>VXBW01008148.1:352941-394351 GCA_013400375.1 Thinocorus orbignyianus
CGGGTCCCTCGGGGGGTGAGGGGGAGGGTTCCACTCCCAGGAGGTTGTGGAACCCCCTCCGTGTCCTGGAGTCGCCTCCCACCCATGTCTTGGAGTCGCCACCCTGCCCCGCACCCGTCCGGCCACCCACCCCGGCGGTGGCCGGCTCCTTTCTCACGCGTGATCTGAGTTTCTCAGCCCCGCAATCCCCTCACCAGCATGATCAGGACCAGGGTGCTGTGTCTGGGTCCCCCCCTTTGCTCCTCAGCGCATCCCGAAGCCGGGGGACGCGGGGCGACCGGGACCGGGGTGTGTGCGGGAGTCACCCCGGCTCTGCTGCCGGGCTGTGGGGGGGTGGCAGGACCCCAGCCGGGTGACAAAACCCGTTCCCCTCCCTGCTGTGACGTTACAGCCCCAAACAGAGCTGCGAGCGGGGTCAGCTCCGGGCTGAGCACCCCAGCACCCCATCCTGAAAGGTGGGGAGGGGGGATGCTGGAGCAGGTGGTACCCCCGCCTGCCTCCTGCGGAGCTATGGAGCATCCTGGGCTGGGGCGGGGGGAAGGAGGGAGGGAGAAAGAGAACGAGGTTGTGGGGTTTCCCTCCCCGGGGTAGGTTTTCCCGACTTGAAGGACTGAAACCTGCTCACAAGGCTTAAGTGTGCCAGAAATTCCCATTTAAGTGTAAGGAGAAGCGCCAAAGCAGAGGCTGAGAAGTCCCTTTCTTCTGCCAGCCAGGGGACGATGACGTTGCTTGGCAATAGCTAGAAAAAGCCCTTCAGAAAGTTAGAGGAGGAAATCCAGCCACTTAAGCATTTTGGTCTTATGGGTTTTGACAGCTGATTTTTATTTTTTTTCCTTTTCTCTAGTCTTTTCTTAATAGCTTAGTCTCTCTGAGCCTGCTTCTCCTCTCCCCTCCCATCCCTCTGCTCTTTGGGAGCTGCAGCAGTTCCATAGGTGATTAGAAAATAAACCAATCTGCCCTCTCCAGATTTATTGTTATTAATATACGCTGGTTTCCCAGAGAGCAGACTGAGAAAGAAATATGGGACGTTTGCTCCTTTAAAGCACCAAATACGTGAAGGAGAAGCCTGGTGGTCTCCATGGCTGTGGACCACGAGGCTGGATGCCTGATGCAGGTTTCTCCTATTGGAATGACACCACTTTGGGACCATCCCAAGATTTATGGGACTGTCCCGGGATTTTATTGCCCTGCTCCTGAGGAGGGTGTTCCTGCAAAAATCCACTTTCTTCAAGATTTGGTGAAGAAGCATGGTGTGTGTGTGTGTTGTGACACCCATGGGTTGGTGTCACCCGTGCCAGTGGTCAGGGCAGGGTGGTGGAGATGGTGTGGGGCAGCGGGGGGCTGCTGTGCCCCCACACACCCTGTCTCGGGCAGTGTCTCTGGGGCAGACCTGGTTGCAGAGACAGGGATCTCTTCTTTGCGTGGCTGGAAGCAGGAAATCGCTGCAGACGATGCTGGGCAAATTTGTGTCTCTCTAATTAAAAGGTTTTTAATGACAGAGGAGGAGAGAGCAGCACAAGGCAGGTGATCACTGGAAGGGCTGGTTATTGCAGACGTGGAGCTGGTTTTGCCACCCTGGTGTACCTTCAGGCTTTGGGAAGTGGTGCTGCTTCCCAAGGATGTACCCCTGCTCCTCTCCCCCGGGTGCTATCCGGGCACTGGGGCAAGTGAGGAGGGTGCAAAGCACCCTAAGAAGCAGCAGCAAGGGTGGTGGTGGGCAGCCCTGGCTCCTGCCAGCTGGAAGCAACCTGATGAGTTGGGAACACGGTGTCAGAGACCTGGCAGCTAAATATAATTCCCAGATGTCTTCAAAGAAGGCATGTTCCCACTTGCCTCCTCCCATGTCACCCTCTTGAGCTTTTGAAGAGGAAAACCTCTCCTTCCTCTGGGTGTTTGGGCTGCGCTAGAACAAGCAACCCCTCTTATGGTGGAGATTTTGACCTGGTAGCAAAAGGGGGACCTTTCCAGGCATGGTGAGCTCAAAGGGTGGCATCAAGGAGGGTGCAAGGGGGCAGTGCATGCCTGTGACATGTCTGGGATGTTGGGGCAGTGCTGGGGTCTGGCAGCCTCAGCAGCTCTCACTTGTTGGGATTTTCTCCTTGGCTGCAGCTTTTTGAGAAAGAATAAAGAGTAGGACGCAGGAGAGTGGTTTTTTGGGGGCTCCTTTCTCAAAACTATACTTTGATTGTCCTCTGCTCACATCATTCAGTGAAAGCATTGGGACTGAGCACTCCTCAAAAGCCTGGGACTTGGCAAATGGGAAACTGAGGCATGGGGCAGTTGTCCATCCTGAGCAGCTACAGACCCCCAAAGAGCATCCGTGTCCCATGCCCTGCTCCTTGGGCTGCCTCCAAGAGGAGCAAGAGCTGGAAACTGTGTCCTCCTTGGTGCTGGGTCAGGTGAGGAATTGGGTATGGCCCTGGAGGATGCTGCAGTGAAAGTGTGTGTGGAGAAAGAGTTTAGTGCTCAGTTTTTCCTGTGACAACCTGGAATCTTATCACTAAAAGGCATGTTTTGTTTTTGGAAAACCTTATTTTGCCTTGAAGGTGTATGAGCAGAAAAACTTTACTTCTGGATGAAAAAGACTTTTCCCACTACTTTTTTGGATACATTGAGCTGCTCTTCTCCCACTAGTGTGCTGAACTACTGCCCTTTCCTTGCTATCAATTGAGGCAATAGGTGCTAAGCTCATGCTTTGTTCCCAGGATGTATAGGTGTTTCCCCCTTCCTCACCTTGCTGGCCAAGAATTCCCACCTGCAGAAGCCCTGTGCCCTTGCTCCCACCATCTGGGCTTTGTGGGACACCCCGTTCCCTGGGAAAACTCTGATGGTATCTGTTTTTTGGGTTGTTTCTGTCTGTATTTTAGCTGTCTTGGTCTTGTAGCACATTTGTCACCCTGTGCAGGTGCCAGTTTGGAAGAGCTGCTTGCTACCACTTGACTTTCTTCTCCTCTGTGTAAAACCCTAGGGTGCTCAAGACATCTGAGGAAATCAAAAAAAGATGTGGCCGTTATGGGGACTGGACCTGAACCGAATCCGCTGTGACCTGCTCTTCACAGAAGCCATCAATCAAAGGATGCAGGTTCCCAACAGGCTGAAGGTAGCAGATAGCTCCAGCCCTGTGGATGAGGAGGCAGTGACAGATGATGTGCCTCCTTCCTTTCAGATGTACATCCCTGATAGGATTTCTCTCGCAGGTAATGTCCTGGCTTGTCTTTTGGGGTGGCTGAAGGTTGGTGAGGTTCTACAACATCCTAGGGAATAGGATCCCTTTATAAAGTCCCCAGTGGTTTGCTTTTCAAGAGGAGAGGATGGGGGCAGATGTTGCAGGTAGTTTTCTTCTGGAAGATAGGACAAGATGGTGGAGGGATGCCCGGGGAGAGGTGGGTAAAGGTGACCAACAGAAGGCAGGAGAGATCCTAGCTCCTAAAGGTGAGGAGCAAAATGTGGGAGAACGTCCCTCCACATCTCTTCCAGTTCCCTCTTGGCCTTTGGTGTGCTCCCTGCTTTGAGCTGCAGAGATATATGGCCCTGTCTCTCTGAAAAACAGCTCCCAAACCTCACTTTCCTGGAGCAATGTGTCTGATTGCTTTCTGGTCCATGCCTCTCCGGGCTGTCCTGCTGCTCACACCTGGGGGACATGTTTTTTGATGTACATCTGGTAACAGACACAGGGTTGGCTCTCCTGTGTGGGTGGATCTCTCTTCTTTCCAGTCCTGAAGGCATTTGGATTGGTTTAATTCTTCCCTCTTTCCTTTCTGTAGAAATATCAGATACCGGTTTGATGCCCGTCAAGCTGACCCAGCAAAGGAAGGTCCCCTCTATCGTGGTGCATGTGTCCCCGGACTCTTCTGCGCAGCCCACCCACCTCAGGGAGCTCCCTTTTCTGCACGTACCCAGCAGATCAAGCTCCCAGAAACGCAAACGATTGGTACTGTATTGAGAGCAGATGGGGGTTTGCCTCTGCTGGGAAGGGGAAGCAATCCCAGCATTGGGTTTCTCCAGGGATGTGTTATCAGCCCAAGCTAGAATTCCTCTTCTAGAGTGCTACCTCCTCCTAGGAGGTCCTAGGAGCAAGGGTGTAGGGATGGTGGGATTTCTTTCTGTCCCATAACCGGTACACACCTGTATGCTGAAATATCAATTCAGCCAGATCTCCTGCCATATTTTGTGAGCAGGAGACAGGCTGAGGTAGGTGCGGTCCTACCACAACCTCCTTTTGCTGCTTTTGAAGCCCCTTTTCAACCCCTGTTTCTTTTGGATGAAGTATGTGATGGAGCCGTTTCATCATCGCGGCATAAAGGGTTCTGGTGTCAGGCTTGAAAGAGGATTTTAACCCTTAAAAAAAACTTAATTGAGAGAGGCCCCTGACATGGGCCAGCAAAGGTTTGGTTTGGCTGCTGAACCTGCGGATCTGCCTTCTCAAGGACTTTTACCTCCCTGAGATTCAGAAGCCATTCCTGGATGTGTTAGGTTCAGGATTTTTGATCCAAATAGAGGTCAAATCATCAGGCTCTTTGGTGATGACTCTCACCCTGCTCCAACCACGTCTCCCAACCCACTTTACCTCATTGGAGCTCATATAGTGTTCCCATCACAGGGTGCTTTCCCTGTGCAGACAGGCTCCTGGCACTGCAGACCAGGAGGCTCGGCTTGTCCTGTGTGGTGTCTCTGTCCTAACATGGTTGTGTTTGATGCCAGCAGGGCCATCACAACAGCAGATTGCGGCGGGAGAGGACTCCAGGTGACTGTGTCCAACTGGTCTTGCACAGCCCAGGTCACCACCAGGAGCGGTGAGCATGAGTCAAAGTTATCTGGGGCGGGTGGGGATGAGCGTCTCCTGACATCTGTGATGCTTTGATACTCTCTGGTGTTGGTGCCCTGAGGTGGGGAGGGTATCCAGATTGAGCCAAGGTAGCGTTGAGCAAGTTCGGCTCTTGCACAAGAGGAACAAGGCTTTTGGTGTCAGAGAAGTTTGTGCCAGGCAGCAGAGATGGTCCCCAGGGTGATGAGTTCTCTGCTGAGATGCTTGTGCGAGTGCTCATCCCCTCTCACAGCAGGCTGGGAGTGCTGTCAGTCCTTGGCTGGCCACTGGCCCAAGAGGACCTTGCTGTCTGCTCTGACTTGTCCTGGTCTCTCTGATGTTGTCCATCTTCATCTCGGTTCTTTGCAGTGTGTTCTTCTGCTCCAGCACCAGCATGGACTCAATGCTGAGGACTGTGGGCAGATGATCACTGTCAAAAGAGGCACCAGGGCTTAACCGAGCTGCTACAAGGGTTGTTGAAACTTGTGGTTCCTTGCAGACAGGGTGAACTGGGAGCACACTTGCTTTTCGGCTGTTTGAGTGAGCAGTCGCATTGTGATAGTGACCCTCTGCTCCTGGCCTTGGACTCCAGAATCTCTCCAGTGGAGATATTGTCTCTAACTTAATCCCAGAGCAGAGCCACCCTCCTAGAAGGCCAGGGATGTCCTGGGTGGCAGGAGAGCTTCTGCACCCCTGGTGAAGGTCTGCTGATGACACAGCCACGGTTGGCTTCAGAAGAGTCAGACAACTGCCTCAGCCTGGGGGCTGCTGGTGGAGGTTCTCCCACCTGGTGAGGTGGGGATCTGGGTGCCCATGGTGTTGCCCAGAGATGCTTGGACCTGCTGTGAAGAAATGAAGGGTGCCACCGAACACCAGGCTGTGCCTGTGCTGTAGGAGACCAGGAAATAACAGGTGTGATTCTGTGTGCACCCCAGGCCACATGTTTGTCCCCTGCCTGTGCGCAGTGCCCCACTCCCCCTCCTCGCAGAGACGGGCAGGATCTACTCCATGCAGAACATCTTCCAAACCATGTACCAGCTGGGCCAGGTGCTCTTCCACCGTGTCCAGAGCTCTCTGCAAGACCCAGTGCCGTCCAGGTGACTTTGGCTGTCTCAAGCCACCTCTCTCTCACTGTGCAAGGACTTGGCTTTGCCTTGCTGAGGCACAAGCTCTTTAAACTGTAAGCTGCATGGTGTGGGAGCAGGATGGTCTTGTGTGGATCCAGACTTTGCTCCTTGCCTGTCCTGTTTGCCAGCTCTGTCCCTGGAGCTCCCGGTGCAACCAGCCTGGCTGCACCCTGCTAACCCAGCCTAGTTTGCGTCCCCTGCTCAGCTTAACAATGGGTCCCCCAGACACCCTGAGTGCTCAAACGCTGCCTGTGACTTTGCTGGGATTTCAGCTGTTCTTCACTACTAAGCAAGCACTAACTTTTCTGCCTGTCTTGATAGCTTGATGGAGGGAGATGTGCAAAGGGAATCGAAATCCAAACCAGACTGCCTGACCCAGGTCCTGTCATAGAATCATAGAACGGTTACAGTGGGAAGGGACCTTAGAGATTGAGTGCCAACCCCCCTGCCATGGCAGTGACACCTCCCACCAGACCAGGCTGCTCTAAGCCCCATCCAGCCTGGCCTTGAACCCCTCCAGGGATGGGGCAGCCACAGCTTCTCTGGGCAACCTGTTCCAGTGCCTCACCACCCTCACAGCAAAGAATTTCTTCCCAATATCTAATCTAAATCTCACCTCTTGCAATTTAAAACCATTACCCCTTGTCCTGTCACTACGCTCCCTGACAGAGAGTCCCTCTCCAGGTCTCCTGGAGCTCCCTTCAGATCCTGGAAGGCTGCTCTAAGGTCTCCCCAGAGCCTTCTCTTCTCCAGGCTGAACAGCCCCAGCTCCCTCAGCCTGTCTTCATAGGAGAGCTGCTCCATCCCTCTGATCATCATTGTGGCCCTCTGATGGACCTGCTCCAACAGTTCTATGTCCTTATTCTGTAGAGGACTCCAGAGCTGGACACAGTACTCTAGGTGGGGTCAGTATTCACAGGACTCTCAGGTGTCCCTGGGACACACTTTCCTGTCTGGCTCCCAGAACCTTGGGCTGTGTCTTGCTCACTCTTAATTAAACCTTTTCCATGAACTGGCTTCCCTGAGTTACTCATCCCATAGCTGGTGCCTCTGGGCAGGGTGCAGCGTGGCTGCGTGCTCGCTGGAGCAGGTAGACAGTGACCTCAATCTCTCCCGATGTGCTGGAGCAACTGCCTCCACCACGTTCTTATCTGTGCAAGCACAAGTAAATTTAACATGTTCAAAGGCATCGTTGCAGCCTTAAGGTGTCCCCACTGCTCTAAGGCTGCTGAGCACCGGGAGGAACATCTAAATACTTCTAATTCTCCTTGAGCAAAGCCTGCAGGCGGGCAGGGAGGAGAGTGAGCATCCATCATTGGTGCCATCAGTGGCACATACTGCCTTCCCTCCCCAGCTGTCTGCCTGCGGATGGCGCAAAGTGATGTCTCTCCTTTTAACCACAGTAGGCTGACTGTCTTCAAATGTTGCTTTTTAAAATTGATGTTTTTTTAAAAAAAAAAGAAAAAAAAAAAAGGCCTGGAACACCAACAGATCTGGTTAGTGGCTACATAAGACCTTCTCCCTCCTCCCATCTGTAGAAGGGGAAGTTTAGCCCGTGGTACCGTGTAAGGTGGAAGCTTATGGAGCTGCTGTAAGGCAGTGGGGTGAGTCCTGAACCCCCTCCCCAGGTCTCTGGGGGATTCCCTTTGAATCCAGCCACTGTGAAATGCCTCTTTGTGGTGTTTTGCATCACTTCAGATGCATACGGTATCCCTTCAGTAGGACAGCTTTGTACCCCTATGCAACAATAAAAACAACAGCAAAAAATTACTGAGCTAGTTTGTTTGTCCTGAAATTTCTTGGACAGAGACTGGAATATTTGCCTGACAGTGACATCTTGAAGGTAGAGAAGGCTCTGGGAAGACCCTAGAGCAGCCTTCCAATACCTGAAGAGAGCTCCAGGACAGCTGGAGAGGGACTCTGTCCGGGTGTGGAGTGACAGGACAAGGGGGAACGGTTTTAAATTGTAAGAGGGGAGATTTAAATTAGATACCAGAAAGAAATTCTTCCCTGTGAGGGTGGTGAGGCACTGGAACAGGTTGCCCAGAGAAGTTTTGGCTGCCCCATCCCTGGAGGGGTTTAAGACCAGGCTGGATGGGGCTTTGAGCAGCCTGGTCTGGTGGGAGGTGTCCCTGCCCATGGCAGGGGGTTTGGAATAAGAAGATCTTTAAGGTCCTTTCCAACTCTGACCATTCTATGATTCCATTGCATGAGTCATTGGAAGGTAATTTCTAGTCTCTATTCTAAGGACTGGTCACCTGTATCAAATGGGATTTTTCAGTCAGAAGCTGCAGGATGTGTCCCTTCTTAATGGCTCTGCGCTGTAGGAAATTGGATTTTCTTTCTTTTATGACTTTCATTTTACTCCACAGCTGCATTCATGGAGGTATTATCTCACAAAAGTGTTTTCAGGCAGCGATTCGCATGATGTCCTGTCTCGTCTTCCGCGAGATCAACATCATGTTGATATCTACAAACAGGAATAAATCCCCTCCCCTCCCTGAGGTCTCCAAAGGTCTCTCTCATTAACCTGTATGTATCAGTGAGTTACTGGTGTGCGTACAGGGGCTGTGATTCTAGAAGACCTGCTGTAGGAGCCTGTAACGATAGGAACAACAGACCAAACATGGCAATTTTGATTTTTCTCACTTTATTTTGTGGCTCAGTGCTGTGAGCCCTGCAGGAAGGCTGTGTCTCCAGGGGATACCCTGGAGATTCCTGCTCTGTGTTGCCTCTGCCAGTGCAGCAGCTAATCCCAGTGGTGGCCCCTTTGTTTCCAGGGATGGAAGAAAGTGTCACGTACTGGGGTTGCTTGTTTATGTTTCAAGTTGTAGGTAAAATGTGCTGTAAGAGCAAAAAGTGATACTTCTCTTTTGTTGGGAGGGTGGAGAAATGATCTTGTGGTATCTGGAAATACCGGAGAGGGACAAATCCTTGTCTCAGCAAGCACAGGACCCTTTTCTACTGGCTGATGAGTTGGCTTAGATAGTTCCCCCCAGCTGATGGCTGCTTCCCACCAGCAGGATCCTCACCTGCTGATGGAAACAAGATCATCCCTCCATTTCAGCATTGCCCTGTGATACGTATTTACCTGATGGGCTCTAGAGATGATTTATCCAACCTTCAGTGAATTCCTCTGGCTATAGAGAATGGATGCTCGGTAAATACCATATTTTCTCTCCGTTGGACCTCTAAAGAAGTACAAGCATGTGTTTTCCCTCTTGTCTGTCATGGCATGTGCTGTATGTTTCGTTGTGATCGCTATGGGGTGCATGGTGGAGGGGTATAAATATGCATGATGGGGGCTAAGAAGAACTGAGTAGATGCTGTGTGGGTGATGTTTCCTTTCTCCTGATGCTGCATCCAGACAGCACATTCTAGACATGCACATACTGCCTGCACGGCTCGGCTCCCTGTGGCAGTGTGGGGGAAGGCAATTGCACTTCTCGAGCAATGTTTGCCCATCTACATCTCTCTTTTTTCTTCCCCAGCTCCCAGGAGGCTGGCCCAGTCCCAGAGAACACCTTGGAGGAGGTGGGGATCGTTGAGATGGCAGCAATGCAAAAGCAGGTGAGATAAGGGTGAAGGGCTGCGTATGTTTCCTGGGAAAGCCATGGGAGGGTGGGTGAGGAGGATCCAGGGGTCTGTTGCTTGATCCTGATGGGCTGGCATTGCCAAGTTAGTCCTGGCTGATGCTGCTAATGGAGAGGCAGAAGAGGATTTAGATGTGTGTTGGCCCATCAAGCTGCTACCCTGAGGCTACAAGAGACAACCAGACCCCTCCATTGGCTGGCTCAGATGCTCTTCTGATGGGAAGGACCTTTTCCTGGACCATCCGCTCAGTAGCTGCAGTACTGCTGTTAATTCTCCCACACCAAGATAGCTGTTGCTCTAGAAGAGGAAGACCTGAAGGAGACAGCAGCTCCTGTCCCTCCATCCCTTGCTGTTCCACACCTCTAGGGTGTCACCAGTGTCCTGCACATTGCTGCAGGGCTGATGGTGGCCCCACCGCTTCCCTTGCAGTTGATGAAGATCTCAGGGAGGCTCTGTGTGCTGGAGGAGCAATGCAACGCCTGGCGGCAGAAGGAGGCCCTGGTCTACTCTGTCCTCATCTCCGCCTCCCTCATCAACACCTGGCTCTGGCTGAGGAGATGATTGCTCATGTCCCAGCCTCCCCTGCCCAACCCTGGCAGGGTGGGTGAGGGGATCCATACTTGCAAACAGTAAAGCTATGTGCTGCTTCTTCACTTGACCTGCTTTTTGCACTGTAGGCCCATGTGGATCTGTGTCCTGTAGGCCCCGATTGCACTGAAGGTGCCATCCCTCTCCTATCAGAGGTGGGTTGAGGGAATGGGATGAAGTGGTGGATGAAGGTGGGATGAAGCTGGACCTCGTGACACAGCAGCTGGAGAAGGGGTGTCAGTGAGAGGTGAGGTGCAAGGACTTCTACCTAACAGGTGGTCCCAGGGCTGGGGTTGTGGTTGCAAACGCTCCATGTGCACTAGCAAACACCTTGTATGTTTGATGGGGTTGGTGCTTGTGTGGGAAGCTGCTGTGAAGAGACCAGGTCTCATAAGAAATTGGTGGCTGATACAGGGGGTGTCCGTCCTGCACAAAGCAATGGGAGACCCTCTGGCCCTTGGGCTGTCTGCCAGAGGAGATGTGAAACCAAGGCGTTGAGTGTTCGTGGGCATGAGGTCCTTCTTACAATCTTAGAGTATGGTGGGCCCAGTCTTCTGACCATGTCCCGGCTTGGATAACTCAATTCTGACCCCAAAAAAGTCCTCAGCTGACTGTTCCTCATCTTCCACCCCAAAAAGCTTGTGTAGAGCAGTTGAGTTCGATTTTTCTTTTCTTCCTTGTGAACTGTTCTTTGGTGGAGGTAGTACTGCCAGTTCTCTCATGCTCTAGGAGGCATGGAGCTGGAGGGATCAGGAGCTTCCATCCCTGGGAGCTGCTGTGCTACTGCGTCCTCGGCTCCTGTCCTGCTGGAGGCAGTTCAGCAGTGGGTTTGCAAATGTTCAAATCCAAAGTGATTGTAAGAACGTTGCTTAGGTCTGGGCTTATCCTGGAGGTTGGCTTTTTCCCAGAGAGATTTAAATGGGAAACCTCCCCGTGGTGACTCTCTGGATTATAAGACCTTGTACCAACAATGATAGCACCAGACAGGCCATGGAAAATTGCCCATTTGGGCAGCAGTAGATATTTGTTAGGTTGCCAGTGCCAGACGGCAGGATCACTTCCAGGTCTGCTGCCAAGCTGTAACTCCAGCAAAGGTGCAAGAATGCAGGTGAGGGGAATTCTTGGCCCAGATGCTCTTTAGCTAAAAACAAGCCCAGTTCAACAGCTTTCCACAGAAGGAAACAAACTGCAGTTTAGTTAGTTTAGCACTTGGATCTGAGGTGACTCAGAGACCCTTTTGGTGGTTCCTCCAGCACATCTGCTGGAGTTGTACTTGCAGGTTCTGGGGGCTGGTGTTGGCATTGGTTTAACAGGACCTCCCTGTTCCACCTGTAAGTAATTGGAACTGGGTGAGCAGGTCATCAAGATGTCCTAATAGCTTATTTACAGACACAGATGCTTGGGTGTTTTCCACCTGCAACTGCATCAAACATCCGTGGTTGTAAATCTGGCAGCTGGACATCGGCTAATAAATAAATGTCCCACAAGTAATTGCAGGTCTGAACCTGTGCCTGGTAGCTGAGCTGAGGAAACCTCTCAGATTTATTGCGGATGAGAGCCAGGATGGTGTGGTGGGCTTGACATGCTGTGCCATGACAGAGGGGGTATGTGAGGGATGGGAGCACTGCTGCAGGGGTGGTCCCTGTGGCATGTGGCTCAGGGATGTGGTCAGGATCACCAGGGGACCTTACATGACAGGTGTGTATAAGGGGGCTGCTGCTCTGTGTCTCGTGCCAGGAAAACAGGTAAATTGTTTGGCTGGTTTCTCTCCTTTGAGAGATGCAAACGTGTTGGAGGAAGCTTGGGGTGTCTTTTTTTCAAGCTGTATTTCAGGGTGAGAAGGGCTGACCCTTCGGGGGACACAACACGTTCAAAGCGTGGACTGAAGATGTTTGGAGGAGATGTGATCAAACTGTATGTGTTCTCAAAGGCTAATTATTGTCAGCTTGGAGGGAATACAGTGTGACTTTTATGTAAGTCCTAAATCCTTAAAATCTGGAAACACTTGACACATAAAATGTGTATTTTAATAAACTCTGTGTACTCTGGACGTGTTTCTTCTACCGACCGTGGAGCCTGACCCTGGTATCCCAGTGGAACGGATGGGTAAGGTTTATTCCCTTGGCAGCAGGACTCTGACCTGGAGCTGGATGTCTCAACCACAGCAGGCTTATTTAATCGGATGCTGGATTTCTGGCATCTCTACAGGCTGTTTGGCCAGCTGGTGTAAAACACACATGCCAGGCACCAGGCTGGGCACGAATTTGGAGGGCGGGAGTTTCTGGTGAATGCTGTCCCTCTTTCTGATTGATGCCCATTATTTATTTCCTTTCTCTCTTCCCTTCCTCTCCTCCTGGTTCTTCTTTGTCCCAGGGCAGGGTGTCTCCTGGGGTCACTGCCACCATGATGTGCATGGAAAATAAAGAGTCTTGTGCCATGCAGTGTGAGGGAGCTGCCAGGGAACAGCTCCTGATGCTCTCATGTTGCTTTTTGAGGGCAGCTGCAAGCAGGGAGCAAAAGGAGATGTGGAAGGGGGACATGTCCTGCTGCTGAGGTTCCTGGTCTGCAAGCTGTCCCCAGTGCTGGCTTCTGTGGCATGGGGACAAGAGCAAGGTGATGTGTCCGTCACTGCTTGGTACCCACCCCAGCAGCCCCAGGCAGGGCTGCAAAAAAAATAATCCATGTATTCCTTCAGGCTCCCTGCTCTCCAGGTTTTCAGTGAGATCAGAACAAGCAGAATTTAAGTCTTTGAAGGTAAGTAAAGGGAAACCTTTGATAGCAAAGGGGCTCCTGGTGCTGATGCTTTCAGACACAGTGCAGGCCTCCATGTGCCTGGCAGGGACTGGTCTAGCCTCAGCTATTCCGAGTGGCTGGATACTGGAGGAAGTGGGTAAAAATGAACCTCTTCCTTATAGCCTTTGGGGATGCATTTTTTTTGCTAACTGGTTATTGAAATAGCTTTGTGAACAAAATACAAGGGCAGAAATCGGTGAAAGATGCATTTCATAATCATCTTCAAACTCTGCAGCTCTCTTTGCTGAGATTCCAGAGTACCACGTTCGATCTTCATGGAATCACGAAATTGTCAAGTTGGAAGGGACCTCGAGATCATCCCATCCAACTTCCCTGCTAAAGCAGGGTTGCCCAGAGCACATCACTCAGGGCTGCATCCAGGTGGGGCTTGAAGGTCTCCAGAGAAGGGGACTCCACACCCTCCCTGGGCAGCCTCTGCCAGGGCTCTGACACCCTCACTGCAAAGAAGTTTTTCCTCATATTAAAATGGAACTTCCCATATTCCAGCTTGGGCCCCTTGCCCTTTGTCATGTCACTGGGATCCACTGAGAAGAGTCCAGCTCAATCCTCCTTTGACCCACCCTTCAGATCCTTTAGAGCATGAATAAGGTCTCCCCTCAGCCTTCTCTTCTGCAGGCTCAAGAGTCCCAGCTCTCTCAGCCTTTCCTCATCAGGGAGGAGGCTGTGCCTGTTGCTGCCCCTGCTTGGGCAGAGACCCTTCCCCAGGGTTTGCTGGTGACTCAGGAGCAGCTCAGTGTTGACCTGCTCAGGACCACTGGGATTTCCAACCGCGCTCTGTCTTGAGAGATGCCTACCCTCCATCCACCGGGGAGGTGACAGAGAAAGGGGACATGTGGATAGGAGAATGGAACATCCCTGAGCAGTGTGTTTCCCTCCTCCTCTTTCATCTCCCAGATACAAAGCTGGCTGCTATTTACTCCTCTGAAGTGCTTGTTGCCACTCAGGGTGTCAAGGATGCTCAGGGGATGGGCGTGCTGTAGTGACGAGGCACACGGCCACGCGTGTGTGCACCCTCCCCATGCACTGTGGAGACCCCTCTGCTGCTGCTCTTCTTCTTGGGCAGGGGAGAAGGGCAGAAGCACAGGCAGCTCTGCTTTAAAAGCCCAAGTTCTCTGGAGATAGCCCCATGGAGGCTCCCAGGGGAGAGATGCTCCCCAGCCACTCTTTCTAGCCCGTGTTAGGCAGCAGCCAAGTGTTGAAGGCTTCGGGGGACACCAGGATCGTAAGTGGATGGTGGTGGCTTCTCAGCAGTGGCTCTGTTGCCCTGGGGAGGTGGCTGGGCTGGGTGTGCGTGGGTGTTGCTGTGCGTGCAGTGTGGATGTAGACCCTATGTGTGTTGATGGAGCTGTAGAAGGCATCACCTTCTCTCAAGCAGAGCTTTGGCTGTGGGAGAGCCACAAGTGTGTTGTCTCCAGGAACCTGCCTCATCCATGGAGTGTGGGTACAGGGGGTTGCTGTGCCCTGGGGGGAGCAGGCAGGGTGGTGGGAATCCATGGTCTGGGCAATGCCTGGGTGCCTTTGCTTGTGCAAACACTGATTGTGCAGGTCCGTGTTTGTGCACAACAGCGAGGGCTGCCTGTGATGTTCGGGAAGCCCCTTGGGCATCTCCTGCTTTTTAGATAAACAAACCCCGGAGAAATCCCACACTTAACAGCTCCACAGCAGCCTCCGCATATTAATGTTGGGCCTTCTCGGCTGCTTTCTGAATTCAGATGGTGTTTTTAAACAGCAAACCTTAATTTCCAGCACAGGGAAGATTTCTGCTGGGATCAGAGGTGGGGCTGGCTGGGCTGACCATCAGCAGGTCACTGCGCCCTGGAGGAGGAGGGTGGTTGCTCGGATGCAAACACCTTTGTACACGTAAAGTCCACCCTGTGCTGCTGCATGATAGCATCTCCCCACCAGGGTTGGCTTTGGACTTATATCCCTTACAAGTCTGTTTTCTTCTCCTTGGGCTGGAAGTGGTGCTGAGAGCCACGGGCTTGTTGTTATGGCATGGATTGCTGGGGATACTGTTGCCCTGGCGATGTCTGAGGAGCCTGAACGAGGAGGAGAGCATCTTTCATGAGCCATGGGCAGATGTGGGATCTCTTAGGAAAGGCAGAATGCTCTGTAGGACTCTTACTGCAGCACCAGTGATGGCTGGTGGAGGAAAACACGGGGTGGGCATATACTGTGGCGTTTGACCTTCTCTCTTCCCATGCTGTGCTGTATCTTTGTGTTCCAACGATGTGATGCCTTCCGCGTAGCTCTTCTTGCAGCTCTTTTCTGCTCTTTGCAGGTCATTGGGGCAGGGTTCGTGCCCGTGATCTCCTCATGTGAAGGATGACAGCCAAGAGTAATGGTCTGCAGAGCTCACCACCCAACCACCCCCCCTGCCCACCCGCCCAAGGCCGAGTGGAGGGTGACCTGGATGGGACGGGGCTCAGCACCAGCAGGTCAGGCTGGTCCCTGGTTTGGGTGAGGGAAGCAGCAGTGGGGCAGGAGAGGGGAAAGCCAGCTTGGTGTCACCTGGCATGGGCAGGGCTGCGATGCCAAAGCCCAGCTGCCCACTTCCTCCAGTTTCTCTGGCTGTAGGTGGGTGGCTGGTGGTATGGCTGTGACCCCCCCACTTTTCCCCACTGCAGGACCTGCTCAACCCAGGATGACACCTCCTCAGAGCTGCGGAAAGGGGTTCCCCTGGGTCAGGGGGAGCAGCCAGCTGCCTCCGCTTTCCAAGGCAGAAGAACCTTGGCCAGGTACTTGTCTGTGCCATCAGCCTGGGGTGAGCCCAAGTTTTTTGCGCCTGGCTGGGATACTGGGGACTTGCGTGGGGTGAGGATTCCCTCCTGCTGTGTGGCACTCAAGGGTTGCAGGGACCAGTGTCTGTGAATGCTGCTCTGGGTGCCCCGGTGCCCATGGAGAGGGCTGCGGGAGGGGATGGCTCCATCACTGCTGGGGTCCTGAGTGGGTTCAGGGTCTCCTTTCCCTTGCTGGTAGCCTCACTCTGCCCCAGTCACCCACACATTCCTTGTGTCCCTCTGGGAATGGCAGCACAACTGCCAGGGGAAGGAGCTGTGGGTCTCTTCCAGGCTGGGATCTCTTGCTGATGTATTCTTGGTCCCACACATCACTACAGGGTGGGGGTGGGGTGGTGAAATGAAATGTTTGGGCTTGAGAAGGAGTGTCCCCCTGCTTCATCTCAAGCTTTTGCTTTCTTCTTGCTCTGCAGATGCTTCCTGACTCTGCTTCTCTCCCCCATCCAGGATAGTCCGGCTGGTGCTGGTGCTGAGGGACTGGGCCAGCAAGAGCTTGCACGAGGACCAGCAAAGGCCAGACCCCTTCCTCGAACGCTTCCAGGGCCCTGAGCTCCAGACAGTGGCTGCAGGTGCTAGCAACGATCTGGAGGAGGAGGAGACGGAGGAGAAAAGCAAAAAGTAGGGTTCCTTCTCTGTGGTCCCAGCCATCCTTGGCTGGAGATCAGCCATGCACGGTGCTCAGGGGCACCCAGCAGTGATGGCTGATGAAGGTGGATGGGGATGGGAAAGGAGGAGGTAGGACACAGTGGTGGAAAGGGTCCTTCCTGCCCTCTCCAGCCCCTGTCCTGGCAGCCAGCTTGGCTTTGCTGGGCTGTTGTGCAGCCACACAGGACCTGGTAGTCTGTCCCTCTGGAAAAGAGCTGGCCTGTCCCTCACCTCTGGGGTCTTCTCTCCCCTGGTACATGCCTTGGTAGGACACACACATTGCATAGCTTGTGACAGCTAGCAGACCTCCCCATTTTCAGAAAGGTTCAGTGCTAGGGTTGGCATTTGGAGCCAGTTCTGGGTCTGTAAAGAGATGCACCTTCAGGTGGGGACAAGCCAAGGGATGCAGGATCTCCACCCAGGAGACCACAGCAAGCACAAATGCGTAGGATTTGCCAGTCTCATTCATCATCTGCAGGATGAAGGGGCTGCGTTTGCTGCCCGTGCCTCCCCCTCCCAGGATCAGACACTGTGACGGCAGCTTTCTGAAAAGGCTCTTTCAAATCCAGCCCTTTCATCTCCTCAGCTCACACTCCTGGTGAAAAGCAATAACCTGGCTTTTCTTCTGCTGGCTAATTAAAGGGCAAAGCTCATGGACTGTTCTGGACCCTACCATTATACATGGTAATTAAACCACCCAAAAATGATCGTTTTCGGTAGGAGAAAAATATCTGAGCCTTGTATCTGGGTCTTTACTACTCATGAGGAAGAAACCATTCTGCCCTGTGAGGTTAAGGGGAGCTTGTTAATTATCAGAGAGAGTTGAAGGGACTGGAGCACCTCCCCGATGAGGAAAAGCTGAGAGAGCTGGGACTCTTGAGCCTGGAGAAGAGAAGGCTGAGGGGAGACCTTATTCATGCTCACAAGTATCTGAAGGGTGGGTTGAAGCAGGATGGAGCTGAACTCTTCTCAATGGATCCCAGTGACAGGATGAGGGGCAAGGGGCACAAGCTGGAACATGGGAAGTTCCATTCAAATATGAGAAACCCTCACTGGAAAGTTTCTATCAGAGCCCTGGCAGAGGCTGCCCAGGGAGGGTGTGGAGTCCCCTTCTCTGCAGACCTTCAAGCCCCACCTGGATGCAGTCCTGAGTGCTGTGCTCTGGGTAACCCTGCTTTAGCAGGGAGGTTGGATGGGATGATCTCTTCCAACTGTGACAATTCCGTGAATCCATGAAGCGTGTCATGAAAGAGCTACTCAGAGCCAGTGGGCTCCTGGGGAGATGGTGGTAACTGCTGTTTGCTAAGTCCTCAGCTCCACAGGCAAGAAGAGTCCCCAAGGCTGGTAACTCTGAACATGAGCTGCTGTTCATGGCCGTGGGAGCCTCTGCTGTTGCAGGTTTGGGTGCAAAGCACTCGGGAAGAGGCAGATGATTATTTGCTCTTCCTGGGTTAGCCCAGAGCCCTGGTTTTCCAGCCCTGGCCCCACTGTCATCATAATGTCAGGGACTGTTGCCACCTGCTGTGGCCACCGCTGGTGATTTAAAGCTGTAATTACCAATGTAATTAACACCGTTATTGAGGTTATCAGTGCTTGTGGGTGTTAGAACGGTGCTGGCTGGCTGCAGGTGAGTCAGTGCTTCCCACAAAGACTCGCTTTCTCAAAAAAACATCCAAGTCGCACCTTCTGAGCAAAAGAGATGTGCTTTTAATGGGGAGGCTGGACCCCCTGATTGTCTGGCTGTACCCAGACCGAATGTGGAGGACCTCCACTGTGCCCAGTGCCAGTCCCCGTGCTTGGGGCACGGTGGGTGGAGGAGACTTCAAGGCAGAGGTTTTGCTTTTGAAGCTGTCAGAAGCAGTGGGGTGGGCACGGGGAATCTGTTGGCAAGTGGGTTAGGTCTTTTTTTTCTCCTATCACTGGAGGGAGTTTTGCATGTTCAAAAGCTGGAAGGGAGGGAAGGAGGGGAGGGGGAGAAGGAGTTTTGCCCTACCAGGCTGCAGCAGCTCAGTCTATCAGCCCAGACACAGAGTTCTTCTTCCCCAGCTTCTCCAGTCAGATCTGGCAACTGGTACACATATATCTTATCTCAGAGTCCCAAGATAAGCAGGATCAAACACTTGGGAGCGGTTCAAAGGCTGGACCCCAGACTGGGCAGGCTGTGGGCAGGCAGCTGTGAGCAGCACAGCGATGGCAGCCTTGCAATGCCATCTGCCCCCCGCATCGCTGCTCTGGGGCTTGGACATCTCGTCCTGGTTCTCCCACTGATCTGCAGCATGCTTTCCTTCCTGCTCCAATTAATCTTCTCTTAAGATCTGTCTGGCACCAATCCATACCTCATCTGGTAGAGGCAATGTCACGGAACGAGAAGTTTTCTGATCACCCTCTTTCATACATCTGTTTCTGGCTCTGCCACTGGGATGCTATGTGCATGTAGGCCACCTGCTCTGCCTTCCCATCCTGCAGTTTCCTCTTCTGGTACATTACTGAGCCCAATTTTGAGGATGAAGGAGCTTTAACAGTGCTGGACGTTTTTGCTCAGCACTGCTGGCATTGGTTTTAGGTTAGAGACTGGCACTCAAGCTGCAGCTTGAGCCAGCCTAGCCCATGGGATGAAGGATGTGGCTTGAATGGTTCCTTCCAACCCAATTTTCTATGTTTAGCTCTGGCTTCTCTCTTCTTCCAGGAAGAAATGGCAGATGTTTGTGGTGGACCCTGCAGGGGATTGGTATTACCGCTGGCTGGCTGTCATTGCAGTTCCTGTCCTCTATAACTGGTGCTTGCTTGTAGCCAGGTGAGCTGGGAGGCTGTAGTGTCCCTATCTCTTCTAATCCTCCTGTTCCCCAGGTTGTTGTGGTCCAGCCACAATCAGACAACTGACACTGGTGGTGCTGGGGCTGGTGGAAACCTGAGGGAAAAGGACTCCCATTATCACTGTGGCTTCTGGGATGCGAAGGCAGAGCATCCATCTTCTGGCCCTGGTTGGGAAGGACCATGATTTTGGGGTAAAGCTGTAAGATGCATTTGGGAAGTGGCTTCAAGACATTGCTTTACCTGGGTCAAGAGAGGGCAGAATTTCTAGAGAAGGGGGTTTTCATCAATTTCTAGAGAAGAAGGGCAAGTGGCCAAGCTCTGTTGCGGAGTCAGGGGCCTCAGATTCAGCCTATATTCAGTTTTAACAGTGGGAGATGATTCAGAGATTTGTTGGTCTTACCACTCCATTTTATGACCATCCTCCAGGGCTTGCTTCAGTGACCTGCAAGAGACCTATGTTGTTGCCTGGCTGGTGTTAGACTACGTCTCAGACTCTATCTACATTGGGGACATAGTGATCCGCCTGCGCACAGGTAAGCAGAAGCAGCATCCTGGCTTGTGAGGGCTTTGCATTAATCCCCTAAAAGTGGATAGGAGCTGCGAGGAAGAGGCCTAATCCACAGCCCCATTAGAAGGAGGGTTTTGTCTACCTTGGCACGCGCTAGTACGAAGCAGTCTCCAGAGAAAGAATCTAATTAAAAGATCTGAGAAATGGAGTAAGTTTCAGAATGAAAGATTAATCATCCCAGCTTTCAACTTCACCTTTGAATAATTGTACAAAATTACCTGCATTACTATTAGTATTCGAGCATAGTTGAAGGTCTGTATCTCTGATTTTGCATCAGTTCAGCTAATGAATTATCTACGTGGAAAAATGGTAGAATTTAATGCTCTCGGAATGCGGCAGGTGGCTGTACATTTTCTGTTGGAGCTGCAATAATTCATGATCTGGAGGATGGAAACCTTTGTGTCCCCATTTCTTCACTGCAATAGAGTAAATCCCTAAGTGACATCTTTAGGTGGCTTTTGCCAGATGAAGGGCTTGAGTGATGACAAAAGCTTGTAAACTGAGTAGATGGGGTGGAACTGGCGCTATTTGGATGACCCTGTGTGTATATGCACACGTGTGCATAGCATACCATAAAATGTTTCTCAGAAGCGCTTACAAAGCCTGCAGAAGAGCTGAACACAAGCCAAGTTCATTCTATCATTTGCTTCCCTGTTAGGTTTCTTGGAACAGGGCCTTTTGGTGAAGGACCTGAAGAAGTTACGGGATAACTACATCTACACCTTGCAGTTCAAGCTGGATGTTCTCTCGATGCTCCCCACAGACCTGGCGTACTTTGCTGTGGGATTGCACCACCCGGAATTGCGTTTCAACAGGCTCCTGCGCTTCTCCCGCATGTTTGAGTTCTTTGATAGGACTGAGACCAGAACCAGCCACCCCAACATCTTCCGCATTAGCAACTTGGTTCTTTACATCCTGGTCATCATCCACTGGAATGCATGCATTTATTATGCCATCTCCAAGGCCATAGGCTTTGGAGAAGACACTTGGGTCTATCCCAACATCACAGATCCTGAATATGGATCTCTGACCCGGGAGTATGTCTACTGTCTCTACTGGTCTACATTGACTTTGACTACCATTGGGGAGACTCCTCCCCCTGTGCGTGATGAAGAGTACCTTTTTGTGATTTTTGATTTCCTCATTGGTGTCCTCATCTTTGCCACCATTGTAGGAAATGTGGGATCCATGATATCCAACATGAATGCCACCAGGGCAGAGTTCCAGGCAAAAATTGATGCCATCAAACACTACATGCAGTTCCGCAAGGTGAGCAAAGACATGGAAACCAAAGTCATCAAGTGGTTTGACTACCTGTGGACCAACAAGAAAGCAGTGGATGAACGGGAAGTCCTTAAGAATCTCCCTGATAAGTTAAAGGCAGAGATTGCCATCAATGTGCACCTGGAGACACTGAAGAAAGTGAGGATTTTCCAGGATTGTGAGGCAGGTCTGCTGGTGGAGCTGGTGCTGAAGCTTCGCCCTCAGGTGTTCAGCCCAGGGGATTACATTTGCCGGAAAGGAGACATTGGGAAAGAAATGTACATCATTAAGGAGGGGAAGCTGGCCGTGGTGGCAGATGATGGAGTAACACAGTACGCGTTGCTCACTGCAGGAGGCTGCTTTGGGGAGATCAGCATCCTCAACATTAAAGGGAGCAAAATGGGCAACAGGCGCACAGCCAACATCCGTAGCTTGGGCTATTCTGATCTCTTCTGCCTGTCAAAGGAAGATCTTATGGAAGCAGTCACAGAGTATCCTAGTGCCAAAAAGGTCTTGGAGGAGCGTGGCCGGGAGATCCTGATCAAGGAGGGGCTGCTGGATGAGTCAGCTGCAGAGGCAAGCACGGAAGAGCAGAGTGTAGAGGAGAGGCTGGACAAGTTGGCCTTGAACATGGACACACTGCACACCCGCTTTGGGCGGCTCCTGACAGAGTATGATGATGCCCAGATGAAACTCAAGCAGCGCATCACTGTTCTGGAGTCCAAGTTGAGGCAACAGGATCTGGAGGACTTCTTCTCTGATAGCTCAGACAGTTTGCTTGAGGATGAGGAGAAAGCTTTGTCTGGTGGGATGCAATGAGGGGGTGAAGAGGTCAACTAGATGATGTCTGGCCTTGTGCTGAGACAGTGTTTGTTATCTCACAAGGCAGATCCTGTGGCTGCTTTGCCAGAGACTTCTCTCAAGTCTTTAGCATTGTTACTGCCACTGCCCTGATGGCAGCTCCTGAGATGGCTCCAAATCAATTGATTGTCCCAGCTCTTCCTCCAGCATGATCCTTTTCTTGTTGCCTTGGTCTGAGACCTTGGACTTGGATCTCTAAAAAGAGGAGAATGCCTAATGCCACTGCTGTTTTCCTTCCAGCTTCTGCAAAATGTCTGTGCCCATCACACCCCCTTCCTCGTGTTTGCCTTAATGGAAGGTGGGACATGAGCCTTGCATGAAGGGGTACCTGGAGCTGCTGACCTCCCACGTATGTTGAGGAGATGCAGAGTCAGAGTGGGCAGAGAATGTGCCACCTACCCATCCACAGGGACCAAGGAGGAGAAGGGCTTTGGAAGATGCCACATTCCTTGCAGATAATGAAACCACCCCAATGAGAGAGATGAAAATGTAAGTCAGATAATTACAAATGTGTTCTGGATTTGGCCTTTATAACTCACTTTAGATAAATAGTCTCCACTGAGTGTCTGCCCAGTCCACGCCAAGAGGCTCCTTACCTGCAGATACCAAAACTCAACCAAGACAGCCCAATCTGTGCCTCTTACATCTGCAGATAGAGAGGCTGGTCTGGGTTAATGTCACTACCTAGGTCATCTCCACCACCCGCACTGACACTGGACATCTAGCTGGAAGGGCTGGTAGCTGTCATCATCCTGCCTGTCGCTTTTCCCTTCTGCTGTTTTTGGTGACCACCTGGCGTGGGTGGCTTGGTACCCCGAGCACTAAACCTTGCTGAGGGATGGCATTCCCAAGCATCCCTGTTATGGAGGCAGTGTGATTTCCATTTGGGGTGTGGATTTGTCAGGTGACAAGTGGCAAAGACTGAGGCTGGCTGGCCCGGCAGTGCCCGATGTGCTACGTGCAGGAGGAAGATGGTAACTGTCTCTCCTCTATCTAATGACAGCCAGATGTGCCAGGAAGAGTTTGACTGAAATGACATGTTTTTAAGGAACACAGCAGTGGTGGAACCCAACTGTGCCCGTATTTGCTTTGCCGTGGGTAGCTCGGAGAGAGCACAGAACACATTTATTTTCATAGGCAGGAGGTTTTCCTGTACTCGGTGGGAGCTTTGGAGCTTTGCAGGCCAGTTGTCTTCTGGAGGAGAAATGAATGGCAGAGCCACGGTGGGGGGAAAATATGCAAAGGTGAAAACGTGGCACCATCGCATGTTCCAGCAGAGCTCTGCCAGGCTGTTGGTGAGGGGAACAGTTGCAGGAAAGGCCACCAAAACCCTGCAAGCAACCTCAGCACAAGCAGTAATGCCACCCCTGCCTAACCATACCGTGCTGGTGCTTGGGGGATGCAACCTCATTTCTTGCTTATGTCACGTAGCTTGCCCTGACCCATGTGTAGGCATCTGGAACCTTCTGCTCCTGCCCACTGGGTCTGTGGGGTGGGCTGGGGCTGATATCCAAGGAGGAGAATATTTGGTGGAGAAAGGAATTTTGGAGTAATTAATGTCCTGGGTCAAATTCAGCCAATAGTTTGGCTAAAATAATGGGATGACAGGTACCAACCCAGAAAGGTTCATGGTGGAAAGTTGAGGGTGTTTGCTTTGTGCTTTTCCCTCTGACATAAGACTGCCTCTCTTCATTTGGTGTCAGAATTTTCCGTTTTAAAAATAACATCCTTGCTTTTGAGGGATCGGTGGGTGTGGGAAGGTTAAATTATCAAAATTTGGGGTAAGACAAAAAGTTTTTTAGGTTTTTTCTTTAATCTCTAAATTAAATTGTAGGGCTTGGGCTTGGAATTTTGTTCTGTTTTGTTTTTTAATTTGCATTACTAGGATGATTTTGGTTGAAGATGAGGTAATAACTCCTGGGCTTCTTCCTGTAGCACCAAAGATCCCTGGCTCCCAGCTTTCCCCTTCCTAATGATTTATGGCTCCTGAACTTGCGGCTCATTCTTTGCGGGCGGCGGNGTGCTGTGAACCGCGGAACCGCCGCGGTACCCGGCGGCCGTGGGGCTGCGGGGCTTGGGGGGACGGTGCGGGATGTGACCCCTTCTCCCGGCTCCCTCCCTGCGGACCGTGGAATTCGCTGCCACTCGTGTTTTGGCAGGTTGTGGGGAGCTCAGGGTTTGGCAATGCAACCCTGAGTCTTTCTCCATGGAAGCTGCAGCTCCTTGGAGCCGCTTTCCATCACCCTCCGTGTCCTTTTGCCAGCCCCACGCACCCGGTTCCTGCCCCACTCCTTCGAGGGACACGTTGGGCTTTGCTTCTCTGCTGCTGTGGAGCAGGGCTGGCCCAAGACAATGTTCTCCTGCCTGTCTCTGGGACAGGGCAACTCCTGCCTCCGGGATGGGGAGCTGCTGGCAGTTTAGCAGATATTCTGGTTTATTCCAGGAAAAAAAGCAAAAAAATAAAATAGGCAAAAACCACTCCCTCCCCCGGTTTTAATCCGAGATAATAATCCACTCGGGAAACTTTAAGCCTTCAGACAAATTACCCCAGAGGATGGCTTTGCAAATTCAGAGCAGATCCCGCTTGTTTCCTCGCGGCGGCAAGCCAGGAAATCAGAGATTGATGAACCGCTTGACGGGCCTGCTAATGAAATTAGCAGCAGCTCCATGATTTTTCCAGTGAGCAGGACAGGCAGATGTTGGAGAGAAGCGCACGATGGCACAGCTGCACTTGCAGGCTGCCTAAATTCCCGGCAGAGAGGACACAGGGGGCACAGCAGATGCAGCTGCCCGTTTTACAGGTGGTTTCCCCTGTAAGGCTCTCCTGGAGATGGGGAGCAGAAGGCTGCCAAGGGCTGCTCCTCAGGGCTGGCATCCAGGAGGAAAAGGTGAAGGTGTGCTCGCTGTACGGGTCTGCTCAGCACCCTGCAGAGGCTTGCCCAAGCACCACAATACATTAAACTGCTCTTTCTATATGTTATCCATCGCTTCCTTCCTTCAGATCTCTTCTATTGCAAAAATAAAGAGAATCCCCTATCTAACAGAAGCTTTCTCAGCTGTGTGTTGTGGGTGGGAGACATCAAATACAGAACAAATATCTTGACCTCCAGAGAGGTCAGACCAGCGGCAAACATGAGTTCCTCACCAGGCAACCACCCCTTCCAGTGCCACCCTACCAGGGAAGTCCCCTGACTTCTGTGGCAGATGTTTTCTTCAACTCTGCTGCTACCAAAAGGATTTACCTTCAAGCCCTCACCTGCCTCTACCAGAGCTGTAGGAAAAGGGCTGAGATTCTTGGGTGAATCAACCATCAGGATCTCAGAGGTCTTTTCCAAGCGACGATTCTGTGAGAAATGCATTGTGTGGTACCGGGTTTCCCTCCTTCTCTCTGAGCACCACTTTGAGGAATGAAATAATCATCACTGGATGATACCCAGAAAAAGCTCTCTCGTGGGCCTCTGGGAAATGTAAATACCCATTTCACAGATGGAGCTTGCCAGGACACAAGGGTGATAACTCCTGCCTCCTGCCTGCCTGCTTTTTGGTTTTCTGAAGATGTCTGTGATGAGGTTATTTGGTGATTGGGAGCAAGCCCCCAAATAAGCCTTTCTCCTTAGGCTGCTGTCATTGTTTAACCCCTACTGAAAACATGATCCATTCATTCAGTCTCTCCCGGTCCCCAGCAGGGCAGGGAGAAGAGGGAGAAAAAGGGAAAAAAAACCCGCCTGTGGGTTGAGATGAAGACAATTTAACAGAACGGTAATGGGAGAGAAAATAAAGATAATAATAATAGTAAAAGGATATATGAAATGAGTGGTGCAATGTAATTGCTCACCACCTGATGATCAATTGCCCAGCCCACATCGGGCAGTGATTGCAGATTCCTGTCCCCACCTGGACAAACACCATTTCTATACTGAGCACAACATTGGTATATGTATGGTATAGAATGTTCCTTTGGCCAGTTTATCTTGTCTCTGCTCTCTTCCAGCTTGGGTGGGAAGCTGAGAAAGTCCTTGACTGAATATAAACATGCTAGCAACCACCGAAACAATATGTGTTATCAATGTTATTATCATATTAAATCTAAAATACAGCAATGACAAGGAAGAAAATTAACTCTGTCCCAGCTGAAACCAAGGCAGCGCTGGAAAATGCAGCATGGACACCTTCTGGCTTTGCCCCTCCTCCAGAGGGCAAGTTAGCTGGTGTCAGGTCAGCAAGTTTCAAGGTAGGTTCATGTGAGTTTGGACCACTGGATTTTGGGATTGCGGAGTGGGCCTGGCTTTAACCTCAGGGTCTGGCAGGGAGGCTGAAGCCTCTGAGTCTCGCAGCGTGTCAGGCTCACCCCAGTGAAAGGATGTGTTGTGCACATGCAGATGCACGCAGTGCTGGCAGAGAGGTACGAAATGCAGAGTTTGTGGGGGCAGCTGGCTCACCAGGATCCCCAGAGACTGTTTTGCTGGTGTGAGGAAGGTGAGATGGTCTTCTCCATAGCTCTGTGTCACTGCAATAGTCTGCTCTGCACTATGAGATGGGGTCTGGCTGTCCAGCCAAGACCTCAGGAGTGCAAAGCAGTGGGCAAGCTCCAGTCTTGTTATGTCTCGTTGACTGCATTGTGGGCTCAGCTGGACCAAAATATCTTGAAAATCAGGAAAGTTTGGAGGCAGGTCCAAGCTCTGCAGCACGGGTCCCTCTGAGCACTCCCTAGATGGCTTTGCCTCCCCCAGCTCCTGCCTCCTCTGCACCCAGGGGAACCAGGACTGCCTGCGTGCTGCTGGTGCTGCCTTCCCAGGAGTGAGGCACTGCATGCAGAGGGCTGCTACAAGCAAGATTTCCACCTGTTCTCCAGGGGCTGGGATGTGGAGGTGGTGTAGAAGGTCACCAGACTGCCATGCAGCCCTTCCCTGGAGGGAGGATGGCTTGCTCATGGGTTTGGTACCTCTGAAATCAAAGCATTGCCTGTTTCTCCTACAGGTATGAGTGGGGTTTCAAAGAGAAGGTTCTATGCTTGGCTTGTTCTCGTGGTCCATGAGTGATGCAGGATGTGCTGTGTCCTGGGGATACTCCTGGGAAATAGCTGGAGAGAACAGCTACCACCCACCAGCGTAGGAGCCACTGCCAAAAGGGGGTTTGGTGGTGCTAGGCAATGTGTGTTTGCTCTGCAGTCTCTAATGAGTATCTGAGGACCTTTCTGAGATGTTTTGGTGAGTCTTGACTCACTCTCTGACTTGTCCTTTGGAGAGGAAGGTTGATGCTGAGCACCCAGCACACCACAGAGACAGGTGGGTGCTCAGTCACAGTTTTGTCCTGTGGAACTCAAGCCTTCTGTCACCCCTGTTTTCCTGTGGGGTCTTGGTGTGGTGTGGGGACAGTGTCACCACCCCCACGAAGATGTTTCCCAGCCATGAGGAGCAGAGCTGAAGTGGCTAACCATTACACCTCTCTTGCAGGTGGCAGGAGGCTCCAGCATCTCTGTGAGCTCCTGTGCTGACTGTCTCGCTTGCTCCCCTCCTCCTTCCCTGTTCAAAATACCAGGGTGCTGTCTCCTTCTTGGTTTAACAACCAGAAGTGCCCATTCATTCCTGAATAGGAGCATGTGTTGCCATGACAGCAGCTCAGGGCAAAGGGTGAGCAGGAGGTCAAGCCACTTCAGTCATCTTCCTCGGAGGAGTGGACGGAAAACCCTGGAAAGCCTTTCCAACACAAAAGACAGTTTATGACCTTTGGAAGAAGGGACAGGCGACCCAGGAGGACTACAAGAAGACCTTATTGCCTTCTGCAACTACCTGAAAGGAGGTTGTAGTGAGGTGGGTGTTGGGTTCTTTTCCCAAGTAACAAGTGATAGGACAGGAGGAAATAGCCTCAAGTTGTACCAGGGGAGGTTTAGACGGGATATTAGGAGAAACTTTTTCATGGAAAGGATTGTCAAGTATTGGAACAGGCTGCACAGGGAAGCGCTTCAGTCACCATCTCTGTAGGTATTTAAAAGGTGTGTAGACATGGTGCTGAGAGACATGGTTTAGTGGTAGACTTGCCAGTGCTAGGTTAATAGTTGGACTCAATGCTTTTAAACATCCTTTCCAACCTAAATTATTCTAGGATTCTGTTTGTAGGCTGCAGGTCTTCTTCTTACCATTCCTTCCTCCCAAATTTTAGTCACCCTTGTCCCCTCCCTGCCCCAAGCGTCAGGTTTATTCCTGAACATATTCCTAAGCATTGCCTTTTGGTCTCAGCCATGTGTCACATTACATCTTCCGGACTAGCGGGTGGAGAGGAGGGAGGGGAAATACAGTAGAGGATTTAGGCTCATCCTTCTTGAAGCCAGATGAAGTCTGCAACAGAGAGTGAATCCCCCTGCCTGCCTGGCTGGATTACCTGTGGTTGTAGCAGGACCTTTGATCTCCTCCAGCACTGTGATCCCTGCATGTGGTGCAGGATTGTGTCTTGCCGTGCTCTAGGAAGACTTGCCTGGATGCTTTGCCATGTGGGATGGTCTGTGACAGCTTGGGTAGAGCAGGCTGCTGTCTGAAGAAAACAAGGTAGGCTGGAGGGAGGGAGAAGGAAGAGCCTGAATGTGCACTAGCAATACCCTACGGCTTTCTCCGGAGCTCAAAGAAAGCCTGGATAACACACCAGGCAGAAGGTGAAGATCCTCCCAGGGCCCATGCCCACGATGTGGATGCAAACCTTGCTGAGGAGGCTGCCATGGCAGTTTTGAAGGTAAGAAGTCCTCAAACCAGGACAGAAGTTTTGCATGTACTCTGACATTTCCCCAAGAAGCCTTTGGAGCATATCCAGAGCAGAAGTCCTTGCCTGCAGGAGCATCCTTGCTTCTGAGTCCTCAGATGGTGATGCTGCACTTGGGTACCCTGCTCCCTTCATAATCTAGGCCATGGTGGTGTCTGTTTGGTGTGTGTGAACAGAGGGGTGGGGAGAAAGCTTTCAGTCCCAGTTTCTGGCTCTCTTCCGACCCCAAGAGGACAGCTGTCAGTAGCTACACAAGACAGAGGGGTGGGAAGATGGTGATATGGGTAATGCGGAGCAAGAGAACGGCAGTTTCTCACCTCATGGGTGGCTGTGGGTGCTTCTGAGTCTATTCATATCTTTTCCACTGGCAAAGTGCTGTCTAGATGCTCTTCACTTGGCTTGTTTCTTGAGACACAAAGACTTTGCTCTTGTTGAGAAGCGAGTATGCAGCAACTACCTTCTTCTCCAGGTGGATCCAAGCTGGCCAGAAACAGGCAGCCTCAGCTCCTGTCTTGTAGTAAGCACCTTCCTCATCTAATGAACCGGGTGTTTGTACTGAGAGAAGCCTACAGAGGAGATCTGAGTCCCTGGTGATGGCCTCCATCCCTTCTGCTCCCACTCTCATGCAAGCTGTAGGCACTGGCTGCGATGCTAAAGCCTATCTTCTTGCAGCAGGTAGGATTCACAGTGTGCAGTGGCTGAGATGTGGACCATCTGGACTGGAAGCTGTCTGGATTTGCTGACCCCAGGCTCCCTCCTAGTCCTGCATGTACCTGAGTTGTGAAGACAACATGTTCTGGGCTTCGCAGATGTGAAGGTCAGAGGGGACTGTGAGCAGTAACTCTTGAGTGAGCTGTGCCCTTGCTGTGGAAACACATCCCAATTGTGCTTCCCTCCCATTTAATGTTTTTTTTTTCTTTTCCCTGCCTGCCATCAGCTAGTTGTAAAAATTCTCAGGGCATGCAGAGCTTCAGTGAGGGTTCACATGGAGCTGATGTAATGGGGATCTCGGAGACCCCTCTGGTAAAGAAAAGACTCAGTGTCTTGGGGACAGTTGTAGGAGCAGGATTGTTAGAGCAGAAGAGTCTTCCCCACGGTAAGAAATTACAGGGAGCAAAGAAAACACCAGGCTGGAGCATTGCAGCCCTGCTATTCCCTCTTCTTCTTCCAGGCTCCTCATCCCTCTTTCCCTCCTGGCTTGCTCAGGATAGTTTTGAATGCCACATGAATCGATATTTTTAATTAACTGCCATCCCTCATTTCTGCTTTATTGCTTGGGTAAGCAAATTAAAAGCAAGCATGTTGTGGTGAACTGTTACCCTGGGTGGGCTGTAAGCACAGGCTGTTTCTTGGCCCCCGGGAGCAGACTGGGAAGCTGTCAGGCACTGGGACAGGGTCTGGGAGACAGGGCAGGCAGCAGGGGGGCATGTAAATGAGTGAAATGCCTGCTTTGTTTGGGGTGCTGGGGGGAGCTGGGCAAAATGCCCCTGCTTCAGAGGAGGGACCTGGGGCCACACAGCTCTCTGCCAGGTGGGTGAGCTCCTCTGTATCTCTCTGTCTGGTTTTCATGGCAGGGAGAGCCTCCAGACTCAGAAGGTGCAGCTGGTGTGGGCACACAGAGGGATTTTTCCAGGGTTAAGCAGCCCCATGGAAAGGGGTTTTGGGATTGCACAGTGGGGCAGAATTTGGGGGGGCTGTCAGACCCCATGCCAGCCTTCAGGATGGTGATATCTGATGCTACGGGGGGGCAGATGGAGCAAACAGAGATGGACACTGCTCGGGGTCGATGTTGGGCTAAGCTCTCACTTGCTGGAAGACACCATGAACTCAGCCCTTTCTCAGCGCCGCAGCATCCTTCCATCCCTGCTCAGAGCCAGGGTAATGCTGTGGTCAGATTGGTGATGTCTGCAGGCAGGAAGCCCCAGCAGGATGTCCTCCATCCCAAAAAGGGATCCTGCTGTTCCCCACGCACAGGAGCAAAGGGCTCCCTGCTGCTGCAGGGGCTCAGCATGGTGTAGTGCTCTCATGAATCGGTAACACGCTGCTGTCTGCATGGGTACAGAGATGCTTTCCTGTGGGCAGACCTGTCCTTCACAGAGATTTAAAGCCTCCCCCTGCTGCCCCTGACCTGGGCTGCTCCTGGGGAGGTGGCTCAGCTCCTGGAACACAACTGATGTGAGCCAGGCACTGCTACCTCCTTAACCTGCCTCTGCAGCGGTGTCAGTACCAGGCTGAGATTGAAGCTCTTTGCTTTCCTCTTTGCCTTCATGTGCCAAGGCCTTTGATGCACAGTGGGGTCTGGGAGCCGAAGGGGCTTCCTAAGGTCACAATGGCTGTGGTGGGCAGCTGTGCAAGGTGGAGGTGGTAAGTTAGCCTGTGTCCTGACCCGCAAAAGTTGCTTTGCAGGGATGGGGGGCTGAGAGATGTTAGAATCATAGAATGGTTAGAGTTGGAGGAAACCTTAAAGATCATCTGGTTCCCACCTCATTTCATGGGCAGGGACACCTCCCACTAGACCAGTTAGCTCTGACTTTGCCCCAAGAAGGGTCTCCGTGAAGGGGGTGGTGTTGAGCCATCAGGAGGATGGTAGCCCCCTGCATCCCACCCACCCTGGGAGGTAGGGCAGGACTTAGATGCATTAGCTGAACTGGGGTATGTTGTCCACCAAAAGCCAAACACACTTCTTGTGCTAGACCAAGAAATTGTTGTTTGGCTAATTAAAACTTCTAACAATGTAACCAAAAATGCAACGAACAGCTGTTGTTATTAGTTCCAGTGAAAATGATACTAACACTGACAGCCCATCGATTCTGCAATCAATACTTCACAAAGGCCAGCAGCAGCACTGCAGCTACGAGCTGCTGTGCAAGTAAAAGCCAGTATTTCCCCAGTGCCCCTGGCTCTGGGCTCCCCCCGGGTGCCTTGGGGTGCAGGCAGTGAGGGCAATGAGCCATCGCTCTCCTCAGCTGTTTGCCAGGAGCAATGTGTTCAACGTGGGGGGTTTCTTCCTCCTCTCGCTTGAGTCCACTTGGGCAGCCCCAGGGTCTTCTGCATCATCTGTGCCCCAATCTTGGAGGCTCAGGCTCATCACGCTGCCACTGCAGCTTACTCTGGGGCCTTAGGTACCAACCTATCTCAACTAAGGACTTTTTAATAATTTATCTATACCACAGTTGTGAACAACAGGTGATATACTCCATAATAAGTTGTCTCTGCTCCCCTCCTCCCCTGGTACTTGGTCTCTGGTCCTCAGGAGGTGGTTATCCCAAGCAGATGTCCCTAGGCCACCCTTCACATTCTCAGCAGACTCAGGGATCTGAGCAGCTGTTAGTTCCAGACCTCAGGCATGGCTCGTGCCCATCTCCCAGCCCCCTCAATGAAAGTGTAAATGATTATTCTTATTAATGTGTGCTGATACAAAACTCTTCTTGAAGCTGGGCTTCCACGATGCTGGCTTGCACATGGTTTGGTCTTTCTGATAACAGCTGTGGTCCCTGCTTGTGTGCCATCCTCCAGAAGGACTGGCAGGAGCAGAACAAGTTCCTGGTGGAGTTTCTTCACTGTGCCCAGGGCTGGAGGAGGACCCTGCACACAGCAACTGGGCTCTTCCTCCTGCTCTGGAGTCTGCAGGTGATGCAGAGATGTGTCCTCCTTGAGAAAAGGCTTCAGGAGCCCTGCCATTTCCTAATGCTCTCCTCCGCCTTCTTGTCTGGGAAGCAGTGTCTTACTCCTATTAAGCTCTCTCTGATCCCTGCAAATCTCACCATACTCCTAAATTTGGGACTGTTCCATATCCTGCTACCTGGATAATGTCTGCTTTGAGATTTCCTACTGTGGCCACCTACTGCAGCATCTCCCTGGTGGTAAATTGAATTGTAAGACTTCTCCTGTGCAAAGTTCTGCCTTCTGCTGGTGCTCTCTCTCTTTTTTTTTTTTTCTGATAGTGTGCTGGCCTTGGAAGGAAAACTCCATCAGGAAAATAAAAAAAAAAACAACATTGAATGCAAAACCTTGACCGTAGCCAGGAGGCAAAATGTGGTCTGACAGTTCCTTTGGCTTGTCAGAGCCTCTGAGTGATGGGCGCCAGTGGGCTGCTGTCTTTAAAAATGACCTTTCACGAAAGACAAATTGAGGGAAAATGTCTCATTAAAAAAAAAAACCCAGCAGTTTATGGAAATCTTTTTACTGCAAAGCAATGGCAAAGGTTCCCTGTAAGCTGGCCTTGGCTTGATTGCTTTCTGTCAGACGCGAAGGGCATAGTTTGTGCTTTCTGCAAGAATTCAGACTTACGGACCTGATTGCGTTGAGTAGTTGGCTGTTTTTCCTTTTCCTTTCTCCAACCTTGGTCTCAGACCAGGAAGATGTTTAGGTTCCGTGGCGGATAGACCTTGGGCCGAGACGTTTCCCAGCTGCTTGTCAGCACAGGTCATGTTGTCTCTGGAGATGAGCAACAGCCCAGAAAACTTCTGACCTGCCACCTCCAAACACAGTTCTGGGCAGAACTGGTGAGCACTCTGGTGACCTACCCAGGCTGACTGTCATGATGCCGTGTGTTGATCCACCAAACTCCCCATCTTGCTCAAGGACAGGATATTCTATGTTGGTTTCTGCCACACTTTGCCACACAGCATTCCTTACAGTGGGTGCTACTGCATTCCCCAGCTTCTGGATGGTCCTGCGACCTCCCAGCTCCACTTCCCTATCTGCCAGCTGCAGCTGGGACGCAGGGCAAAGGGATCGTGTCATCTGGAGGGTCCTGGTCAAGCTCAGCATCTCCAAATCCCAGTGCCTGAAGCCTCCCATCCCCAGGGAGCTTCACTGCCTGCTTATAAACCATGCCCTTCCTTCCCAGCCTGTTCTCCGGTTTTGGAGTGGGTCGGCTTTACGCCTGTGGGATCTTCAAAGAGTCAATGAATCGTATTGATGTTGTTAACGTCCTCTGTAAATTCAGAGAAATTACCAGATGAATATTTGATGAGGCTAATTAAGCCTGAGTTACTGCCACGATCCTCCTTTCCTTCCCTTCCCTCTGTTCCCTCTGCAGCGTGGATGAACATTTGGTTCCCTAACACGTCCTGTCCCCAAAGCTCTGGTCTTCTGGTGGTCATGAACCAGCCCTGTCAGAGTGTGGCAGCTTTTACATCAAACAAGTCAGCCCAAGAAGTCCCTGAAATCACAGCTTGCTGGAGGCTGGGGGCATGGGGCAAGGGTCTGTGCCTCTGTTCCTGTTCTCACCCCATTTTTCTCCTGGGGCCTGTTAGAAAGCCACAGATTTTCAGGGTCCTGGTTCTGCCCTGGTGAGATTTAAGGTTGTGTCAGCCTTTGGCTGCTGCAGCAGTTAGTTCAGACATGAGCCGGTGCTTTTGGGGAATCCTGGAAAGATTTCCCCACCACGTGGGAGCTGCACTTAAACAGTAAAGCTGGAGGTTACTTATGACAACTGCAGCATTTCACATGCTGTGAACTTGTGAGGCAGGAGAGGGAAGAGCTGCTGGGACCATTTCACTGAAGGTGAGACGTGTCTGAGAAAGCGAGACTCATGCCTTGAGGCTGTAGAGCTTTTCTACTCCAGCACATGGCAACATTGGAGGTGCCAATGAGCTTACACAGTGGAAAAAGTGCAGTAATTAGCTGCTCAGTGCCAGATAAGGGAGGAGAAGAGCCTGGGCTTGTCCACGGCAAGATCTGCCTTTCCTTACCCCTGCTCTTCTGCTGGAGATGGTTCACAGAGAGATCAGAAGAAGGGTCATGTGCCTTCACAGCCCACCAGCTTGCAATGAGCATGAGAGTAATTTGAACCACTGATTTTGAAGCCCTGGAGTGCAGACTTACACTAGAGTACCTGAAGCCAGAACATAAACCTTCTTTGCATCCTAGCCCTTTTTCCTGACCTTCCCAAGAACCCAACAGGACCTTTTTAATAAGGACATGCTCTTGCAGCCTCACTGTTACTGCCTTTTTTTCTGAGAGCCATTTTCAGCTGAAGTGCTGGGACTACAACACAGGGGTGGTTTTTATTGGAAGCATGAACCTTTTTCAATCTCTGTCTGCCACTGGTGGCTGTTTCCTCATCCCTCTCATTTGTGGCTTTGGCAGAAGGGCAAAAAATGGTCTTTGCATCATTACCCAAGCAGGGGTAATCTGGTAGTTCAGACAGGGAAACAGATAGAAGCTTTTGTGTCCCTGAGCTGCTATGGACCATGAAGTAACCCAAGATTTAGCCCCAGGATTTCTACTGCACAAGGCCATTTTGACACAGGACGCATCTGCAGTGCTTTGACCTCATGGATACCATCCTACAGGAAAACCTTCAGTGAAAACCCATAAAGTTTCCCCTTGACCATCACTGTGATGTGTGTCTGTCACCATTCATGAGAGGGGTGTTCAGTTTGGCGATTCCCTTGGCTGTATTTTCGTGGAGGTGCATGTTCCCACTTCAGCCTTTATCAGTGCTCCTGGGAGCAGCTGTCTCATGCTGCTTGGTGGGATCAGGATTTGGGGATTCTTGGGGATTTTCTGAGGCCTCAGTCTCACTCAGGAAGGGCACTGGTCTTTCTGCTGGTTTTCCAAGTGACTTCATACTCTATGTGTGAACTTGCTTCACTTTGCCTGGAAAACCACAGGGAACTTTACAGTTATGAGCCATCCTTAGGAAAGCTGCAATAAACATAGGAGACTGACACTTGCTGAGGACCCACACCTACCTTCTGGCCATGGTCTAGGTTTCCAGTCCCATCTTGTCCATCACACGCATCTGTGGTGGCTTTTGATGAGTTTGAGACTCTGTTAGTCCTCCAAGCCCAGTTCCTCAGTTTCTGACTTCCACTCTTCACAACAGATGGATGTCCCAATAGTTTTGGGTGTCACTTCTGAGATGCTATGTACACACTGAACATGTGCCATGGTGTTGTCTAGAGATGAGGCCTCCAGTGTTCTTAGTCCCATAGAAATTCATGAAAATGTGGACCAGAACCTTCGCCAAACCCTGGGGAGGGATGGCTGAGCAATTTGGGCATCCGTCATCTTAACTCCTCTGAAAAGTGGCTGTCTGCTGAGTAAGGAGGGACTTTATTCACCTGCTCTAAGACAGAAAATCCTTCTCTTCCCCCTTGTTCTGCTTGCCACAGCATGGACCACATTAAGAATAATGAGTTAACGAGCCAGGGTAAGTGATAGGGCTTTGTTCTTGGCCTCTCTTTTTCCCAGTTCACCTTTAAAGACATGAAAGGTGAAAATAAAACAAGAGCAGCTCTGAGGGCACACCTCCATCCTCCCCCTTTTCTCAGTCTTTCTTTTCTCCTTTTATCTGCCTTTCCCTGTCCCCTGCTTTGCCCTGCTATGTCCTGATCCAGCCAGCGCTGAGAGCTGAAGCTGCTGTCAAAGATGCCCTTATCTCCAACGGTATGGCTGGCGTTTTGGATTCAGAGGCAGCATTTGCATCGAGGTTCTGACTAATCTCCTTCCGATAAGGTGTGTCACAGCAGGAGTCACAGGGCAGAGGGTCCAACATCGCAGCTCAGGTGGCTGCTGCCTGATTTATATTTATCCTCTTCCCAGGGACTGTCAAGGGGATGCTCCAGCCCTGCCAAGGTGGAGGGTTCCTTCTTGACAGAAAACAGCTCTGGCTGCTCATCTCCCAGCCCTGCGGGCACCACAGGCTGCCATGCCATGCCTTGCTTGGTGTCCCTTCCTCACCAGGGAAGGGGAAAAGGGGAAAAAAGTAGTCTGGCATGAGCTACACATTGTAAAACAGGACAGGTGTACTGTGGTAAATCAAGTGATAGGCAGAAATAAGCACAAACGAATTAGATGGATAGATAGGAATGAGGGATCAATAAACCGAGACTAAAGATAGCAAGAGAGATGCACTGAGGGCTGTTGACAGAGAAATAGATGTTGTAGCCAGAAAGATCCTCCAATAAGAGAAACATCAAATGGGAGAGATGAAGCTTAGAGAAGGGTCATTTTAAGTGCACTTTGCTGCTGGGCCAGGATTAGCCCAGACAATACGTTTAATGCTTCTTGTTTTCTCTCTTTGATTTAAAACCTGAGTGGTGGGATGGGAGCAGATCCACCAGCCCCAACCTCAGCTACCAGATGCAGACCTCCATGGTAGAGTCAGCTCGTTGCGTGTTTTGAAATAATTCTTTCTCAAGACACCAGTGTAGCCAGTAAAAGTCTACTCGGAGCAATCTCATGGAGCTGGGCTGCGTAACTGCTGCTCTTATGGTCTCTTGATCAAATCCATGTGCTGTAGATTCCAGATTTAAATCAAACTTAGCCATAATTGAAACTTGCCTTTCTCTTGAACCTGTTACTGCCATCCAGAGGTGGCAGTTTTGGAAAAGTTAAAAAGGGTAGAGCAAGCAGCATTGGGGTGCTCAGGTACAAGGTGTCCTGGAGGACACAGCCTGACAGAGGGATGTTAATGGGACAGGATTTTGGTGGGGTAAGGAGTAAAGGCTTCCCAGGTATAGGTCCCTGGAAGGCTGATTTGTTGCACTAAGCCTGGATTTGGCTGGGCTGCATTGTTTTTTGTCAATCTCAAGACCAGTGAGCTTGTTAGGAAGCCCCTAAGACTTGGGGACAAGTGATGGTGAGCCATGCTCTGCAGAGGTAGACTTCTTTGCACCACCCTGCAACTAACTGGCAGGGCTAGAAGCAGTGGAGTGACTGGCACTGGTGCTGTTCTGGGAGCACCTAAGCCCTCTGTGACAAAGGATGGGGGAATAGGGGACCAAAATCCTCACTCATGCCAAAGATGCATTTGCAGAGGTGCTTGGGAGAGATGATAAAGGGAGGTGAAAACAAGTCCTTCTCTGCCAGGGCTTAGGAAGTTTGGGGAAGCCTCCTGTCCATCAAAGGCTTGGGCAACCTCCCAGAGCACACCCATGTCTCATGGTCACCGTCCCTGGAGCCCTGCACCCTGGCTGGTATCTCTGTAAACCTACCAGGGCTTAAAAAGAGGACTTGGATGGGTTCATCTGCTCCAAACCTGACCTGAGAAGAGAGAGGGCAGACACTAAGTAGAAGCCTGAGGGGGCTGATTTATCCAAAGAATGCTCAGGTACCATCACCAGGAAGGTGTCTCTGTTCAGCGGTAAGAGCAGGGGATGGGAGGAGGTGCGGGAGGGGAGGGAGCCTGTCCTGCCTGGGAGATGCCTCCCTCCCTATCACCCTCTGGTTCACCCCAGCACAGCCCTTCCCGAGGGAAGTGTCTGTGTTTGGAGCACTTTGTTCAACAGGCTGCTGGTGATCAGCGTGCTGGAGCCATTTATCAGTCCCGATGCATATTTAATGCCACAATGGCGAGCAGAAGCAGAGCAGTGTTTGCAGGGTGAGCTGGGGAGCTTTGCTGTGGCCGTTAACAGTCCTGCGTTAATTATGGCAGGATAAATAATTCACAGGGCTGATAACAAAGGCTTGTTTTAAATGGTTATGGAAATCCTTGCTTGCTCCTGGAAGGTGGGGGGGTGAGAAAGGCGATGCCCAGCTCTGCTCCTGAACCAAGTGGGCAGCAGAGCACATGGGACCCGCTGGGGATGCTGTGCTAGGTAGGTGGTGACATTCTGAGGGATCTGTCCCCCTTGCTGTGGCATTGTAACTCTTCCCACTCTGCCTGTGTGTATGGAAAGCCTGAGGGGATGAGGACAGGAGGCAACAGCTTCTCATGGGGGCCCAGGCACTTGTTTTCCTGCTGCCTGTGCTGGGGAGCAGGGCAGCAGCCAGCTTGTTCCCCAGTGCTCTCTGCTCTGGTCCTACCCTCCCCTCCTTCTCTCACCTGGTACCAAAGATTGCCTAATTTTCCCTCTCTGTTTAACCTTGTCAGGTGGGAAGCATGTGGACCTCGAGCTCTGCAAGGGCATCAATCCCATGGGAATCCTCCCCTGGGAGAAGTAGCTCTGTGGCTTGTCCTGCCCGTGTCTCTTCTGCCTTTCCTTCAAGCAATTCATTCCTCCTTTCCTTCTCCTCATAACCTGCTCTTTTACTTCTTCAAACATTAATATGGATGTTTTCTTGTACCATTATTGTCCTTCAGCTTAAATAGCTTCCCCCCGCCCAGCCCTTGCTGGTGTTTACCCTCCAGATGTATTTATAGAGGGGAAAAAAATCACATCACTGCCAGTTTGTTTTACCAAGGTTGAGCAATCTGTGTTCTTCTGTATCGCTTTTATACCCTGTGCCCTCTTTTCACCAGCTTGCTCAAGAGCTCTTCTCTGCTCCTTTTTAACCCTCTTTAATATGGACAGCCTTATGGCTTAGCCACCACGTGCTGAGTGACCCCGGGCGAATAATTTCACTTTTCCTGCCTTCCTTTCCCCACCATCCTGTGGCATGGGGTGGGTTAGGTGCTATAGGAGGTGTAGGAGCTTTCTCCTTCCCAGCCTGGTCCTTTATGGGGGCTCATTTCAATGCTCTCTGAATCTACATCTCAACAGAAAAACCAAACTGAAATGATATGGGACGTGAGTCCTATCCCAGACCACTGTAGATGGCCTCAGAATAGCTGAGTATTTCAAATGAACATCCGGAGTAGGCTGAATGCTGTTTGCTCACCCACACGTGACCAAACACATCCTAGGTCCTGCTGTAAACCTAAAACTGTCTGGAAAAGTCATGATAAAATGGTTTTCCAGGGAAAAGAACACCAGATGGGAACTTGTGTGATGCCACCTCTCCACTCTGTTGATGCTAAAGGGTTTTCCTAAGGTTATACCAGTGCCTCACAGGCTGCTGTGAGTGGGATTGGGACACCTCCCCTTGCACTTCTCTCTTTTGGGGTCCCATCATGCTCACAGTTAATCAAGGCTTTCCTGAACTTATAGGCTTCGATCATTGTCTTCCTCGGCCTTTCACAATGGGTGAACCCTCGATTGGTGTTGCAAACAGCTCTTCCTACCCTGTGCTCATGAGCCTTAGCCCTGCACCCCTTGTTATCCCTCCTGGTGGGCTCCAAGCTGTCTTCTGCTGGGTGATGGGCTGTGCACCCTTCCTCTGCTCCTGCTGCCTGGCTTTGTACCAGTGTCAAATGTCATCGGCATGAGGTCACAAATGTGAAAATTAGTATGGATGCTGCAGGGAGCTCTGTTGGTACCTTCCCTCCAACCTTATATTCTTCCAGAAACACTTTTGGCTCTTTGGAGTTTCTCCCACCCCCTGCATGTTCCTGCTTTGGTCACCATCTCCCAGAAAGCACCAACACCAAGACCAGAGATATGAGACTGCTCTGTTCCCTTTGCCTTTCTCTTTCAAGACCATTCTCACATTAGCCTGGGAGGATAAACCCATTATGTGTTTTAACCCCTTTTTCTTTTGTCTCTGTACCATTCATCATCCTTTTCTACCTACTCTTGCTTTGCAGCCCCATCAGCTGAGATGGCACAAGGAACAGAAAACAGGGTGTGCATTGGTATGGATAAATAACCACCCTTGGCCTCTTCCAATCCAAAACAAGAGATGTTTCAGAGGAGACCAGGACAGCCCCAAGCACTGGCTCTGTTGACACGGGAGGACGCAGCAGATTTCACCTAGAAAGTGGCTGTTTGAACAGAGGAGTGCAGCACAGCTCAGAAGTGCTTATGTCTGGAGAGTGGATGTTTACACAGGGGAATAGCGCGCTCACCTTGCTATTAGAGCACAAAACAAATGTTTGCCCAGGTAAGTGCAGATCCCACGCTCAGGTTTTGCACTGGGTGTGCGGATTTGGAGACTAGATGCAGGGAGGCACTGCCTGAGGGAATCTTGCAGGTGAAATGTGCTGCTCAGGGTGTCTGAAGGCAATGCAGTGGGATGAAGAGCTCTGAAGGTCTCTCCCCTGATGTGCAGACAGAGCCAGGTGAAGGGCTGGCCCTGGTCGGCTTCATTCACAACCAAAGCAGGGCTGGGGGAGGTGGGACCCAATCTCACTCTCAAGAATTATAGCTATAAAGTATAGAATGGTGAAAAATTGCTTTTAATATTTTTTCTATTGGACAAAATCTCTGTCCTTCTCTTTTTCTTGTTCTGAGAGAACTTGGTGGGGAAAGCCCCTGATGGATTTCCTCTCCTCTCCATTTTAATTCAATGGACACATTTTCACACCACCAAAGTCCTGACTTTGCCTTGAGTCTTGAGACTCACCTGAGTCTTTGGAGAAAATTTTGGGGTGGGCATCTGGGATCAATCACAGTGCTCCTGTGGGAGCTGGCAGCTCCTGCCTCTTTGCCTTCAGTGATGGTAAGACGTGGCCACGGATTCTCTGGTAGTTAAAAAAGATCCGTCCCTGTTGTCCCCACACTGCTTGCATATCACAGATCACCGAGGAGTGGCTCTGGTGGCTGAGCATTCCTCCCGCAGCAGGGAGAGGAGGAAAAGAGGAAGAGAATGGAAAGTGAGGTGGCTTGTGGCTCGGGGTGGACTGGCAGAATGTTATGTGTGGGGCAAGGGCAGGACCCTCAGCAGTGGGGATGTGTCCCGGGGAGATGCTCTGCTGCAGGTGGGAAGGGCTCACGTTGGGAGCACAGCTGGCAGGGAGGACAGATTCCTCTTTGCAGCCATTAATTTCAGAGCAAGCATCCTTTTTTAGGCTGTTAGCAGGAAAGGGAGTGGACTTAGTTCTTTTTTGTCTTGGGAGTTATCAGGAACAAAAAGTACCAAACAGCTCCATGAGAGCTGGGCAGTGTTGCAAAGCAGCCTCCCATCTCCTTGGCCCTCAGTGTGGGAATCACTGTAGTCCTTAGCCAGAGCATCACCTTCTGGGAGTCAAAAAGCCCCCACGCACCCTGCCAGAAGCCCATCTCCTTCA
>VXBW01008148.1:394356-414209 GCA_013400375.1 Thinocorus orbignyianus
GTCTGGGAAGCATGTGGACCTTTTGCAGATAGTCGGGGGGGTCACAAGCAGGGTTGGGGGGCTCAGCCCCAGCCAGCCGGGTGAGGTCGCGTGGGCTTTTGTTGAAGCAAACATCGGTGACTGTGGGGATCAGAGGGAGGTGACTGCTGAAACGGCTGTGATGAGGGCTGCTGTTGTGGTTTCCGTGCTGGAGCTCGTGGGCTGGAGAGGGGGAGGAAAACCAAAATATTTATACCGTAAAATGTGTGCTTTTTTTTTCAAGTTGAAGCTTGGGCAGCATCCCAGCCCCTCCATATGGGCCTGTAGACACTGCTTACCTGATTTCTTTCTCTCTCAGTCAGAGCACAATGTGGCTGAGGGGGTGGCATGCAGCTCCCACGGCTGGACTCTGGGGATGCAGGGGCTGTGGTTGCTCTTCCCCTGTCCCATTCTGTCCCTTCCTGGAGCCTGGGGCTTCCTTCCTTGCTGTAGGTGCTGGCCTGTAGGAGGTGGCAGCACCCCATCTCACATGGACCTCAGGCTCGCAGGGAGGCTCCTGGGTTTGCCCCTTTGCTGCTGAGTCTGTGTTCCCCAAGTTCATAGAATCATAGAATGGTCAGAGTTGGAAGGGATCTTAAAGATCATCCAGTTCCAACCCCCCTGCCTGGGCAGTGACACCTCCCACCAAAGCAGGTTGCTCCAAGCCCCATCCAGACTGACCTTAAACACTTCCAGGGATGGGGCAGCCACAGCTTCTCGGGGCAACATGTTCCAGTGCCTCGCCACCCTCACAGGAAAGAATTTCTTCCTAATATCTAATCTAAATCTCCCCTCTTCCAATTTAAAACCGTTACCCCTTGTCCTATCACTACACTTCCTGACCAAGAATCCCTCTCCAGCTCTCCTTTAGGCTCTTGCCATGGAAGCTCTACCCAAGAGCTTGCCAGGCTGTGCAAGGACCAGAGGGCTGGGATGGAGGGGAGAGCAAGTGTGGGACACAGGCAGAGGTCGGTGTGTGCACCCTGGTGTTGGCACTGCTCAGCAGCACCCATGTGATGCAGAGACAGATGAGTGGCTCAGAGAGGGACCAAGGAAAGGAACATTTCAGGATCTGGTCATCTCCAGCCCTGGGAAGCTGCTGCAGTACTATATCCTCTTTCCCGTGGCTGGGGTGAGGGGCACTGCAGCCTCCGGGCTGGAAATGCAAAGTGGTTAATCAAGGCTGTAGGAGCAAGGATGTGCAGAGCTGCTGGTGTGTGCCACTGGATGGGACCAGCGTGATGTCCTCGGTAGCTGAGTCATGTGAGTCTTTGAGCTGAGCCTTTTGGTGCATCCTGCGTTTGGGCTGCAGCAGCCTGGCAGCGTCCTGACCCTCCTTGGTCTCTGGGAGAGATGCTGAACCTTTCCGCAGTGACTCCTGTGTTATTTAACCTCCCTCTCTCTGCAGCTGGCTGAGAGCTGATCCTTTCTGGCCGTGGTGGCCAGCGCTCAGCCCTAACCAGCTCTGAAGGTGTGGGCAGGAGCGTGAGCCCCTTCCCATGGGGTGGCAGCCAGTGGGGGGGGGGCTCATTTAGCGATTATGCTGTGGAACAACGGTGATAAATCTCCCAACCTGTCCACCGGAGACAGCCCCTCTCATCCTCCCTCTGACAAGATTTAAGATGGTCACGGATAACTGGCTTTCATTATCGCTGTGCTCATAAATCCTTCCCTTACCCTCTTTCGGGCAGGGTCCTGCCATCACCCACACGGTGGCCACTCTCCGTCTCCAGCAGTGGGGTAACCTCCCCTGGTTCCCCTCATCCCACAGTCCCTGTCCATCCCCACTGCCCCCCACTTCCATGACCCATTGTGCACTTGATATCTCCTCCTTCTCACCCATTTCTCCCGGAATGGGGCCAAACTCTCTGCAGATGCCAGAGCGCGGGCTGGACAATTTTCCCTGTTGTTCCTCATATGGTTTCCCATTGCTCCTCCAGGCTTGCATCGAATGACAGACGCCAGTGAATTCCCCGCTCCCAGGCACCCGTCTCACAGCTCCCTGCTCAGCCAGGCAGGGCATGATTCGGCCCTTCATCACGCCTTCAGGTTTTGAATGACATCTGTTACTTTCTTCCAATTCCCAACTCATTTTGGACATGTTTTTGGCTCCAGCTGCCCAGTGGTATTGATTAGACTTTTTATGGGGTGAGTGTTCTTCCTGTGTTTAGTTATCATGCAAGGTGCATTTCTGTGCTACAAGAGCTATACGATTAAAACAAAGTGAAAAGGAAAGGAAGAAAGAGAGAAAGAATAAAAGCCTCCACATAAACCCAGACCTTATGTCCTACTCCTCTAATTGCCTGTGAGTAGAGAAGGCAAATAAAAACTCCTCCAGGCTTCTTATTTAATTTTTAAGAGTATTGGTTTTTGCAGAGCTCTGGCCCTAAACAGAGGCTGATAAAGGTTTCTTTTGGGTATATAGAGAAGACCATAAAGGTTTCCTTATCTGTTCCTTTCTTTTCCCCAGGAAGGGGAACAGGATGGACCAGTGATGGTAGTTTTACTGCCACAGGGACTGGCTGCGTGCAGGCTTCTATAGGGTGAAGACTCTGATCTGGGTTTCTAGAACTTGGTATTTAAAGAGGGCAGTAAAACCCCTGCAGTACCTCCAAGAGCCAGCTTTGGCAAAGCAGAGCTGATCACGTTGGTTGAAGGATCTCAGTTGCTGCTTGATCTTGTAGCAGGATGGGGGAGTGCATGGGGGGCTTCCTTCTCAGGACACAGGAGAGCATGTGTGGTGGTGGGATCCCTCACCTCCATTACCCTTGTGGTGAAGCAAAGCTTGTGTCTCCCCTTTATCCCCCACCGAGCTCCTGGGTTACTAGTTTGCAGCCAGTTTTAATGGTTAACTCTGGTGATGGGATGGAGATGCGTGGGACTGCCTGGCCATGGGGTCACAACTGACCTTGTGAGTGCTCCTCCATCCAAGGAGGTGCCAGGTTTAAAAGAAGGGATGAAAGAGGCACTGAAGGGACCAAAATGAGAGACAGCACAGCAGAAAAAGCCAGAAAACACCCACAACTTTATGAGTGTCAGCCAAGAGTTGATTAGCAGTGAGCACTAGCTATGGACCACAGCGGGACCTTGAGGCTCAGGGGTTGCTGGGGGAGGAGATGAGGTGAAACAGCCATGAGTCACAGAGAATGGTTTCAAAGAGGGACCAGTGGGGAAAGTGCAGAGGACCATGGTCAGTGCTTTGGGACACTGCCCCGGGAGCACGGCCAGCCCTGGCAGAAAGTGTGGGGCCACCAATGCCTGAAATGGAACTGAGGATGGGAGCTGGTGGAGGGAAGAACTGCTGAGCATCAGATTTCGTGTATCCAGGTGAGGAAATCCCAGGAGCTGTTATGGGGCAGACCCCCTCCTCCTTGGCCTTGATGGGGAACACAGAGTCTCCTCCACTCAGTTCACAGCAGCTCCTGCCAAAATACTTGCATTTGGGGTACGGATACCTGCCAGCCAAATTTGGGTTGGCCTGAACGGCTCTCTGTAGTGGCCAAACAGCCACAGGAGATGGAGCCGGGCTTACTCGCCATCTGTCTGAGCTAGTGGCGGGGGTGTGACACTGTCTCCAAAGGGATCTGAGACTCAAACCTGCACTAGGGCAGCTGGGGCAGAGCCCCCTGGGTGCAGGTGTCCCCCTTGTCCAGTTGTACCAGACCACAAGGCAGCAGGGAGGCCCCATCCCACCACCAGCAGCACAGGTAGAGACAACTGTGTCTGGCAAAGCTGCTCTCCCTGGCCATGGCCAGCTGAGCAGGGGGCTGGTTGGGATGCCAGGCTGAAAAGAGAGAGGAGTCCTGCATTCCATGGGTGCCAGGTTGGAAGGAAAGAAGTGATCCTGGGCCAGTTTTCCAGTCCATTTGGTTTCTCTCTGGCTTGATGGGGACACTAAACGGCAGGTGTTGTGTGCCAAGCTTGGGCATCAGATTCCTGGGTGAAGAAGCCAGTGATGAGCAGTTCTCAAGCATGGATGCAGTGATAATGATTAGCAGAGCTGACTGTAGTCGTGGAGAGGAGTCTATCTGCAATAAGAAACAGAGCCAGTGTTCACCACAGGAGGTCATGGTCCAGTCCTTCCCTAGTCCTGGCCTGGGTTGTTTTGGGCTCAAGACAGAGGATTTGATTTGTGGACTGCAGTAGTTGAGGGGGAAAACCCTTCTGCAAATGGACTGTGTGTTGCTGCACTACAGATGGACCATCACCTTGGGCTGTGTGTCCCTGGGGATGACGGTGAGTAACCCAGGGACAGCAGAGCAAGGATTGCACATCTCTGGTCTGCCTCCATCCAGCCCTGGGTTCTCTCTACTCCCAGTAAATAAACTTTAAACAAGGTATGTTTTTTCCCCTGTACTTGCCTGCTCATTGACTAGATTTCCAATAGGATCACTGCAGGTCTTAAGCAAAGTTTCTTAAGTCAATCATCAGAGAAAGCCTTGTTTTCACAAAGCTGCGCCTTACGCTTGTTAGAAGGTGAGCAGCGGCAGCTGTCACTGAATAATCATTCTCATTAACTCATCTTTGTACCTTTCTTTTGCCTGATGAAACCCTCTCTCCAAAACACAGCCTTGAGGGCTGCTGAGAAACAAAGCAGACAAACAAAATGAGCTAGCAAAGCAGACTAGGAGATGCAGCACCAGGGCAGTTAGGAACTCTTCCACCTCCTCATCCTTCAAGGGAAATTCAGAGGGAGAACATACCCCAATTCCTGGTCCCTGCTGGGCCACAGAGGACAGACAGAGCCAGCTGCACAAGCATGGTTGAGGTCACCATAGAATCACAGAATGGTTAGAGTTGGAAGGGACCTTAAAGATCTTCTTGTTCCAACCCCCCTGCCATGGGCAGGGACACCTCCCACCAAAGCAGGTTGCTCCAAGCCCTATCCAGCCTGGCCTTGAACCCCTCCAGGGATGGGGCAGCCACAGCTTCTCTGGGCACCTGTTCCAGTGCCTCACAGCAAAGAATTTCTTTCTGGTATCTAATCTAAATCTCCCCTCTTCCAGTTTAAAACCGTTACCCCTTGCCCTATCACTACAGTCCCTGACAAAGAGTCCCTCTCCAGCTCTTCTATAGCTTCCTTCAGATCCTGGAAGGCTGCTCTAAGGTATCCCTGGAACCTTCTCTTCTCCAGGCTGAACAGCCCCAGCTACCTCAGCCTGTCCTCATCTCTCCCACCCCTTTATCCCCCCAAGCTGCTGCCAGTGACTCCAGCAGAGACCTCATTTCCACTGTCCCTGAGATGGCTGGGTGGTGGGCTGTATTTCTGGCTGTGACCTAGATGCAATGCTCAAGGTTGAAGAAGATGTAGTCACATGAAAGTGATAAAGAGAGTAAAGGGACTTGGGTTCCAGAGGGATCCCTGTGAGATCTGTGGGAACAGTGCTGTGACAGAAGTTGTGGTGTGTTGAGGATGTTTTGTGGTGTAGCCAGAAGGACTACCTCCTGCCCCCACACTGCAAATTGTTCCCAGGCACTTAGATACCTCTGGGGACTTTTGTACTCTGCCAGTCCTCAGCCCTTCAGAGAGCAGGATCCCTGGGAGCCCATTACAAGATGAAGAGCTATCTGCCTCCTACTGCTCTTCCTGCTGCATATCTCTGGGACGCTGAGTAGTTCTGACTTTTATTTGACCAATGGTCTCCAGCTGACAAGGACCATGCTGCCAGGGAAGGTGCAGAGGGAGAAGCGATAGATTAGTCTTAATTGGCTAGAACAGATGAAGCTGACCTTCAGAGAACAAAGACATGAATCTTCAGACAATGGAGTGAGTGCCATGTGGATTTACTGTCCTCTAGCTTTAAAGGCCTGACCTCCACCACCCTTCTCCTGCTCTTGCAAGAGAGGAAGGACTAGGAGGATCTGCTGGGCAAAGCCCTGATTTACAGGTGTCTCAAAGGTACAAGTCACGAGCACACATGAACATTCAGGCATCCTTTCCCTGCAAGCTGCCCACAGCTAATGGACAAGAGGGAGAGCAGATGGACAGATAGACATGGAACAGCAATAGATGGAGAGACACAGTCTTCACCAAGGTTTTATCTAGCCTTCTCTGGAGAAAGAAAATCTCTTGAAGACCAGGAACCCCACTGAAAAGCTCTAGAATAATCTGTTATGTTTCTGTTGGTGATGGTGTCTTGATAGAACAGCTTGGGGGAAGGCAATACACCTTCCAAAGAGGAGTGAGAAGTTGAACAGAAAGATTTGTTCAGCCTTGGGTTGTTGAAGGGAAACTCTTCTCCAAACCTTGCAGTGCTCCATCGCTGAGTATGCAGGAATCCGTTGAGCTGGAGACTCGTTGTGCCACCTCCAGAGTGACCTGAAGGATACCAAATCTCTTGCTGTCTTTGAAACAGGGTTCTCTGCTCCTGCCAGGACAGAGGGAGATGGTCCCTCTGTCCATCCCAAGGCAGCATCTGCCTTTCTCTCTGCTCAATCAAACCTCATCCTCGACATGGCTGGGAGGGGTGGGCATCACTGCCTATTGCTGTGGCTCCAGGGCTTGAGCTCTGCAAAGAGGGATGAGAAGTTGAATGTGATGGTAGGGTCTTTCTGTGTGGTTTCCAATTCTGTCATGCCAGTAGTCACCAAGCATGTGTTGTTGATGTGGGAGGATTCCTATCAGATGCTGGGTCACTCTGAATCAGCAAGGCTGTGTTGATGTGTACCAGCTGCAGCCTGGCTTCTCCTGCAGACTCTTGGTTGTGCTCAGTACCAGCTAAAAACTAAGAGGAGAAGATACAAGTAGAAAAGAGGAGAGGAAAAAAAAAAAAAGAAAAAGAAAAGGCTTTGCTGCCTGAGAGCTACTCTGTGAGTATCAGCCAGTTTCTTTGCGGGCAAAGCCAGGAGCACAGCCAGGGTTTGTTTGATTAGCTCAGCTTTCACAAGGAAGAGCCAGCATGTTTGTATTTCTTAGGACATGGGAAAGGCTTGTTCAGGCCCCAAGCATCTCACAAGGGCTGCTGAGGCCAGGAAAGCAAGTGGGAAGAGGGGACAATGTGTCAACAAGGGACCAACAAGCATCTTAGCTGCACTCTGAGCATGAGAGTATCTCCAGGAGCTGTGCATGCATGTGGTTTCCTCACTCCTGTACTGCTGTGTCTTGGTGTTCATCTCCTCTCTCTGCTCTTCCTTGGGGCAGGAACGGATCCCATGGGACAAGGGGAGGAAACTCTTGCCATGCTCCTTGGTGACGGTGCACTGACAAAACACATCTCCTGCACTAGGAAGGCAAGGTTTCCAGAGGGCGGCACTGCTGGCTTTGCTAGTAGGCAAGACAAACTTCTGCCTGGCAGCTCCATCGTTTCTTATCTGCAGAGCATTAGGGAGAGGGAGGAGGTGGGGAGTGACAGGTAGACCCTCTGGGTGGTAAGTGTCTCTGAACAGAGAAGGCACCAGGAGAGGGCCAAGGAAATTTTGGGGTGATCTGTAGTGCTGGAACATCTCCTTATGACGGGAGTTCCCCTCTCAACTCTCTCTCACCTTGAGCTGCTCCATGAGAGGCCTCAAGACACATGTGGGAGTGCTAGGGGTGATTTTAATAGCCACTGAATCTGTGTTTCAACTGATGTGCTCGGAATGTCCCCTGTGGACCGCCTGCTCACTCCCACATTTCCGGTGAGCCCATGACACCTGCAGCTCAGAGATCCCCAGAGCTACCCCCATTTGCCAGCTGCACAAACCATTTCCCATCATCTTCTCCACAACAGGCTCGTTGCTGGGCTGCCTTCCCACCCTTACAGCTCCCTTCCTGAGCAGATCCTCCTCCCTCCCTTGGGATCCACCAGGACCCTTCCCATCCTGAGCTTCCTGTGATTCCAGATGTGGGACTGGGACTCCAGCTGCCAGGGCTCAGCCTCGGGAGCGGCCCCTCTCCCTTGCCAAGCGAAGGAGTTCATCCGGATGATGGGTGTCTCTGAAGCATTTGATCATGCAAACACAGGGATGTCTTGGAGTGTCATTTCCCTCAGCGGGGCAAGGTGGGCTTTGATCATAACTAATTTGGCTACGCGATCACTCCGAGTGTGTACAGGCTCAGGCTGTGCATCAAAGAGGCTAATTAAAAGCCCGAGCCTTTGATGCAGGATGGTGGGACAGAGCGTGGTGGGACAGAGCGTGACTCCCGCTGGCACTGGGAATAACAGCATGCTCTGAGGGGCTGCTGCCTTCAAGGCTGCCTGCAGTCCTGGCTGGGATGGGGTTGTGCCAGAGGGGGGTTTAGGAGAAGCAATGCTGGAAAGCAGTGCCATGCCTTGGGGTAGCACATGATCTGTGCACTTCCCTAGCTGGTGGGATGAAAAGGAGCTTTTAGGTACTGTCACAATGATTTCTTTTGGCTCTGTGTCCTCTGTAGAAAAATAACCCAAAAGTTGACTGTGAACCTGGAGCAGCTGGGTTGAATGGATCCATCTAACAGCAGCTTCTATCTTGCGGCTTCTTCACAGAGATCAGGTAGGTACTATCAAGAGATGAGGGCAGGAAACACCTCCTCCTAGAGTAGGAGGATCTACAGAAAGTGGATCTGGAAAATTATTCTCCAGAATTATCACTATGGACTGGCTCACCTTTAGATGCAAAGGGAGACATGGCTCCTGGTTTGGCTAGAGTCTCCAGGTGTGTAGGCACCTGATGTTAGGGGAGATAAGTCCCACCTCCCATGTTTGGTCTGCAGTGGATGAGCAACCTCTGGTGGCAGATGTGGGCCACTGAGGCCACATCCACAGCTGCCACTTCTGTGTTTTTGGACTGTGAAAACTCATTGTATGGTAGGGGTCTTGAGGAGGCTACCAGACACCCTGAACTGGTACAGCAGATGGAACAACAGACGCTTTGGAGTAAGATGTCAGCCTGTCACTACTGCAGTCACTATTGTGGTAGACTTGGTCTGGAGTCTCTGGAAAAGCTGCCCGAGGACAGGACTCTCCTTCCTGAGCCATGTTTTTGATGTTAGTGGTTCCAGCTGCTGGGAAACTGCATGTTCTCTCCCAAGAAAGAGCACTAAGGACTTTTTCCTTGGTCCTAGATAGAAATAGAGGTGAAGCGTACAAGGTTCAATCTCTTGGACTACATTAGCAAGGTGTAAAGGGGAAGGAGAGAAGTGTAGCTGTTACAGTGGGACACACAGCCTTTCCCTGGCTTGGTGTCATGTTCCTTGTGTTATCAAACACAGGAGGCACGTTTTCGGGCAGTGCAGAGATCAGAGAAAGCAATTTTGCAGAAAGGCGAGTGAAGGGATTGGCCTTTCTAGGGGACAAACCCTGAATCCTGACGATCTAGCTCCATCCAGATATATGCTGGGGCTGGTTGTCTGGGTACCTTTCTATCACACTTCTGTAATCTTTATATTCAGATGCTGCAATGTCTGGTGCTCAGAGGGACTGCTGTCCTTGGGCAGGCAGAGCCGCGGAGGTCAGTGGGATACTGCAGTGGCTTCTGGCACCTGGGCACAAGGTCCAGGCTCAGGCACTAACTGGCTCTTTCCTCCTGCTGTCACATTTCTCTCAGGTCCTGCTTACGCTGCCAGGCACAGCTCTGCCTTTGGAAACTGATTTAATGCTGCCCTACCTGGGGCTCATGCAAAGCACAGCTCTGGGGAAAAAAAAAAAAGAAAAAAAGAAAGCATCTGTAAATCACTGTGGTGGTGTTGGGTTCCCAGGATGGGCAGCTCCAAGGACTGCGACAGTGGTGGGGAGGCAGGCTCAGACCTGGCTGATGGAGCTGCTCTGCGGCAGAGAGGTAGACAGAGGCTCTGTGGAGATTGCTCTTTGTGTGTGGATCTGACACAGCCACCTACCTGGGCTCAGCTACAGCCTGCAAGTGGGACGAGCAAAGGTCGTCTTCTCCAAAGGCACTGGAGGAATGCTAGGGTGGCTGGGAGCAGCATGAGGGTGGCTGGGAGCATCACAAGGGTGGCTGGGAGCATCATAATGATGGTTGGAAGCATCACGACAGTAGTTGGGAACTGGTAGTGGCAGATGCTAAGACTTCTCCCAGGGAATGGAGTGATGAGACCCATCTAAGAAACTTGAACCCTGCTGCTCTGTTTGGAGATCATTCCAGATCTTGCTAATCCTCAAATGCCAGGCTGCATCTTCCTTGGCAGCAGCACACTTTTGAAATCCAGCTGTCAGAGGGACCCTTTCCCCATCATCCCCACCGTGTTGCACACGGAATTGTGCACAGAGGATGATCACAAGGGAAAACCCCTTTGTGAGAAGGAACAGTGTCTTCAGAAAGGGTGTCCAAGAGAAACAAGTCTTGGATCCCTCTGCAAATTCATAGAATGGTCAGAGTTGGAAGCAACCTTAAAGATCATCCAGTTCCAACCCCCCTGCCATGGGCAGGGACACCTCCCACCAGAGCAGGTTGCTCCAAGCCCCCATCCAGCCTGGCCTTGAACCCCTCCAGGGATGGCACATCCACACATTCCTCCTTTTCCAGTGATTCCAGCAGTGACTGCTGCTTATGGCATTTTTCCCAGGCTTTGCACAGGTTTATACAAACATGAATTAAATTGTGGACTTCTGGGTTAAATCCTCCAAGTGATTGTTATTTTACTTCTTCCACTTGGGATTTCTGGAAGAACGCAGTTACTAGCATGTATTTAAATGACAAGAAAGTTCAGGGAAACATTAAAATCTACCTCTATTTTATTAACCTCAGTGCTTTTCCGAAGGACCGGCAGCCTCATAAGAGAGCAGATTTTCCCAGTGCAGGGTACTGTTGTCATGCCTGTCAGGAAGTCCCACCAGAGTTCAGAGACTGTCTGCTTGTACTTTTCACATCTTAAATCTTGTTGTTGTTGTTGTTATTGCTGGACCTGGCCACCTTGTAATTCATTTCTTCCACTTTTAATTGATGCTTCCCATGACGAAATATCTACAGAGCAGAGCTCTCCCTCTTGATTTCTGACCCTGTAGCACACCCGCTAACCTTTGAAGAGACCCTCAGAGTTTTTGCTCTGTGGTTTCCTTTGCCAAGACAGTGGTGGGTGTTATTTCTCCCGTATTTGTAATCCATTCTTCCCTGCACAGCCCCATCACTCTTTCCACGGCTTAGGTTTGCTCTCAGTGTTGGTGCAATTATGTTTATGGTGATACTGTTCATAGAGTGATGGTGTTGGGTGTTTTTTTTCTCCTCCCCCATCTTGCCAAGCAGCAGATGTGATCTCATGTAAGCGCAACCTTCTTGCAAGCAAATAAGGTATTCTCATTCCCGTTACACTTTTTTCCCTGTTATCTCAATGCAGTACAAACTTGTAAGCCAAGCTTCCCTGAAGAGTTTCCCTACTCAGCAAGCACGGCAAAAGAAGGCTGGGAAGGAGGGTGCAGTGTGTCTAAGTGAGGATATTATATTTTTTGGGGGGGGATGGAAGTTCACTGAAGACAGTGAACGACTGGGAGTAATGCTGTATTTTCAGCTACCGGCCGTCTTTCTCACAACATGCATGTAAACCAACAACTCACAGCTGTCTTAGCTGGAATGACTGGTCTCGGAGGCAGTTTTTAATTCTTAATCACCTGCATCGTGTAATAAGCCTCGGGACTGCTTGCATTATTCGAGGTGGACGAGATAGCAGGCAGCGAGACAGCATGAGACGCGTGCCCCCAACCACAGATACTGAGAGCTGCTGTGCCCTGCTGAATCTGGGAGGATAAAGCTTCCCAGCAGAGTTAAAAGGGAAATACCGATAGGGAAATAGCAATAAACCCAGCTATTCCAACAGCAGCAGAATGTGTGCAACCGACTGGCTTCGGGGCTCCTCGTGCTGTGAAGATCCTCCAGGATCTTCAAGAGGAGGGGTTATGGAGAGGCTCTGAGATTGCTCTGGGGTGGGAAAGTGCAAAGTCAGGGCTCTCCTCCTTCTGCCCACCGCTCTTTTCTCATCACACGCATGAGGTGGCTCCCTGCTGCCGCCTCTCCCAGGGGTTTGCCCACACACACGGCTTGGCACATACTCTCCGAGACAGAGGAGGTGATGGAGAAGTAGAGGGAGGTGAAAGAAGGGATGCTGGAGAAGTTTTTCAGTTTGGAAAATTGTTTTAAAGCTAAAAAGTGAAAACTAAAATCCCCCACTGGGAAACCCCTTGGAGGATATCAGAAAACGAGGCAGAGTAGTTTTCTTTGGATCCTGTGGAATTCAACACAGATTTGTCATCTGGCTGTCAAACCTGCTAGAAATGTCTCACTCTCTATTAATAGTATCATAGATTTGAGAGATTTTCCAGCTCAAAAGACCATTCTGTTCATCTCTTCTTGCATAAAATGGGTTATTCCTGTATCAAGCCCATCCACCCTGGCCGAACAGAAGCTTATCTTTCCAAAAGGATCTCCGCTGAGATTTAAACACTTCCAGGCACAAGAGAATCCATCACGTACTTGGTGAATTCTTGCAGAGGCTAATTGCTCTCACAATTAACCGTGTCTTTCTGAACATATCAAGCCTTCCAGCTGCCGCCTTTGATCCTGCAGGCAGGGATTCAGCTAGGTTAAAGAGCTCTTAATCATGAGGTTCCCCGTCTAGGGACTTGTTGGCTTTCAGCAGCTTTTAGTCTGTGGTCTGCTGACCTGTGGGACCTTTCTCAAAGGGTTGTGACAAGGAACCTGGGAACAGGTGACATGTCAGGAAGCTTCAATTAATGGTACATGGGTCACTACCGAAAAAATATCAGAGAAAGAGCTGATTTGTTGTGAGTCTGAGTTGGTTTGTGGGTCTTTGGAGAAATACAAGTGGGATGCGGTTGGTGCAGTTCCTGCACCCATGTGTGGGAAAGGGTGGGAGCGGTTGAGAGATGCTGCTGGAGCTGGTGGAGGTGGCACAGTGCTGAAGTGCTTCTCCTTGCTGTTTTCCAGAGAAATCAGCTGCAGAGAGTTGTGTCAAACCTCATAATTAAGAGCCAGTAAAACCTTCCCCTTGCTGCTGTGGCTTCTCCACGTGGCTTGTTGCAGCTGCCTCCCAAGAAGCTGATTTAGAAGTGTTATTGGGACTGGGACGTTTTTATGAGGTGCTGCTTTCACACCCCACTGCCTGGGAAGGCAAGCTGCCTTAATTAAAGGCCTAGAGGGACACAGCTACAGCTGCTGGGCAAACCAGGGATACCTCTGCAGCACCCAAAGTGGGATGACTGCTGGTCCAGGACCCCCTGGGTGACCAGCTCTGCCCTGAGGGGTCCAAAGGACAAGGCTAGTACCTGCAGAGGGGAAGAAGGACACATTTGTAGTACAGGATTAAACTTCAGGACTCATCTTCTCAAAATCCCTGGAGCATCACACTGGTTCTTCCTGGGGGATAATCCATCACGAGATAAGTCTCTCTTCTGCACTGGGCTGTACTGCACAGTGGTTGTCCTTGGAGACCGAGTGGTTTGGATGTATGACTCCAGCAAATGTGAGACCCAATAGCAAATGAATGCAGCTACAGGCTGGACTGGAGCTCCTCAGCCTTTTGGTTTGATGCAGCATCTATATTTTCCCCAAATTAAACCATATTCCATTATCTGCCATACCTCTATCTGTTCTGCCAGTTGAATGCTCTAATTCATAAACATCTGCATGTGGCCTGTACTTAATAAATGACAACAAAATCATGTGTTAATTTAGTTAGATTTCTTGAGACAAGCAGCCCGGATAGACACGTTCAGTGCACAGATGATGCCAGAAAATTGTATTTTTCAAAAAGAGCAGCCAATCTAATCTGCCTTTTGTGATGGAGAACTTCACAAATTGCACAATCTCCAAATGCTTTTTAGTCATTAACCCTAATTACTGGAGCTAGTTACATACAAATTTACACTTGCAACTGGGAGAGAGGGAAATACAGATATTTAAATAAGTATGTAGATCTGTCAATTTTATTAACCCCTCTTTTCCCTGCAGAGGGTGGTGTGATCTGAAAGGAAGAAAGTCCAAGAGGCCTCGGGTGTGTGGTGTACCCTGGTTTCCAGCTGCCACGCAGGTATGAGCTTGGTTTCAGTAATGAAGCATCTTCTTTTAGTTTATTAAGAGCAGGTTAGAGGTGATGTGATAATGGTCTGGAAGTACCTGCATCCAGGGGAAGCTTCTGGGAGGCCCTTTAATCTCTCAGACAAGAACAGTTGTGAGACTGGAGAGTTAGCCAGAAAAAAAACCAACATTAAAGGTATGGCATGCAATGTGAGTTTAATTATCCAGAGGAACAGCTCCCCAAGGGGGATGTGTGCTGCTTTTTCAGCCAGACTTATTTTGGAAAAGTGACGACGAGCCGTTGGTGGGATCCTGGGGGGAGCCTCATGAGGCAGATCCCACCACCTCCCCCCCGAGAGCCACCCGGGCAGAACGAGGACATTTATGTGGGAGCTCATCTCAATTCCCAGGCTTCCAGGTGGGACTGACATGTTGTGTATGTGTCTCAGGGTTCTGGCCAATTGCTTTCTTTTCAGCTTACTCGTTGATGTGTGGTTCACAACAGTTCCTGGGAATTTATGATAGCCTGGGAAGAGCTGGTGAGTCAGGAGGCAGGCAGTCATTAATTCCCAGTAATGCCTTGGACTGAGTTCATTACTGTTATCAGAAGATGAAATGATGTGAAAAGTAGATTTATTTATTTTTCTGAGGCTGATGCAGCTTGCTTTTGGAAGACACTGCGCTCTGGGGAAAAGCAGTGCCCGTGCATTGGCAAGCGAGGAGCCTGAATCCTCTTGCAGCAGTTTGTTCAGTGCAGAACTGTTTGCTGTGTGTTTGAAGCGAGAGGTTGTATCAAGGTCACTCCACCGAGATTCAGCTTTGCAGTCTCTGTGAAAGGAGAGCTCTCCCTGTCCTCGTAGATCTTTCTTTCTTTTTTTTTTACTCCCCTCCACACGTAAAAGGCAGGTCTCGCAAGTTCTTGCAAAAAGAATAAAAGGTTTGCAGGATGGGGCTCTTTCAAAGTGTCCTGCTATAAAGGACTGCTCTGAATCAGAAACTGCATCTATTCCAGAAACTCTCTCTCTTTTTCTCACACCTTCCCTCCAGGTTTAGTCCTTGCCCCTGCTTCATTGCCAGGAGGACACTTTGGTGGCTGCAGAGACGACTCAGGGCTGTTCTTCCCATACCAGACCCTTCAGGGTGCCAAGGAGGAGATGGAGAGGTACCCATTTCAAAAGCAGATAGCAGATGACCATAAAATTAATCTGGTAGTTGCCATAAAACCTTCAGGAGCCATCTTCACAGAATCTTTCACTTCTCTTCCTAGCATCGCGTGGAGATGCAGGGATGGTGAGACCAGCAGCATTTCCCACTCCCTTCCCAACCCATGCAGCAGCGGCAAAGCCATTTAATTCCTCTGCTCCCAATGCTGTCACACAGGGCTCGGGAAGTCAATCTTGGTTTGAATTTCATTCCTTTCCAGCAACCTAACGCAGGCTGAGCGTGTCACAGTCACCCTCCCATTCCCAGCAAGTGCTCTGTTGATGCCACAGGGAGGGAGGCAGCCTGGGATAGACTGGGAGGGCGGTGGGGTTCTTCTTGTGCTGACGGGGGACGTGGATTAATTCAAACGCTGCCAGCACTAAAGGAGGTGGGAAAAGCACCCATCCAGGCTGGAGGCTGAGCAAACAGAGACACTGATTGCTGGAAAGTTTTACGAGGGTAATAAAAAAACATCATAATAAATGGCCATGAATATTTCATGGCGGGTGTAGTGCTGATGTGATGTACCATAGAGGAGTGATGAGGTTTTTCAACATTTGGATGCAAATGGGGAATGTGTTCTATATTTTGCAGGTTTCTCCCCAGACATGCTATGTTTTCTAAAAGTCAGATTGACTGGGAGCTTTTGATATGAGAAACAACTTCAGGGCTCTAGTTAGAGTTTAAAAAAAAACCAACGCAGGCAGTATCAGAGGATTGTTGGCACTAAAGATGAAAAAATCCCACACAGATCAAGTACCCTGTCTCCCCAAATGTCGGGAGAAGCTAGGTAGGAGTTACCAAAGGGAAATCATGCACTGTGCGCTGTCCTTGGAGCTGGGAGTTGAGTTCTCTACCTGATAACAGCAGCCCCTCTGCACTGGGGACTCTGAAACAGGGGGTGGCTGCAGCACAGCGCAGCCACTGGTACCCAGGAGAGGAGATGAACGCTGGGGGCCAAGTCCTTCTTCCTCACTGGTGGCAGATGTTTGAGCTTGCTTGGGATCCGCCTGGGGCAGACAGCAAAATAATCCACTTTCTGAGGGGACTAGGGGTTTTGGGGTTTTGAATTTCACCCAAACTTGCATATTAGGTGTGCTTTGGTGGAACTCTTTGTTCAAAGGTGGCAGCTGACAGGATGCCTGACCCGATGCCTTAATTGGGAGAGATTCTTCTGCAGGGACACTCGGTCTCTTTCCTCCTTGCTGTGCCATGGGCACTGAGCAACTGCACAGCACAGACCCACTCTGCCCCAGAGCAGCATCCTCACCTACTGCGAGCCCCACAGCAGGCAGGTTTTGTCACACAGCCAGAGGAAACTGGATTTCTCCGGTGTTTGTTTCCTATTCTCTGCCAGCATATGCTTCTGCACGGGCACGAACATATTTCAGCTTGCTAATATATAGTCCCCTGGTAGCTGAACATCTCTAAGCCATTGCACACAGGAACACATGCACAGATGAGCACAGGCAAGTGCTTACAGCTGTCAAGGCTGAGTACCAGTCTGTGCCTGGATGAAAAAGCAATGGGGGGACTGACAGCCCCCCGTTTCCTTCCCCCAGCCCTTTCTCTAAGCCTTTGCTGATACATACAGCGCTAACACTGGCCCACTCCTCTCCACAAGCACCTTTTACTTACTTGTCCCGTGTCTTTTTCTTTTAATTAATTCTATCATGTCTCCAGACACCTATCAAAATGCAACGCGTGTTGCATATTTCGCAGGTTTGGATGTTGCAGGAACAGTTTCTAACAAGCCACCTGCCTGCTCTCCCTCCCCTCCCTGCACTGCCTTGTTTGGCACGGGGTGGCAAAGCCAGGGTTTGAAACGACAGATGGGGCAAGAGGAAAGCAGCCTTCGCAGGTGCCTGGCTGGGCACAGGAACAGGTATGAAGAGGAATGAGCCAAAAGCTCTGCTTCATCAGCCACTGGATAAACACGGCTATTTGCACCCATTGCTGCTTCTCTCTCTGCTCCTGCTTCCCCATTTCTAAGGCAGGATGAGAAACACTCTGATCCCCTTTGTGAGTGAAGTGTTGGTGAGGAAGAACTGCAGATATGCACCTCCTAACAGTATAAAACCCAAAATTACCAGCCACTTCCACTTCTGAAGCCTGATCTGCCACCCAGCATGGGCTGGGGAGCATCCCTCCTGCCTCCTCTGACTGTGGGGAGCCCCTCCATCCTTCTGGATACATCCATCTGTATCTATCAGTACAGAGACCCCACCAGGGACTATTTCTCCTGTCTGCTTTGTGAGCTGCCAGTGAACCCACAGTGATTTCTTCAGATTTCTCACTCAGCTCCTCCTTGTGGTGCTGCTGAACTGGTGGCACTAGTGATGCTCACCCTGGGTGCTTGTTCCCAAAACAGTTACTCTGCGTTTTTGCCCTCTGTGCTGTATTGGTGGGCTTGGGTGGTCCAGGACCTTGCTACTTATTTCCTTTGCAGGGGCTTGTTCCAGTTAACCAACCATTATGACCAAGATCTCCTCCCCATTTTCATTTCCCTCCCAGCTACTGGTCGGGACACAGGTGTGGATGTCGCTCAGGAGAGCACTTCTGCAGAGCACTGTTTTCACCAACACATCAGTGGATAAACAGGTCATGGCCATTCACAGAGAAAACCTTTGCTGATGCGTTTAGCCAGATGGCATCTCAGTGGAGTTGGGCCCATCAAACTGCAAGTACCTCCCTAGAAAAATAAAAAAGAAAGGATGGGGGGGGATAAAACCCAGAAAAAATGCACTTCTGTTCAAAGTCTGCACCTGAATATGCTGTGAGCTAATTTTTCCCGAACTGGGTGTTGTCAGTTGATGAAAACTCTTCTGCAAAGGTGTTAAATTCACTTCCTGGATCAGAAGTATTTCTTCTTGGAGAGCGCTGATGAGATCGTGCCTTGATCAGCCGAAGTGGGGCGGATTTGAATGTGCATTACTACAAAGCAGTCATTACATTTCTCTTTAGGATTCAAATGAACATTTCCTCCATATTTTAGTTGTGCTGAACTGGCTTTGCAAAGACCCCTCCAGGCATTTGCTTAGGAACTGGTGAAATTACCCTGCCTAATGGTCTCCAGAAGTTAAGTTACCCAAGCAGAAACTGTGCCATGGAGGTCCCAGGAGCTGCATGAAGCAAACGGCACGGTGGTGTCTCTGCCAGTCTCAAGGTAGCAGCTGAAGCATAAACTGGGGATGGAAAAGAACTTAATATGCTCACATTCCTCTGTTGTTTTGTTTCAGGCTCTTTTTGTCCATTGGTTTGTCACTGCTCCTCCTGGAAAATGTGTGCATGGGTAGAAGCAGCATTTGTCCATTTGTTCCATCTGCTCCGCTAACACCTTGGGTCAGGAGGGCTGGGGCTGCCACCCTCAGTGGCTTGACCACTGACCCAGGGCTGTGGCTGGGGACTGGGTAAGCTGTGCCAGTGTGGGACACCCTCCTGTCACCTCTCTGACCCTGTAGCAGAAGAGCCTCTGGCTTTGTGCTCACCACAGACAGGAGCGATTCGGCACTGCAGCCAGGAAGGATGAATCCCAGTTAGCTGTTCTATGTTGTTTTTCCTTCATATAGAAGCTGGTGGGATTCAATCCATGGGTATAGAAAAGCCTGGCAGCTGGACTGACAGCTTCTGGCTGGGGGTCTCCTCCTCCGAACCCACTGCTGGAGGAAGAGCTCGCTTTGGGGGCAAGTACGTACTCAGGGTTCCTTTCTCAAGGTTGAGTTTTGCTGCCATAAAGTAACGACAAAGACAGCCTGTATCAGCTTCGAGATAGCTAACAGAGCTCCAGGTAGTATTTTCTACAAAATTTGAATCAAATCAGATTTCTCAATTAAATTCCCCCAAGTGCAGAGTTATAGTTAGGAGCTCATGGGAGTACTTACATCTTCTGGTCTGTCACTTGCAAAGACGTTGAAGACTCTCTGTGAGCTGGCAGTGATTTACTCCCTCCCCTTAGTGATGGGGCTCAGAGGGTGAGATTTCTCCCATGTAGGTGAGGGAGCAGGTGCAGAAGAGGCAGGTTATGGGTAGAGGAAGGGATGGGTGGCGGGGGGTGTGTGTGGGGGTGTGGGTGCATTTTGCATGGAGTGCTTCACCTCTCCCTGGGGGGAGTGTGGGTACCACAATTTTCCTTGGCTCTGCATCCCCTCAGTGGCAGGGGGAGGTCGATGGTGGGCAAAGTCAGTGCTCCTGGGAAGGAGGTGTATAGTCTCATGGCTGAGGGCTTTTTTATTTTTCAGACTCTGGGATACCTGGGTGGATTTGGCAAGTGCTATCAGGCATGTGAAAGGAGGAAGTGAGATAAAGCATCGTCAGAACAAGGGNNNAGGTCTGGCTGATTGGGAACTCCATCACCAAATGTATGTACCTTGTCCCTGCACTAGTTTACTCAAATAACTCTGAGTTATTGCAAACCTCTGAGATTTACTCTCCTTATGTTTACAGTGACTAGCTGTAAAAGAAGACAGCTTTTCTCCTTGTCCTGTGTTGAGCACAAACGAAGCGCTTCCCTTCTAAAAGCCTTTTAAGATGAAATAATTAACAAGCAGGCAAACAACCACCGGTTTGGAGCCCCGCGATGCTGTTTACGCTTCCCCCAGGACCCTTTCCCCTCTCCCTCATCCCATTTCTCCTGCTTCCCTTGCAGTTTATGGCCCTGAGCTGGTAAATCACATCCAGGCTCGCGCCTCGCT
>VXBW01008153.1:0-35673 GCA_013400375.1 Thinocorus orbignyianus
AATAATTCTAAAATATTTTTAAACTATTTCATCACCACAAATCTTTATTTTTAAGTAAATACGTTCATTTATCTTTTAGTCTTGTCTAATGATAAAAAAAATCAATCCTCTAGGTTGACATTTGCCAGGCCACACCTCTCGCTCAGGCAACGAGCTCACCAAAAGAAATCTGGCAGATTTCTAGAGTATTTTCCACAAAACATGATAGAAAACTTTCCTGTAGTTTTGGTTAAATCACCGTTGAGCTCCAGGGACTCGGCTGTAGCTGGCTGAAACTAATTANAAATATTTACAGTGATGAAATAGTTTAAGTAAATACATTCATTTATCTTTTAGTCTTGCCTAATGATACAAATCAGTCCACCAGGTTGGCATTTGCCAGGCCACACCACCCGCTTAGGCAACGAGTCCACCAAAAGAAATCTGGCAAATTTCTGAAGTATTTTCCATGAAACAAGAGAGAAAACTTTCCTGTAGTTTTGGTTAAATCACCGTTGAGCTCCAGGGACTCGGCTGTAGCTGGCTGAAACTAATTATTGTGGAGTTGGTGTGTCACTGAGAGACCAAGACCCTTCCTATAACCATGCCATATTTTGAAAAGCAAATTATTTCATGATATTAAAGTGGCAAATGTGCATAACTGTTTTACACAAATGGAGAAATAATATAAATTCAAGTTGTTATTTGAGATTTATCTGAGTATTTTCCTTCTGCAGCTGTTTGTTTTCAGTTTATAGTTTCTGTCAGGTCTCAGCCCCAGAACAGGTATCTCTCAGTCTTTCTTGACTAACTGTTGCTCTCAGCGTCATGCTATAAATATTATGTGTGAAATAAAAGTCATTTTGATTCACAAGAATTTAATGCAAGCATTTTCCCCTGTTTCACTTCAAGGAGTTCATACCTTGAGTTTGTCTTTGAATTTCAACTTCAAAGGAACCTAAAACTGCGATCTGAAATTCAGTCAAGGCTGCAAAGCCTTGCCTTGTTTCAGGTCAAAAGCTCAGGAAAGTGTTGAATTCCCTCACAAAAGCAAAATCGATTCACTGAAAAAACCAAAGCTCTTCAGGAACACAGATTTATCATGTTCCTTTAGGTTCAGCAAAACTCAAACTCATTAAAATCATCAGCTACTGAGCTACAGTCGTCACTAACATAGTCTTGGTTCCAACCTCTGTGAGAAGTGCCCTGTTACACCCACCACGCAAACATGCATTGAGAAAAGAAACACACATTTTACTGTCGAGTAAAACAGCCTTTGTTTTGTGAAATAAACTTAAATTCAAGTAAAACAGTACTGAAAAGGTGCAATTTGCACTTTCCCACTCCAGGGAATCATGACATCTGCTCAATTTTACAGCACTTTGTACCATCCATAATACAGTTTAAAACTGCTTTCACCTATGTTATACCACCCACCAGCTATCATACCAACTTCCCTCCTCCCCCAGTATCTCTTTCCTACTGCTGTTGCCACCAGGAGCAACAGGCAGAGGCAGTACCATCGGAGCAGAGCTGAGCCCCCAGACCTCAGGACAGAGTAATCACAACCCTTAGCAAGCTTCAACAAATTCCCTCATTATTTGCAGTCATACCTCACACCAGAACACGCTCTTGTAGATACTGAGAGCCACTGCCTGCTCAATAAATGCAGAGTTAAAGTTGTCTTAGTCCATAGCTTGTTGCTATAACTTTTGATTTTGGCTCATTTTTGTGCCATTAAATTCTACACTCAAGAAAGGCAAGAGGCTTGACGTCTTCTGACAGGATATCTATCAAGTAAATAACTTCCTGCTCACCCACGTTTTGCAAGACAGAAGACTTCTAAAAGCACAGCAATCCAGATGGTAAAAACTAAAATTTTGTTCTTTTAATACAAAAAGGAAACAAAACCAAAAGCTCAGCCATCCTAGCTAGAAACTTTGTCTGAATTTAAAAAGCCAAGGTTCTTGAACAATGTGTCTCCAAATGACTTGGACAGCTGTAATGCCATACACTTTATCCATCCCATCTCTAAAGACAGGGTAATATATGGGAGATCCTCCTTTTGATACTGCACTCCAGCAGTGCCTGTTACTTGCCTTATTGTACTGTTTTATCCATAAAAGATAGGTGAAAATCCTATTAAGAGAAGCGTTCACAGCTCTTTGGATCATTTCTTCTTTCCCTTATAATAAATGTGATGCCACCCATTTGTCCTTCCTTCTCTTCTGGACTCAAGAAGCAAGCTAAACCAGGTAAGTTTATCTCCTAAAAGCTTGTCAGCACACCTGATTATCTTTATCAAACTTTACACAGCTGTAGCTAAGGTAAGTAGTAAAGTAATACAAATTTATATCTCTAGAAACCTTGTTTTCACTTGTTCAGAAATATTTTTACTCTCTCCTCAATATTAAGAGATTGTTTGCTGAAGAAAAAAATGCAGAAAAGGAAGAATTGAATATATGTTTTCTGCACCTACTGAATATTTTAGAATACACTTCACTGATGAAAACCCCACCTTTAGCACAGGAGAGAAGGAACAGAAGACACGTGCTGCTGACTCTATACATTGCTCAGAACCTATAAAAAGGGCAACTCTACCTTTCGCCTTTCTTTAACACTGTAGGGGATGTGGAGCTCATAGGAAATACTCTTCTTTGAGAGCCTCTTAACAACAGAGTAGATATTTTGGTTTAAGAATGGCAAATAACCAGTGTATAAACATGCTTTGGGATTAACAACCTGAACCAGCAGCTCTCCCCAACACCTTATGACTCACTCTTTCCATTTGACCCCCCCAAGGAGTTTGCTCAGTACACCCAACACAAATAGCTGTGCTGCTTTGGTCCCTTGCATGGGATAAGGGGCATCAGTGTCTTCCCTGCTCCGGGGCAGGATGACTTACAGTTATGACAAGTGGCTCCGCTGTATCTGGTCCCATCACACGTGCACTTGAAGCTGTCCCACGTCTGGGTGCATTTGCCCCCGTGCTCGCAGTGATTGGGCACACACCTGCCAGGACGAGATGCAAAAACAGAAAAAAATAAACATAAATGAGCATCAAGATTTACACACAGCTACACCGTGAGCTGCCCAAGCAGCATATCACATCCTTGTCTAGTAATTAATCCTTGTTATTTCAGGTAGATTAACAGAAGTTATATCTGGACACAGCTGAGCAAAGGATGGTTCATCCAGGCTCTAACTCAGCCCTTTTATAAACAGTGAAAAAAGCCCAATAAAGGTGGAAGACTTTCACTCATCATCAATTAGAGTTCTAAGCTCTGTAGGACTGACACTTGGCTGTCAAAGCAAAAAGACTACCACGAGTCACACCTCCTCCTGCTGTGCAGGTGGCATCGTGCCTCCAGGACTCCAGGCAGAGAAGTGACTGGAAGTTCCAGGAAAAATGCCAGTGCATTGCTGCCCATCTTCCTGTTGCCAGCCAGAGGACAAAGCAGAGGCAGATTGCCTTCCTGGGATGGAAATCACCAATGCTGCACTATTAAAGCAAACAATTGGCTTCAGTAGAAAAAGCTGGAGAACTCTTTCTCTGCACAGGGGTTTGTGGCAAGTGGTGTTTGCCCTTCTCCCACTTGCTTGGCTTTGTTTCTCCAGCTACACTGCTGCTGGAGAGCGGAAAGATTGCAAAAGAAAAAGTGCAATGGGAAAAAAAAGCAAAAAAACCCAAAAATCCGCACACACCAGTCCTCACAGAACATGTATTTGTTGTTTGAAATATTATCTAAATGTGATTTCAAAGATTTGAGTTTGGCCAGTTTCTCTTCTATCACAGATAGCTGAAAGTAGGAAATACCATGTACTTTCACCTTTGAAACTATTAAATTTCTTTTCCTCGACAGGGCTTTGAAATACCATAATCTTATTTTTTCCTTATTAAATTTGTTACAGTCAGACTCAGTACAGGCTCTGCATTTTTGATCACGAACTAAAGAAACTCTTCTTTCATATTGAGTTGGCCAAATCTAATTTATGAGCTCTACTTTTTCAATTTGACATTAAAAATGAAAATTAGGAGACTGCCTATTAGACGAACAGATTAAAATATTTTCATAAATATGTTACAAATTAAGTCTCCTGATCTCCAAGATATATCTGAAGTTCATCATATTCCTGTGATAGTTGACAATACTCTAATAAATACCACCCCAGGACAGCTTTCCTTTCCTATCTTGCAATTTATTGGAACTGAAAGTATCTGGGTGAACCCCCTACGAATTTACAGCCTCAAATCTCAAGTTCCAATTAACAGCACTGATTGACATACCAAGAATAACCCATGTCATGGTATGCATTAGACACTCGAATGTTGGATACTCACATTTATAAAAGATTTTTGGTTTTTTTTGCATGCCAGTACAAAATATACCTCAAAATACACACAACACAGGTGACTCGACATCCTACATTGGCCTGAAGCATTCCAGGGTGCCCATTCTCTCTTTTTCAAGAGATCAGAAAATATTGGTTAAACATAATCATAGAATCATAGAATGGTCAGAGTTGGAAGGGACCTTAAAGGTCATCCAGTTCCAACCCCCCTGCCATGGACAGGGACACCTCTCCTTAGAGCAGGTTGCTCCAAGCCCCATCCAGCCTGGCCTTAAACACTTCCAGGGATGGGGCATCAACAACTTCCCTGGGCAACCTGTTCCAGTGCCTCACCACCCTCACAGGAAAGAACTTCTTCCTAATATATGCTCAAAGAAACTCTCTTCTGAAGTAAGCAACAAAGCACTTAAAATTTTGTTGGCACAGTGAAACTACCCGAGGCAATTATCACAGGTCAATAAATTTTGTTTTCAACAGGGTTTAAGTGAACTCATGTAGGTTTGTACTGTGCAGGCTAAACCAGCAGAGAGCTGATCTTAATCTGTGGTGACTTTCTGTTGGGTTCTCAACACCANCGTGCAGGCTAAACCAAGGGAGAGTTGGTGGCTGCTGGTCACCTAATCCATGGTAGCTTTCTGTTGGGTTCTCAACACCACAGAAGAAAACAAGAGCACGTAACAGTCCATTTCTGAACACCCAAATGATTAGCAATTCCTATGAATCTATAGCTGGTAGGTGCAAGGGAAAGGGAAGCAGACAGTGGTGAGGTTTCAAAAATAATCTCATAAAAGTAACTTTTATTCAAGGATTCAAAGATCTACAAAAGTTCTTAAATTTGAAGACGGCTTTGTATTTTTTTTCCAGCCTTTCAAAATAACTGCTTATGATCTGTTTTACTCTGCATTTACATTTGAACTCACATTACTTCAGAAGTATTTTTCCAATGACCAAACTAAACATTTTTCTATGTGAATTTCACCAGCTATTTATGTGAAGCCTCGTACATAATGCCAGCAACTATTTTCACATTTCATTGTGGTATAACTTACTTTTATTGTACCATAACTAGTAAAGATACTGCAGTATTCACTATATAACTCAGGTAAACGACTTAATCTAGGGAAATATGAAAAACAGATATTTATCTGTATCATTTAATGGAGCATATTAAGTCATAAACCCAGAGATATTCAGCAAATGCTTTGATGTTAATTTTATACTTCTAGTAGAATGGTCGGACTCACCAAGTCTGCATCCACTAAATTTCTTTCTTACTCATCTGCTTTTCTCTGTTCTTAATATGATGCAATTAGAAATCAGGAGAAAAAAATATTTTAATATTAGTGCTAACTGGGGTTTAAATCAGGCTATAGGATCAATTCTTTAAGGCCTCCCTTCAGCCTCCATCTTCTGTTAGCTTGCTTTATTAGATACAATTGTAAGACTTATTTTCTATTAAATGCATAAGCAAACTTCTGCAACATAACCTGCTGTTCATGTGTCCTCTTTTTGGACAAAGCTTACCCACTATAATAGAGTTCACAGGAAATTTTAGGTAACCAGAATGAAAAAAATTGAAAATAAAACCCTTTTTGAATTCCATAGAGGTATCAAGAGGAATATAATCTCTAGCTGTAAACTCCATTATTTTTGAAATGTTTTTCTTGCCAAGGACTGATGGTAACGTACAGATGCTGCTAAAACAGAATGTACCTTGCCTATGCATTTCCATATCCCTCTTGCTAAGAAAACTACTTGAGAATTTGCAAGTTTATCCACTTTATGCTTATCATTTAGAATACACACAAAAATGTACATACTTGAAACAAATACAAGCTCCATTTGTAGCTCATTTGTATTAAAAGACAATGTTTCTGGGCAATTCCATTCCTTAGTCTCCTTTTAGGAAGAAGGTTGCATTACATTAAAAATAAACCACAACTTCAAAACCGCACTTCTATCTAGAACCAGGCCCTGAAGATAGAAGCTGTCACAAAACAGAGAACTTAAGTCCCAAGTCACCAAGTTGCGTCCCCTTACAAGGACATCCATCTTTTAACTACTGTTTCTTTCAAAATCTTGATGACTCCACATTAAGAACTTCCTTGCCCTATGGTTTCTTCTGAAAGCTGGGTCTATGACTTCATTCCTTCAGGTGGGATAAACTTTCTTCTAGTTTTTAACCCCCCAAAATATCCATAAAAAGTCAAGAGATGCTGTTTTGTTTGGTAACGTTCACCTGTGTCTTAATTTTCATTCCACTTTGGATTTACAACCAATGACTTAGTATAAGGCAATCATAATTTCTCTCAGCTACTCTTTTTATGAACACAAGTCTCCTTTCGGAAAGAAGAAGGCTCCAAGGAAACCTTCTAGCAGCCTCCCAGTATCTAACGGGAGCTACAGGAGAGCCAGGGAGGGACTCTTGGTCAGGGCTTGTAGTGACAGGACAAGGGCTAACAGTTTTAAAGTTGAAGAGGGGAGATTTAGATGAGATATTAGGAGTAAATTCTTTGCTGTGAGGGTGGTGAGGCACTGGTACAGGTTGCCCCATCCCTGGAGGGGTTCAAGGCCAGGCTGGATGGGGCTTGGAGCAACCTGGTGTGGTTGGAGGTGTCCCTGCCCATGGCAGGGGGGTTGGAACTGGATGATCTTTAAGGTCCCTTCCAACTCTGACCATTCTGTGATTCCATGAAAATATATTTTCTATTTTCGTTCTGCCTCATAGCTCTGTTCCCAGTCGCACTTGTGATCTAATCAGTGTTCTGGAGGAGCTCTTACAAAAGTGATTTTGTGATTTCAGAGTTGATCAACATTTTTGTATTTCTCTACTGAAAGTATTTTGCTTGATATGTAGCATTTCCCCAACTACCTCAGAATAGTGACTCCAAGTTACCCTGAGATTGCTCAATACATCAAATACCTTCAGTACTTTCACATCCTTCTTGTCTTCAATCACTTCCAACTAACTAGTTTCATCTTCATACAGAAATTCCAGTATTGCTGTCAACAGCATTACTCTGTTCTACAACTTCCATGGTGTCATCCAAATCTTCTTGCTTGTTTTTCTAGGCCGAATCTGTATCGCCAGCACATTTCATCAAGGTATGCCAAATTTTAAGCCAAGGTCAAAGCATGAAATAGGATCACCTCTGGCACTGCTCTCTGAGCAGCTCTAATCTCTCAGCCGGCTGTTAACCCATCAGGGTAAATTGGGAGGCAATTCCATTTGCCAGTTCACAACTCACTTTGCAATTCCTCTCCCAAACCTCACCTTCTCTGCTTTAGCTAATCATTTCCACCACTGCAGTACATTATACATTATGTTGACATTTGACAAATGAGATGTATTGCATTTCTCCTGTTGGAGAAGAAACCACTGTACTTTATCAAGGAAGGATATCAGGTTAATCCCGAACAATCGACTGTTGACAAACATCTGCTATATTTTACCTTCCGTTTACTTTCAGGTGTCTAATTACTTTTTTCTTCCTTCCTTCAAAAGCTTAGTAAGACTACTTAACTCAGATTAATAGGTGTCTAGTGATCTGGATCTCTCTTCTATTTGTTAAGCTACATGAGGCTAACTCTGTCGCTTAAAAATACAAACCTGTGCTTTTTTTGAGGGGACTGTTTTTGGTTTTTTTAGGGCTGCAATATGACATATTAGTATTACAAACCACAACTGTCTTCCCAATTACTATTGGGTTAGTTTTGATGTATTCTTGCTACTCTGTTATCATCCTGGGTAATTGCTATCCCCTCGTTTCTTTGTTATTTGCTGATTCATCAACAATATTTAATCCGAGGAATATTGTTAATATTAATATTTCTCCATATTAACTGGTATAGATATTTTTGCCTTGCTTTCAGCTGTGGTAGGACCCAACTCAGACTTTCACCTCCTTTTTTTTAAAAAAAATATTTTAACTGAATCTCTAGAACAGTTCTCCACAACACAGATCAAAGAAATAGACCGAATTTCCATTCCTAAATAAAATCTATGCTATTCCATTCCTTTCCTGCTGAAAGGAAAATCATGCCCAAGAAGTAGAGTAATTGGCTCCAGATCTTAGGATTAGAGGTCATTTGAGCAGGAAGATAAAATGTTGTTTTGGGCAGGAAGTCAGATGTCCAGATGGCCACACACTGTTAAAAAAAGTCCCTCAAGACTGAGCAACCATCAGAGATATCACTATTCTCCACTGTGTAACACTTTTTTCCTTTGTTCCCCACCTTTTTCTTTCTTTTCCTCCTTCCCCTTCACACCTCCATGAGATATTTTAAGTACAAAATACATCTTGTGAGTAGATATAACCTAAATACAAACTAACTCCCTCTCCCCATAAATTAGAAATGACCAAGCCATGAAACACCACCGAAAGAAAACATTCACCTGTGCAATTACTCTTCCACCTGAGTGGTGGAAAGGAAGGAACAAACTACACATGAGATATTTGACACGTACTGCCCACTACTGGACTGAAAAGGACTCAAATGCTAGTGGATAATGACAGCAGGAGCCAGGAGCATTTCTGTAGAGCAGAACAAAACGTTAAAGGCTTTTTGCAATGGAGAATAAGCTGGTTTGAATTAGTCTTAACAAGAATTTCAATCTTTTCCTTCTTATCATTAAATCCCTATGTAACCTTGCTCCTGCTCACACCTCAACTCTCATTTCCCTCCCAAATTGTTTCTGTTCTGCTTTTTTTGTTCATTTCTCTGCCTCAAACTAACCATCATCAGCTTGTTCTGAATAGTCTTAGAGTATTTTTCCATTAGTTGCCTTTTTTATTGGCTCCAAACGTCTCTTTAAAATCCATTATTACCACTTCTTGGAAAGATCCTCCAAAATGGATACTGCTATCCCTGTTGAACACATTGCTTGTTCAGTATCTGCCTTCATTTACATCCACACAAAAATTATTAACGTGTGTTTAAAATTTAACCTTTTTTTTACTGTACAGGTTACCTGACTGCTCAAGAAGATCATGATGGATTAGGTCTATAAAACAACATACAAGGAAAAGAAAATAATTTGTCAAAGCAATAAATAATGCTTTCAGCTGGTAGTCTGAATCACTAAACCTAGGTACCTTACATAAAAGGCCTACTATAAATTAGTAACAAAATCACAGAAATATTCTAAAGATATGCATCCGTTTGACGAGATACTGCTCTTTAATGAACAACAGAACGTATTCTACTCAGCACAGTGAAAGTGGTACTGAACAATAAAATAAGGACACACGGCTACTGCAGAGTCCTACTTGTACCAGCCTCAGGCCAAAAATTACCCATTCCACAGAGAGCCCCCGATTTTCAGAGCACCCTAAACACAAGTTAAAACAGCTCATCTGACCTTTAAGATTCCTTCTCATTTCTCTCAACGCAACAAGCATTCACAGCGACTCTGAGATTTTCAGCAACAGGATTTGGAGCTCACGTGCAAGGGAACACAAAGGGCAGATGGGAAGGACTGTAAAATTAATTCAGATTGGCGATAATTCCCAAACTAGTTTCATTTGCTACCGACTTCTAACCTAATTGTGCACAGATGTATTTAATTAACAATGGCAGAACTAAACAACCCTTCCCGAACCAAGAAGGACTTAGCCTTTCTTTATCACTTCTTCTAATCTAAGGCTGTTGTATTTCTTTGGTGGACATTATCAAACTTGTTCTGTCAGGCGATCAAAACAAAATGCTTGGCACTTTTAAAGACCGTGATTTACAAAGAGCAAATCAGTATTAAAATATGCAGTGACATTTGGTTAAGCAAAGTTCCTTCAGGGCATATTCCTAGAAAAGCCTGGCAAACAGTTTTTCAGTGTTATCTTCAGACCAATAAGGTGCTGTTCTAAGCTGTTTGCATTAGAATGATTAATGAAGGACTAATAAGTAAAGAAACATCCTGCAGATAACTCATTTGGATTAAGCAATCCTCTTGGATTTATGCATTCTTTATTTGGTATGCAACAATGTAGAAACTTATTATTCCCTTCTTTTCTAGTATTCTTAATTTTCAGAGCATTTCATAAATTAACTCTTCAACACAAAATCATGCTGGTTCCACTTTACAAATTGCATTGGGCAGCACTTGTTCAGCTGTTCTCCAGCTCCTCTGGGGTGTGACTAGGGGGGAAGAAGAAGATGGAAATGGAAGTCCAGGTGGAAATGGCCCACAGACTACATCCCACCCTCAAGCTTTAGACTGGACTATGCTGTGATAATCTTACAGAGGCAGAGGATAAACCCACAAAATTCAGAAATAAACAAATCAGGCTGGAGCAAAAAGACAGTTTTTGTTGCACAAAGTCTCAGTCAGCAAACTCGGGATCAGGTCTTCAGCTGGTGTAAATGAGAACACCTGCATCTGTCTTTGCTATCTTAGGTCTGTTAAATGGATCAAAACAAATGGAAGAATAAATCCTTATGAAAGGCCAACTATTAAATATGACCTATCTCCAAAGGCTTTTTAATTAACTTGTTTCATCACCTTACGAAGAGCTTTGTCTAGTTAGTAGCCAGGGTAAGGGTTTCTAGAGCAGATGAGAGCTCAGCCTAACAAGGGTTTTTAAACTCAAACTGGTATGTTTGAGTTTATTATTTAGACAAGAATGCAGAAAAAACAGCAGTCTAACGTAGCCATACCAAAGTGACACAATTCAGCCCTCTTGGGGTTTTGAGAAGATGTGTTAAGCACCGAGAATCCCCACAAGAATCCCATGGGTTTTGTTACTGGGTTTCTGCAGAAATCTAAACCTTTTCAACTATTGTACGGTTCAAAATCTGACCAGATCATTTCTGTGTTCATTTGCTCACCTCTCTTTTGTTGTTTCAAATAGGTAAAAAACCAACATACTGTCTGGGCTTGAGGGCAAACCATAAAATTGATTCCTTAGTGTCTCTTTAATTATTTATTGCTTCTGCATTAAAATGCTTGAATCGAATACAGCTCCTGAGATTTTATTACAGCAGCTTCACTTTATAATCCATGTTAGACACTTGGAGGAAATTTCCCTTGGTCTTTAGAAGATTATAATTACCAGAGCCCGTAGACCAGTGAGCAGCCTATATAATACAGAACTGTGAGGAGTACTATATTCCCTGATAATAAACAGGAGTGATCATGCATTGAATCACCAGCCAAATACAGAATTTTATAGAGCTTTGTTTTAAATGGGTTTACTGCCAAATTTATCTTTTGGGAGATAAAGCAAATGATAATTGGAAATCTTTATGTTTCTTCCCATAACATGAAGGATTAACCAGTAATAGAGATGCTCATACAACTGATGGATGGTTTTGTATTGAAAGCTCTTTGCTGTGTCAATCAACCAAAACTGGTCATGGGCTACCTTAACCCTTGGCTACGACACTCTCCCACTCCATGGTGCACACCATAACAGATCTTATCTTTTGCATGGCTTGTTTTAGTCCCTAGTGTCCTCATCTGGGACAACAGCTATCTCATGTTCATCTTCAAATGGGTGATAAAAGTCCTCATGCACCGTAGGCAAAAAGCACAACCTATTAAATACATCTTGCTTTGCAAATTTATAGCATTTGAATCACCTTGATGGTCACGGAGCTATAAGGTGCCATCAGCAACTACTGATATAAGCAGGGTCTTGGCTCAGCACCCTGTTTTACTAAGTTTGGCTCTGACATAGTGAGATGGAGCTGTATTTCATACCTGGTGAGGGTTTGAGTTGAACTTACGGAAAGTCAATGTCCCGGCTGTTATTATGGCATTATGGTTTACAGGGAATTTGAGGTAATACATGATTTAGCACTACTGAAATAATGCTGATCTTTGTAAAGTGCAGACTGCCAAAATGATTTTGTTAAAAATACTACAGAACGGTGGTACTTGTCAAAAACTCTCACAACAGCGAGCGTTTTTTTACTTGCCTGCCACGAATGACTTGTGCTTCATCTAAAACACCACCTTTCTATATTTTACTCTTTACCATCATTACTGTTGGAAATTTGGCTACTTTCTTCACTGCAACAGGCTCAATCTGGAAGCCTTTCTAGAAGATAATAATCTTACAAGCACTGATCTGGAGGTACAGCTAGGATAAGTTCTGAAGTTCTTACAGAAACTGGATCTTGCATTACCTTTTAGATTACAAATCGTTAATTCCAACAGATGTTTCCAGTAACCACATAACTGGAAGAGTCTGCTCTGTAAGCTTGGTAGAAAACACTTTCTGCCCGAACAGTGAAGGTTTTTCCCCTTCAAAACAAAAACATGGTCTTGGGAGTAAAGCAAAACACACAATCTATGCAATGAAGCAAATGTGAAATGGAAAGTAAAGCTTCTGAGAAACTTATGAATGACAACTGGTATAAATGCCAGTTTCACTATTAAATCCCCAGCATGACGCATAAGTCAAGGACACTAATTTCTCCCGCCTCTGAAAGAAGCTCAAATCTTCCTTATTTCTCAGTAGAGCAAAAATAAACCTACCAAGACTTTTAGTTATCCCACAGAGAAACAGTTGAGGTCAGCATGCTTTCCTTGCTGCACAACCTTGCAGACTCTCAGTTTGCTAAGTATTGGCAAGGACATACAGATTAGGTTCTCTGAGTCACGACCTGAAATTTGCCTTGGATCAGCCATGAGTCAGTCAGATGCAGACGGCATTCCCACATAGCTTATTTATTTCACATGGAATATTCTCCCTGAGCTGACCCATACAGCCACAAACCTTAATGATGTGTGTTCCTGATTCATTGGATGCAATATAATGTGCATATTCAATTGTAACCCTTTTGCCTTTTTCTTATTCACATTTCTCATCTTTTCAGTTTGCAAGATTGTTGGATCAGAGAAAGGATGTTAATTTCTATTTGCACAGGAATTTATCACAGTGGAATTTCCTCCTTCTTACCATTGCAGCCATCAGGAACAGCAATGCCAATGCACAGCAATGCAGAAATCAGTTATCTTTTTGCACTGCACTATTCTCCTCCAAATTAACACGGAGTTTGCTTATAAAACTTCCAAAAATCTACACAATCTGCTTTTACTCCTTTATTGTGATGATTCTACCCCAAACAGCAACACGCTCAGCTAAAATACCATGGATAAAACATGAAGCAGATAGGTTTGACTGACTCATCCCCCTGTCCTTTGTGTGCTCTCAGTGCACATCAGCATTATTTTATAGAAGCCCTAAAACATTTTTATAAATTACAGTATAATGAGTGTTGCACTCTACTTTAAAGACATCAAAAGCAAGGACGTGCCGACGAATTAGCAGCTCTGCTGCAGCACAGCCACAGCTCTGTGATAAATATCGTAATACAATGCCCTACTCACAACCTATTCCTCAGTTCATTTTCAATTTGCCGAAAACAGATATGTACAGAAAGTGATAAACAATTCATTTATTACCCAGAACTTGCGCAGTGAATTGTTTTGAAGCCAGAAGGCTTACTGCTGAAGTCATAAAGAGGTGTGAGCACACACGGATACGCACACGTGTGTTCACACATGCATTTTCCAGGAATGATTTCCAGGATTCCAGAATGTTTCCAGGAATGAAACAATTTGAAGCTTCTTAAAACTGGGCAGCGCTTTCAAGAAAACAATTCATCTTAAGAGAGAAACTGCTTTTAAGGAAAATGTGACAATGAGGATACAGCTGGTTTAATATGTGTACTTGACTGTAAAAATTGTAATGACACGACGTTGGTAGGCTTAATTACAAATAGCTCATTGCTGGGAATCTATTCTTCTACTTAAATAGTCTTGTGATTGCCCTATAGAAAAACTGATAGACTATAATTTAGAGCAGTTTAAAGGCTCTTGATTCTATTTTTAATGCTTTTCAAGCACTGCAGTTTGGGCACCATAGTTCAGGGTCTGTCAGTGTTTCAGTTTATTACAAGCTTTGATTTCTCAAGGGTTTATTTTTCAGTTACAAAAATTTACTCTAGAAATTGAGCACACAAAGCAGAAGCCAGAAAGGAAACAAATCGTAGCCTCCTGCCAGCACTGGTTCTGAAACAGCTCAAGCAACTGGCTCACCACTTAGTATTCCAGAAGAGTAAGGACAGGCTGGTAGATAGTTTTAGAGGTTTTGTTTTAAACAGAGGAGGAAAAGAAGGCAAAATCCCTCCATAATATTTTACTTCTGCTTTCCAGACAGTTTTTCATGAAATTTTTTTCACTTCCTTGAAAGAGACTGTTCAGAGGAAAGGGCCAGTTTTGATTAATATCTCACCTCAAAAAAAATGTTGGAAAAGATGTTGAAATTCTTGAAATGTTCAATGGTATGACCTTTCTTTACATTTTTTAGGAAAAAAAAAAATGAAATAAATTATATTTAAAAATGGCGACGAATCAAGATACACTAAACAGTCTGCACTTCATTCTTAGACTTTCATAAACCCAGATTTCAGTGGATGGCTCTCCACCTTAGAAATCAGGGACTTGATCACCTTGTGCAAACCCACTTCAGAAGAATTCACCGTACTTTAACTGACCCTGGTTACATTCGATGATAAGTTTAAAGCTTCAGTTAAAAAATGCAGCAAACTAATGGTTAATTACTAGAGATTGCAATTTCTCTAATACTTCAAAACAAAAAATAAAGAGCAATGAACAGCTGAAGAAGTGTGAACGTGGTCACCTGGGTGGCTTTCTATTCCAGTCTCTCAGGTAGCACATCAAGCTTGCCAAACAACACTTAAAGTGTGAATGAGATTTTCAAAATCCTATTAGTGGTACTCACAATTCACTTATTCCAGCAACTTAGAAGAGTTTGCTCATCTTTAACTTTTTCCCTAAAAATTAAGAGAGTCTTTAAAGCCTTAGCCATTGATTTGTGAATATTGGTTCCTATCATAGTACTTCAAATAGACCACGTGTTTCTCCAAGCTATATGACACGTGAACAAGTGTTGTCTCTTATTTATACAGTATTTTATAATGAAAGACTGAAGTGTGGTTTCATTCCACCACAGTGGAGAAACTTCTGCTGCCAGACACATGTGCAGAGCTCCAGGTGTCAAGGTCAGCACACAACTAAGCTGAATTGATTCATATTATACAAATGAAAGCACATTTTAAAGTGAAAGTGGCAGAAAAACAAACCAAAAATCAAACTGGTCCTGCAAAGGTCAGTATCTAATGGTAACAAGGCCAGGCTGAAATTGCTACCAGGCCTAAAAAACCTGGAGCACGGTACTTCTACTGATTTTGATGATGTATAAAGTTTAATACTTAATGTTTTATTACAAACTTTTTCTAAAAAGGCATAGGAATTGTTAGAAAATGGAAAAAATACAAGTTTGCTAGATACATGTGCTTTAGATGAGGAGTATTTCTGCAAAAGCTTTCAACAGCGAATTATACTCTAACTGGAGTACCTCAAAGAGAGATTTTACCAGAAAAATGCTGAAGAATATTGTTTTTAGCTACTCTGTGAGAAGAGACTTCATAATATTTAGGCTTTGACAGAACTCCAGCTGTATACAGTCATTGCACAGATACCAAGCTCAAGAGCTGCATGTATGTCTTATAAATAAAAAGGAGATGCAATTAGAACTAATAACATTCTTTGTCGTTCACTTCCACATAGAGACGTAGAGCTAAAAAAACGAAGTGTGAATGTGTGAGAAGGAAAGAAAAAAGCACAGGATGCTTTTTGCTTCTTCATGAGGTCTTGTGGGGGCAGTGTGCAGGTCATTGGAGGGCACTTAAATATATGCACCCATGCTCTGGATTTAAATTATGTTAAAAAAAAGGGTCTAGGTATCTTTCAAAAGATTTAGCATTTACCCTAAATTTCTCTCTTCCTTCACAGTTCTTTCTGCTCCTTTCTTTAACTTTCCTTCTTTTACGCTCTGCTTTTTGGGGCAAAGACAGAGGGAAATGTTTCTCCTTCGTGCCAGAAAGTGTTGCTGGAGGCAGAGATCACTGTCTCATTTGGAGCTCTTAAGTGGTACCAAGAGGATACCATGGCCGTGGCCACCTTTCGCTTGTCCTTTTGTGCAGCACTGTCTATCTGTGCAAAATACCCGTTCAGGGACTACAGAGAGTTAGTGTGACCTTACTGGCACTGTCTGCTAACAAGCAGAGTTTGAGTGTCCCTGCACGTGGCAGGGGGGTTGGAACTTGACGATCTTTAAGGTCCCTTCCAACTCTAACCATTCTATGATTCTAAGAAATGCATAGCTCTGTTTCCCTTTGCTCCTGTGATGGCTTTAATTCTACTTTTCACTTTCACATGGTTGCTTTAAACCACAGTTTATTTCAGCCATTGGGTTTGATGCTTGAGACTTTATGAACTGTGAGAATAAACACCACCAGGACCGCAGAAGTGCAAACGAGCTGTGTCAATCAGCCTTTCCACCAAAGAACACCTATCTTGTAACTACAGCACTACGTTCCTGGTTTCAGAGAAGGAGGATCCAGCAGTGCTCGTGTTAGTCTGATTCTCTCCTGAGCCTCTTCCTTTCATTACACTAAGAGACTCTTTAGCAGCTTCGGGTCCTCGCAGCGCTGTCACACACATAAAAGTCAAACCTTCACAACGCGTAACAGATCAAAAGAGATAAATCAGCCACCAAAACCTGCTTGAAGTTTTGTAAGCTACTCCAACAGATCTTTATAGTCAGGCACCAGTTTTGCAAAGATAGGTCACATTTAAATTACGAACTAATGCATTATTTATACCGCAGAGATTGCAGCTCAGAAATCACAGCTACAAACAGGAGGAAAGGTCTACGCAAGAGCAGTGGAATTACACTGCAATTGGCTCAGCTACAGAGATAAATTATTTCTAAGCAATATATACCATAAGTAGTGGTGCTAGACAAATAAGCTATCCCTAAATTGTAGTGGAACAGGACAAAATGCTACCAATTTCAGTGAAAAACTGAGTGTGGTTTACAAGATAATGACAGGCCACACAGACAGAAGAATACACGGCTCCCAGTGGGCTACAAACTACAACTTAAGCCAGGAGTTCCATTGAAAAAACTGACTGCTAGAATTCAGAAGGAAGGGTCATAAAACCATGAAATAAAAATATTAGGCATCATCAGGCTTAAATTGGAAAATCTATGATGTAGCAAAAGTAAGTTTATCATGCATGAGGAGAAAGAATACTAGTGAACACGTGATCTAGAAAAAAAACCAAATAACAAAGTTAAAGAGAATTTTACTCTAAAATAACCTCTTCCCTCCCCCGTGTCCTGCCACAAGCCATCTCTTTTCTAGGCTGAACAGTCCCAGCTCTCTCAGCCATTCCTTATAGGAGAGATGTTCCAGTCCCTTCATCATCTCAATGGCCCTTTGCTGGACTCTCTCCAGTATATCCATGTCTCTCTTGATCAAGGGAGCCCAGAACTGGACACAGTAACTCCAAGTGCTCTCCAACCTGGTCCTCCTCCATGGAGGGTAAGTCTTCCTTTTTCCAGAGTTTACTTCTGGTATGAGGCACCTGGGATTCCTGAAAGCCAATTTTACTGGCAAAGACTGAGGCAAAGAAGGCATTGTATAACTTGGCCTGCTCCATGTTATTTGTCTCCAGTTTTCCTGTCCCATTCAGCAGAGGGCTTGTGTTTTCCCTAGTCCTCTTTTTGCTGCTTAGGTAGTTGTAGAATCCTTTCTTGTTGCCCTCGTTGGTTATTCCCACCAATAACTTCACTGATGATTTTAAAAACATACTAAGACTTGTAGTTATTCTCCTCATAGGTTTGAAAAGAGCTTATTTCCTTTCTTTTAATCCTGAGAGGCACTCAGATGAGGCTTTCTGAGAGAATCTGTGAACTTTTGCAATGTAAGGGCCCCCTGTGAGCCTACTAGATTAGAAGTAACGTATCATACAGTCATAAAAGGCTAGTACCTGAGAATCCTGGAGTTATCCAACAGTGAAACATGAGATCACATTGTTTACAACACAGTTCTCAACAGGATTTAGTTGAACGAAAACTGTCTGGCATGTGCTGTCAAGTACTGACTGTATAGCAAAGCCCAGGATATGTGATTAATTTTACCTGAAAAGAAAACTACAGATAAAGAAACTAATAACGCTGGAAGTCAGTGCTGCAATGGGAAAGGCACATGGGGAAATAAGAATGGCAGGTAAGAGTTACTGAAGTTAGGACACAGCTTAATTATGCCATCCTCATGAAAAATACCACAAGATCATTAGCAGCCAGCAGGGATAAGTACCTCAGTTTTATTACTCACAAGAAACATTCAAGATATGTGAACATATGCTTTAAAATGTCAGTGCCTCATTCCGACCTCTTCTTAGGCTGTCATAATTTGTTGCTCTTATATCCTGATACATTTTAATTCCTGCCATGTTCTGGAAACTTCCTACAGCACAATAGTCACAAAAAAAAATCTTGAAATGCACATGGTGTCAAAGGATCTCACATTAGTTACCCAAAACACCGTTGTAATAAAATTTAGGACTGTAACCAAATTCATAGACATGGGGTTTGTTTCCATCTCTGACTACAAACAGGCTCATGAACCACAGGATGCCCACTGGCCATTCCAGTGCTGCTGCTGCAGTAGCCCGGTCCTGGGGGGCTCTCCAGGAAGGTGTTCTAGCAGGGAGTGTTCAAACAAAGCTTTTAAAATGGTTCCACTCCCTACTGTTGCCTGAGGTGTGACAACACTGCACTCTATACAGGGCCTTCTTTGTCACAACATTTAACCACCAAACCAGTGAGGAACAGAATCACAGAATGAGATGGGGTTGGAAGGGACCTCTGGAGATCACCTAGAGCAACCCCCTGCCAGAGCAGGGTCACCCAGAGCAGGTCCCACAGGAACGTGTCCAGAAAGGTTTGAATGTCTCCAGAGATGGAGATTCCACCACCTAAATATCTAAATATAGATTTTATAAGGGGCAACCTTGTCACATAAGCCCAAAAAGTTAAATTTGCCTTTGACAAATGAGTAGATCCCAAATAACCTTTTCTTTCCCATTTGAAGATGCTCTGATAATGGAATTGGTATATTTTAAACTCTATGTCACCTGCATATGCTTCTCCCTCCCCTACCTTTTTTTTTTACGCAGAAAGAGTTACACCTTGGTACACTGCAAATATGGTTAATTTTTGACAGGGGTATGAGAATCTGGTTCACTAAGATCTCTCTCATCGTAAGGCACAGTCATTTTTTGTGCACAGCAATAAGAACAGCCTCACACACAGAAAATCAGGTCTCTTCTTTCCATCTTTCAAGGAAGAAAGAAAGAGTTTGCCTAACTACCACCTGCTCTGAAAAACAGAGACTACTACATAAGAGTACACCACACAGAATCCAGGGAACAGGGATAGGTGAGTATCTTAAGAGCACAGCACTTCATTTAATTACCAATGTTTCCCCTTACCACAACCCCTTGGCAACATTTGCTAGCCTTAGGGTAAGACACTGCAAGGGAAGGTTTGAGTTACCTGTAGAACATAAAAAAGGCCAAAACATATTAGAGGTTTCTGCATTAACTCCCCATCATACATAAATACAGCCCATTTCTACCTCTGCATTAAATTCTAGCCTTTCAAAAGAAGTAAGAAGCCAAATAGGCACCATGCCTATAATTACCTTAAGCAAGTGAAATCATGCTAAATGCTGTACTTAGTAGGGAAAATGAAACTAGTTCTTTAAAAAATCCTTCTTTTTTCACTGTTGATGAAGCCATAATGTGGTGGGGCTCTTTCAGTGACCTCTCAGAGCTGTATTACATACAAGACCCTGTACAGAGACGTAACCTCAAATCACTTCTCTCCTGCAGGTTGATTAGCTCAGCCGGACCAAGATGCAATAGGAAACCTGAACTGACAGGCCTTGACACCATCTGCAGCTCTGGAGGAGAAGGAGGCAAAGAACTCATCTTCAGACAGATTCAGGTGGAGAACAGCCACTCACCTAAAAGAGTGGGGTGAAGTTGGGCAAGGGAGCTATCAGCCTTTATGCAACCACCATCAATCATCCACCCAGCTCCTGCTTCACGAAGCTGGTTAGCCAGAGGACAGGAGAGCACAGCTCCTGTGGATGCCTAGTTTCTCTCAGCATGAAGGATTATCTTGTCCTTTCATGGAAGGATACTGCTTAAATTCCAGGTGATTTGGATGATATTATGGGAGCCAATACCAGGACAACAGATGGCATCACCTCCAGTTAAATTTCATGCTATTTCATGGAGATCTTCAGAGTTCTGCTGGGGAACTGTTTCCTACTGTGAATTGGTGGCCTCTTTAGCTGAAAACTTTGAGGCCAATATTAACGTTGATAAAATTCTTCTGTTTTAGAGTAACATTCCTTCTGCCCAACAACTTTTCTCAGCAATCTCCCATGTCACCTTTCTGTTTAACATGCAAATGAATAAGGGAGAGTGTTACACGATTACTTTTATGTCTTCCTTTATAAACGTAGCCCCTGAATTTGCCAGAATTCAGCAGAGGTACAGAAACTAGGAGATCAAACTGACTAAGGAACAAACAAACAAACAAACAACAGATTTAGTGTGAAAAAGCAGTGGAAGTATTCAAAAGTAAGCAGTGGGATCCTGGTGGCACCTTCTGTTGCAAACTTCTGAAACCTCTTTATCAATGAAGTTCACATTCTTAGTGCAGTGCCCGACGTGTAGACGGGGTATTTGAGGGCAAGTTCTAGTGGCTGAGATTGCAGAGGTTTTTTGGTGTGTTGGACTCAGTGACCTCAAACATCCTTTCCAACTGTGACAACTCTGTGATTCGAGGCCAGGCAGCTGCACCAAAAGCTGGCCCTGAGCCCAGGCAACCAAACCCCTAAGGGCAGTGAGAGATGAGAAGCTGCAGTCCATTCCCCGACAGTACTTCATGCAGCGGTTCCCAGGCTCCACCAACGGATTCAGCGCCAGAAAAGCTTTCTGTTGCATTTCAAACATGCAAAACATGTGTTTTTTTAGATGTTGAACTCCATTTACCTAAGAATTAGACTTAACCTCCTTGTATTCAGCTTGTCATTATGACCTGCAATGCTGTTGGTGGGCACAGACTTTGAAACACATCCCTTTCAGAAAACTGCCTGAACTCAGTGTAACAAACTTCAGGTCACAATATATAACATTTTGCATTGGTCAAGTATTTAATTAACCAAATGTTCGTTTTAAGAACAGCAAACACGTGTTGCCATTTATTTTTCATTGCTGTCTGACGGATGTATTTTGCTTTAATTACATCCTAAACTGCAAGAAGCAGATGTGTTACTGAGATGATGGGTGTCTCTGCAAATCTTTTAATTACATTCATTTTGGCCTTCAGATCCAAAACATACAACAGCATCCTCACACTCAGATTTCATTATTAACCCTGCTTGTCTACTATCAACTGCCCTTTTTTTAAAAAAAAACAACAAACCCATAGAACTCGAGCTTTTAGAGATGCATGCTTCATTAAGTACTTATATTTCTTTGAAATTTCCTTGAGTTTTTACAGTTCAGCAAATTCACTCTCAGTTGCCAAAACGCTTTTGGATTCTCCTGCTCTCAATAGAACTGCTGTCAGAGTTCTACCATGTGAAAATTGGCTTTGTTCTGTGCCACAACAATTCATTTGGCAGTCAGAATATTTTTTTTAATAAGGGCACTGGGGGTTACTTATTGAAAACAAAGCAAACTGTGTATTATTTGTACCTTAGCTTTGCCTCTCTTCACACTGATCTGTCTTTTCTCAGGAAAAGAAAACACCTCACAAGACCCTCTATGATCTTGCCACAGGAAGGGGAAACAAGAATGAGCAGGAACCTCACACAACTCCCTAAAGGTGTCACTGCAGCCATGGAGGAGACAGCTTAGTCAGAGGCTACCAGGAACAACAAGGTGGAAGGAAAAAAACACTCCACATTTCTTGTGCTGGAGACAACAGCTGAGTCAAAGAGGCTGAGAATAAATTTCTAACTCTGAATATTTGATAGAGAGGGAACTAAAAGCCTTGGAAAAAAAAGAGTTTCAATGGAATATAAAACATCTCTGCCTGTAGCATCTGTAATGGTCTTTTCGACAACCTGCATTCCCTCTGTCTTCAATGAAAAGAATATAAGACAAGGGGAATTCAGAGGAGGAGTATCTTCTAAACTATATTATTCTACATAATTTGTGGTAGAAGTCCACGGCCACTAGCTGGCAGATCCAGTTAGCTGAAACAGACGATCATAATTGGTATGAAAACACATCTCACTCTGCGTAGAGTAAGACCAGACTGGAAAGAATGAAGATGGAACTGTGGAAAGGGAATGGCAGGTAACTTTTGGGGGCCGGGGGAATAAATTATATTCAATGCCTTAAGAAGAGAAAGCAACTTCTATTACTATAAGCAGTTGCCTGACGAATGTTGAAATAGGTCAATTTTTTATAAGAAATTCATATTTTCTGCTCTCATTCAAAACAGTCTCAGAGACCTTACTCACTGAAAGTGTTAGTGAGTGCCAGTACACTCCAGATTAGCAAGGTTAAAAAGGACTTGTGCACTGAAAATTTTAAACTTTTGAAAGTTTTTAAATGTGCTAAAATGCCTTTTATATGGACAGTACGTACTAACTTGAAGGCAGACCACAGAAAGTATAGCCACCTTGTTAATGAGATTTAGAAATAAAATATGGGAAGTTGTGAATTTCACAAAATCAGGTGGATTTTACCACTTCAATAATTTGAGTGAAATAAAAAAATATATATCATATATTTCTCATCTATGAGCACAGAATAGGCTGGATACAACAGGAGAGATTGTACAGTGCAGATTTGACATTGGTAATTTTTAAATAATAGCAGGTGGAATGGATAGAAGATTACATACTTTTATTTCAGTAGATATGAAGATGATGAAATCTGGGTATTTTATCAACATTCCAAATTTCATCCACTGGTTATCAGCATTAATTTGAACACAAAGGCATGATGCAGTTGGTGCCCAACAGCACCAAGATCATTACGAAGACAGATGTAGGGCTGAGGGCACATTTAATTAGATTAGCTAGCTGCATTACCTGAGTGAGTTACTATTTCTGCTTGCTCTGACTAACAAATGGCCTCCCAACGTTGTTAACACCCATTCTTTTGCATGTTGCTTTTAGCAAATGCTGCCTTCATTTGAAATTCCCCACTACACACATTGTTTAACTTCTCAGGCACTACAATCTGGCTGCCAAACAGGACTGGTGGAAGCAATTACGAAAAGGACGTGGAAAGATGTCAGGCTGTAAAATCAGGCTAGAATTCCATGAAGAGTGAAAATGAGAGAAAGTAGGGCCTCGTTCATGATAACTTTTTACACACAGGCTACTTTTAACAGTTATCCTGAGGAAAGACAACGGAGTGGTGAATTCTAGCTAGAAATTCCCACCTTGCTGCTGCTTGCAATCTATTTACTTACTGATCTGCAGTTAGAGCTTTGTAACTTAGAACATGGTGTTTCCACGTTGGGTTAGATCAAAGATCCATCTGGTGCATAACCCTGCCATCTGCAGAGGGCACTTGCACGTGTTATAAAGAATAGATACCACATGAAGGGCATGTTGTAGACTTGTCCTTGCCTTGACATGTCATAGAATCAGAGAATGGTTGGAGTTGGAAGGGCCCTTCAAGAAGATCCAGTTCCAACCCCCCTGCCATGGGCAGGGACACCTCCCACCACACCAGGTTGCTCCAAGCCCCATCCAGCCTGGCCTTGAACCCCTCCAGGGATGGGGCAGCCACAGCTTCTCTGGGCAACCTGTTCCAGTGCCTCACCACCCTCACAGCAAAGAACTTCTTCCTAATATCTCATCTAAATCTCCCCTCTTCCAATTTAAAACTATTACCCCTTGTCCTGTCACTACACTTCCTGACAAAGAATCCCTCTCCAGCTCTCAGTCACTACAGATAACATTCCATTCGCACAAAAACTGAGTGTGGACACATAAAAAGTGAGGCAAAGAATTTTTCAAAATGTTACCTTAGCACCTGAAGGCTGCTCTAAATAACACCATTTGGGGTAGTTATTGGGCAGTACCTTAACCCTTTATGGCTCTTTTTTTTGGAGGAGGAAACACATCCCAAGTAGAACAATACAGGCAAAACCCTACGGCTTTGCATAACAGAGCTGTGCTCACCTGCAGCACTTTGCTGGATTTCAGGAAGACTTTTCATCCCCACATCAGGAAAGCAGGTAAGGTTAATGGATGATGTATTTTCCTAAGTTTCTCAGCCTGGTAATACCGCCCTTTAAAATATGAAGCAGACTCTCTGAAGTCACATAAATAACAGTTTACCAGAGACCTTCACAAAGGTGGTTGATGCCCTTGCCTCTGGCTGTATTTTCCTGACTGTGTCAGATGGGAACAAGAAGAATTGGTCTGTAAAGCACGTGATTAAAACAAAAAACAAAAGAAAAAAGTATCTACCACCCTCACCAACAGGCTTTTTCCATGAATACAAATGAAACTGATGGAAACTGAAACCGATGGGCAAGGATGATACACCATTCAAGTGATGCACTACAAAGGGTAATGCACAAAATAATTATTACAAAATAATTTTTGTAAATTTTCTAGCAAAGATGTGCACTGTTCTGTCAGCTGAAGGTAGGATTGTTTATTTTTTAATTTTTCCCTTGACATTTGCAGACTGTTAAGTACTACCAGAATTTAATTACTGTTATTCAACCTTGATTTGAACCTTAGGCAGGGCAGTGCAGCTTTTATTTCTGTCAGGAAGTGCTGCTAACCCTCATTCTATTTTTGAGCTTTATTTCTTGTTTTTACTACTGGAGATGCCAGTTTTATCAGTGTCTTTCTCCGAGGGAAGCTTTTAAACCTCTTTTTAGTAGTATGATTCAGTACCTTAGTTCTGCCAACAAGCTTCTCAGGTATGTGAATCAACAGATTTTTTCCAGCTTTCCTAGTAAGTGAAAATAAGTTGGAAAAAAATGTGAGTGGTGAAAACATGGCAGAGATTGAAGTCTACTTTAAACATACATAGTGACTCAACTTTAAAAAGTGAAAGAGGATGCCTGGTGGTGAGGGGCGAGGAGGAAAAGGGTTGGGGTTGAAGGGAATGTTTGGAGGGGGTTTGTATTTGTTTCTCACCATCCAAATCTATTTCAGTTGGCAATAATTTAAACTAATTTACCCCATGGTGAATCTATTTTGCCTGTGACACTAACTCCTAAGTGATCCCTGTGTCTTTATCTTGCTCCATGAGCTTTGCCATCCTGTCTTCTCCCACTGCTGTGTTCAGGTGGGGGAGTGAGTGAGCAGCCAGGTGGGTGTCTGTCAGCTGAATAAATTCTGGAATAAATATACTGCAGTAAAAGTTTTGCTTATCCTCTAATGAAACTGATAGGAACCTTCTGAAAAAGGTTTCAAACACATCAATTCCATTCATGATGGAGAATCATCAATAAAGAGAAAGAAAAATATTACTGGTGCCCAGAGACTAGTTATTTCACCCCTGCAAAGCCTGTACTTGCTCATGTAGGCTGTACATTTAAAAAAGAGGTAAAACGTAAGGAACTGTAATTTTTATTCCATTATATTAGTAGAATCTTATTTTTAAAAGACAATGAAAATACTTGAGGACTTGAGTCTGAGATACACAGAGGATTTATAGTTATTCTTACCTTCAGCTGGGATTACAGGTGCTTAGTGCCTTGAAGAAGGCATACCAGTACAGATTAAATAAGGTAGGTACTATTATTTCCGTAAGATTTGCCTTTTTTTTCCTAGAGGAGCATAAGCAAGGAAGCATGTTATCACTTCATTCAAAAAAAATGCAAGTGTAGTAACGTACATTATTACTAGTTTTCACTGCTCTGAGGTTTTGCCAAGTGCAGATGATCATCCAGTGATTTATCTCACATGAACAAATCCCAGTGCTCATTTTTTCCCCCTTCTGTTTGAGTAGAGTTCTGTGGATATTAAAATTGTCATTATCTACCCACAGGCAGTTTCAAAATACCCAGAGGCATCTTGCTTAGCTACAGCTTGAAGTTTTGGAAGAAAGTAGCACCATACAGAGCTGCGAAACCTAAAATATGTATATAGAAAAAAAATCTGTCATTTTGAGCTATTTCAACGTGTCTGACATATGCTGGAGGTCTAAAGCTGCAACTGCTAAAACAGCCTAAATGTTCCTATGAATTCAACACAAGAACTCTGCAGCAGAAGCACATTGCTTAAGGCAGTCCTGCATAAGACAGCAGTTTCAAAGATAAATGGATCCCTGGGCTAAAACTGATAGTTTTTTTCCTGAGCACAAGTGATTATAGCATAACTTCATGAGCTACCAGCACGGACTTTACAGTCCCAACTGGTAATGTAAGTAGACACCATGACTTAATAAGAGCTGTTTTCCAAACAGGTGAAAGTGAAGAAAAGAAGGAATGCATCTATAAGAGAAGCAAGTATTGGCAAGATTTCCTAGGGTAAATGGCAAGGGAGAGACTGTCCCTTGTGTCAGAGCACTCCTGAGGAATGTAGGAAAATGGTGCTGGGAAGTCTTGGGATGCTTGTGGAATTGGTGGGAGAGAGGCTGTGTTATTTATTACCTGCACCAATATGAAAATAATGGCATCACTGCAAATTCTAACAAACTATCCTCCACAAAGTTAGGAAGATATATTGAGGTAAATGAAATCTTGATGATACCGAACGTGTGACACTAGATCAGAACAGTAAAACTAAATTATAATACAGAAAAAATGTGAATTATTGAAATGCCATCAGTCTTCACTATTTACAAAGAAGGTGAATCACTCATACTACAACAGGAACAAAATATTTTCTATTGATTAATAGCTTCAGTAATGTGAAGTAGCAATTATTATAGTGATCTTTCAGACTTTTTAGGACTGGGTAAATCGTATCCAAGAGCATCAAAAGAATTAGCTGAGAAGATTCTAGGACTATTAACATTCATTTTTGACAAATACTAAGACACTGGTGGAGACTCGGGGGTCTGCAAAAAATATGCAGTATTATATCAACATTTGAAAAGGATGAGATGATGTCAGCAAGTAAAGGCAGCTTAGCTTGATATAAATCCTATCAAAAGGACAGGAACCATGATAGGAGGTACAACTAGTCTATAACCAAAATGGTGATATTCCAATTAATACATCTCAAAGAAGGTAAACATCCAGCAAGCCTGATACAATTTCTGTGGAGTCACAACTATAGTTATCAGAAGCAGTGGTGCCATCCTAATACAGGGTCAAGTGCTCAGTTTAGGTAAACAAGATGCTCTTTAAAAAAACCAAACAAACAAAAACCCAACAAAAACCCCCAAATAGCTAAAGCAACCAAAGGACAAACGATGAGCTCACAGCTCCAATGCTTCTGTGAGAGACCTGAATAGATCTGTCACCTTTATGCAACGACACAAACTGTCCAAAATCAAAATGTACAAAGTTCCTTGAAGGGTCAGCTATTCAGACCAAAGTGTTGTTGGTAAACTTATGACTGTAACAGTCGGGAATGGATGCTATGACAATTTACCCAGATTTCTTGGTAAAATGAGCTAACTGAACAATTTACATTCTAGTAGACTAAAATGCAAGCTCTGTGAATAAAATCTTTAGTTAAAAGAACAGCAGTGTGGAATTCAGCAATGAAAAAGTCTAGATAAAAATTCAGATGAAAATTAAACTCAAAAAACTGATGTTCCATGTAAGAAAGTGACTACAAGTCCCATGTGTATAACAGAAGTCTGTAAAAAGAAGACAATGTGCTTAATCATACAGGATTAGCGAGACCTTTCCTTAACGTTCTGCTCCTAGCTCTGTCTGCTGCACTCAACATCTTGTCACAGGCAAGAAAGAACACATCCTACAAGTGGAGGTAAGAATGTCTTGTCACTCCAGTTCATGTTTAAGAGCACAACAATTCAAACTCTCTAATTAATACAGAAAATTTCCATGAATAATAAATTTCCATCAATGTGTTATCCAAACCTTCCTAGTACCCATCCTTCTTCCTGATAACTACGCTCACTCTCCTCTTCCCTGTCCAAGTTGCCAGGCTGAAATTTCAGTTTTCCTTAAGAAGAATGGAGGTGGGAAGAGAGAGCTATGATAAGTTCCTTGGTGGGAGAATTTTGCTGTTTATGGTGGTAGGGCTCCACCATCAGCATGGAGGCTCCTTACAAAGTATGTCATTTCAGGTATGCAACAGATCACAATGCATTTTTTTTTATAAAGCAACTTATTCCCTCTTTTATGGCTTAAGAGTGGAGTAAAGGGTTAGAACCAAGACTTGGCTTTGAGTTTCTTTTCCTCATTTAAAGAAACATATTGATCATATAGTACTCACAGATGCAGAAAGCCCTTTTTCTTCGCCATGTACAACCCTCTGTCCTTTACCCCAAGGATTTAGCACGGTGTTTCAACCATTTACTCAGCCTTGTGGCTTATACATCTGCCCAGTTTAACAGTCTAGTGTCCTATTTTCCAAGTGAATTTTCTGTTCATCCTGACCAGAGATTTCTATAAGCTACAACCCTCTGTCACTTTCCATAGCAAACCCAGTAAACTCTGTAATACAAGTAGCAGTACTGCCTAGAGAAGATAAAGCACTGCTCGAGCCTCTCAAACCATTTGGCAAGCGTTGCTCACTTACTCCAGTGCTGCTTTTTATGGCTGCAAACACTTCACTTCTTAAAGTTCTACACATTTCTCAACTCCTTCAATACTAACTTGCTTTCTTCGTCTTTTCCTCTCTCGTGTTTTAGGATAATAAATTACTAATTTCAACAGAGACGCAGAGACTTTTTTAAAAGCATTTCCCATTACAGTGATTAGTAACTGTATTTTCCTTTACTGCTTGTACTTTGGTGGAATAAAATAAACGGGGCCACAGGTATACATCTGTTAGGTTTAAATAATACATGAAGGTGACTGGTAGTATTAATAAAGGAAAAAAGCATATATTCCAAGGACAAAAATCTGTTTGTTCAAATGTATTTCTAACATCAAACAGTAGCTTTACACACTTGAATCAAATCAGGAACTTCTTCCAAAACGTAATTATACTGTTCAAAGACAACTACTGTGTACTTTTACGAGACGATACAATGCAGCTATACTTTGCAGAGCACATTTCATACAAACTGCATTATGAAATGCACCACTGAGATAAATAATAGTTAGGCAGTCAAATAACAAACAATAGCAGGGAGAGAAAAACACTGTCATGAGAAATGGAGAAGAATATATCCTATAAAATTTGAGAAGAAGATAGAGTCAATAAGACAGATACAAAGGCATTTCTAGGAGGCAAGAACAATAAAAGAAAGGCTTTCAGAACAGCTCAAGACTGTATAAATAAGATACACGAGGTTGGTGCTATGTAAGCAGACAGAGGAGAGTGAGTTCCAGTCAAAGAGAAAAGGTCATCATTTATTTCTTGCCATTTTCTGAGTAACTGTCATATGGCCAGTGAAGCATTAATCACTCGGAACGTGCTGACAACCACTGATGTAATACTAAGTATGAAAAATTAGGATGGCAAGTCCAAATAAACGTTGTCAATATGAGACACACAAAACAAATGTGTCAGTGAGGCTCTATGACCAAATATTGAAGTAGCTGGCTTTTGATATTATGACTGATCTGGAGTGAAAGCAAGAAGCCACTAGAGGAAAAGTGAGCGTGCTTGCAGAGTTGTTACTGTTCTTGGAGGTCCTGGATCAAACAACCAGGTATTAATAAAAGATCAGAAATTTTACCTGATGGCCCCTTGAGCAATGCTTCAGATGAGTAAATTTAATACAAAGGGCACGATACCGTGCAGGAGAGACCTCATCATAGCACCAGCACAAAATATAATTTAAAAATGTAACTAAAGCTTCAGAGAGGGTGAAAGAAACAGCAGTAAATTCTACAACGAACAGTGTTGGATCTGAGTCTGAGCAAGAAAGTAATTTTGTTTATTGAGTTAAAGATTTTGAGAAGGTCAGCTTGTGTAATGGCCCGGAGTTTCTCTGCTGCTGTAGTTTAGTGAGGAACTCCAGAGAAGTCAGGCAGAACTAAGGTGCACAGCACTGTAAAAGCTGCAAGAATTGGGATATTGTAAACACAGATCAATTGCTCCAGATATAAAGGAGAAAACTAAAAAGAGCAGATATTGCTTAACAGGTTGAAGAGGAAAGAAACGTTTTAGGACTTGGATTTTTTCTTTCCCCCAGAATTCTCCCTGGCTTGGTATCCTTCCTTTAATAGAAAAGCGAAAAGGCAAGTTAAAATAATAGCTACTTTCACTAAAACTGACAGTGAATTTCCAGCTTTGGTTTGCAGAGAGATAATTAACATTGGTCTATCAAAGACTGTCCTGTGCACGTGTACAAATCAAGTAGCACCAGCAGCTGTTAAATGCATAGAGCACTCTTCAACCTCCCAAGCTTTAGGAATTTGATCTGAGAGGTATTCAGCATTGAACAGAAATGCAGGAGGATACGCCAGTAACATCCCTGCACAGGAAGTAAATATTTTAAGTGAAAAATTAGAAACCCTTTAAAACTCTGCAGATGAGTAAAATGAGAATTTACAGTGCTATCTATCAGTGAGAGTTAGATACCACTGAGCCTTTTCTTACAACTGTCTATCACATTTCATGTTATTTGACTCATATCACATATAAGTGGATCTATTTATTTAGGACTGATTTCTCTCACTTATCTGCTTATTAACCACCTGAATATGAACAAAGAATAAAATTTTGAATAGTATTTCAACATGGAAGTAAATCTTTCCTTTAGGTGATAACTATGCATACAATGCAATGGGAACTATTTAGTGATTTAAAATTTGAAACCTGGAATAATTGTTTCATATAATACACCCCTTCTGCCCAAAACCCCTCAAAACATCTTCCCTGCAATCACAGCATAGCAAGCAGTAGTTTATCAATCACAGCTGAGTCAATATTTCTGAATAGTATTTCACAACGTCGCCTTAGAAATGACTGCTATGTAAATCTGTAGAACAAGGATGGACCGATATAAATCGACCAACTAAAACCTTCTACCAACTTGTTTGCATCACCTTTGAACAATGATCTACGACAGGTCCTAACATTGATTATATGAAATCCATACAGTGCCATACAGATGAATCACAACTATCGTAATGTTGTGACATGAAAAATGATAAGGAGGACTAGTGAAGATTGCTGTATTCTTTCCCTCAGCTTTAGTCTATTCTGATTGATAGCGCAACTATTAGCTGCCAAAATAAAAAGTTGAAGTCAAATTAACTGCTGCCCTCTAACGAGGCTGTCTTAACAATGAAACGTATCACAGTGACAGAACAACAGAGATGTTATCGGCTGAAGGCATGGCAACAGATAAATGCAACAAACATACGAGCAACAATTATCTTTTCAAGAAATAAGAATCAGATGTCTTTTTCACAGCACAAAAAATATCCCCCTAAGTCTGAAGCGCGTAATACCATAGAGAAAACGTCTCCTTTTGTTGTACCATGTAACTTCAGTTTAAATTCTTGTTCTAAGGGCCCTTGCAGGCAGTTGTAAAGGCTTTCAAATCCTAGGCACAATTACAAACACACAATGTTTTTCATGTCCAGGCATTGACTTATACTATGGGATTGAAATCTCCTCTTTTTTTCAACCCAAAGGAAAAATGTTTTTACTCGGCACTGGAACACTGAGTTTCTAATACACCAACAAGGTTTTCAAAACAAGAATTTTTAAATTAAAGGATTCTTCTGCTGAAAGACCACCAAAATTGCTGCCAGTATAAAATTTATAGGCATCATAGCTATACTTTTGCTAGGAATCTGTATGTAGACTATGAGAGTCTGTCTCTCTCTATTGCCCTAAACCTAACAACAGATCCATCTACATAAGTTTCCTTGGCTTTCCTTCTGCTTTGGCTACTTTACACCCATACAGTTTTATGACTAATTTGCCAAATATGTCAAAATTGGGCGTGCATTTAGTGTATGGTACCTGCATTGAACAGGGTCCAACTTACAGCCTATTGGTGGAAGCTGGCCAGTAAGATGCTTCTCTAGGGCTTCTACATTCTCCTGAGAGGACCTTTTATTAGGCAACTAACGAAGGACAACCGTGTAGGCAATTAATAGTCTGACCAGGCAGACACTTATGTTTGCATATGCAAGTACTCTGAGACAAAACTGGAACCTGTTGCTCCCACCACAACCAACTGAGAGGGAAAGGAGGAGCTGAGGAGCCCTGCATGCCTTCCTCTACCACCAATCTGAAAACTCATCACCAAACTGGTTGCCACCACAGGTGTGGCTGAAGACCACACTTGGATCCTCACTTAAACAAAATAAGCACACAGAGGGAATTTCAGAGGTGTTAAACAATCACCCTGCCTTTGGCTATATTGAGCTTCACTTATGATAACATTTTTTAAGATGTCTGAATTACTTAGTCTCTCATAATAATATAATGGGCCATTTTGCTGTTCTTCAAAATGTTATCCTGACTGGTTTAATTTTAGAGATCTACTTCAACAACACAAATCATAATCCCAATAAGCATGTTTTCACTGTTTTTTTCATTATTGTGACATTTTATAAGAAGCTTCCACAGAACTTAATCTTCTTTATCAAAATGAAGAGTTTTACATAACAAAAATTGCAAGAAATAAAAGTGCCAGAGGAAATTCTGCTGCAAACTTTCAAGTATAGGATTAGTATAAAGCCACTATTTCTGATTTAACTAAAAAAAAAAAGTTATAGCTATGGCTTTTTTTGTTTTGGTGATAGATACACTTCACAGCCTAAAGTTCTTAAAAACAGCAAACATTAGGTACTTTTATTCTACAGTTATAACTGAGTGATTGTTCCACTAAGCATTCCTCTGAATTAACAGGTCTCTTAAAAGTAATTTTTCAATTACTTTCTTTTGGGATCTTTCAGGTAAGAAATCTCCTTATGTTTACTTCAACATTTTTCTATTATACTAGGAAAACAAGAATTTGTTTACTGCACAGATCAAGTATTTTGCTTCTGGTGAAGTCCAATCCTATTCATAACTCTCCTAATCCAAATCTCTCTTCAGTATTCATCTCCTTTCTTGTACCCTCCTCTTTAAAAACAGCAAATATAATCATATCTATTGGTGACATTTGCCGGGAATGAAGGAAGACCTGTTTACGGAAACCTACAGGATTGCATTAGTTAGTTCATTTAAACTATCCTTCCAGGAAGGCATCAAGGATTAAGCAAGGAGCATCTGACATATATTTCCCCCTAGGAGTTTTATTCTTTCCAATTTCTCAGAAGAAATCTGGTTAGGTTTTAACTCAATTTCTCATCAAGAATTGCCACCTGCCTTTAATTTGATGCACAGCAGAAATTTGCAGACTCACAAATACTGAAGTGCATAATTATAATCATAAACATTTTGTGCATTAGCTTTAAATCTATTAAACAATGTAGAAAGGAAGGTCGACTGTACCAGAAAACAATTTTTACTCGGAACTGGAGAGGCAGAGCTCAAATCCTTTTTCACTGTGTCATCTTGGTCAACCACCGTGTAATTCCCAAACTATTTACGTGACTACAGCAAAAACTATACAGAAAAACACCACCTGACCACCCTAATTTTTTAAGTAGCAATGGTAAAACTGAGCCCCTCTCCACTTAGACTGCTGTCAAATCCTTCCCAGTCCACCAACTAATCACATTCCTATGTACAAACAACAGGACCAGGGGGAACGGTCTGAAGTTGTGGCAGGGGAGGTTCAGATTAAATATTAGGAGGAATTACTTGACTGAAAGAGTGGTCAGGCAGTGGAACGGACTGCCAAGGGGGGTGGTGGAGTCACCATCCCCAGAGGTATTTACAAAATGTGTAGATGTGGCACTTGAGGGCATGCTCTAGTGGTCAAGGTTGCAGGGTTTTTTGTGTGTGTATGGTTGGACTCGGTGATCTCAGAGGTCCTTCCCAACCATGAGGAATTCTGTGATTCTATAATGTTATTTATGCACTGTTGCTGGATAAAACACATAAGCACTGTTGGAAGAAAAGGCTGTCTATTAAGTTCTCCCCATGTTACTACAGATGTTCTCATTTGAGATACCTCCAGGTCATAAATTTCTCCCTATGGTCTTCTCCGTGGCTTGCTCAGCATTTTGGCTGTGGTTAGTCCCGCTCTTCAAAGCTTACGCCTACCCGCCCCTGCTACAGAGAATCCACGTACCTCCCTCAGGGCTGTGAATGATGATCCCACAGGCAGAGCCACAAAGGATAGTGAGCATTACCATGTGTAAATTCTGTAAAGAGTCTAGGCCTTAGGCTTCCTCTAGTTGCATTTTGCTTGTTGGAAGATGTCATGATAAACACAGAAAAACTATTGGGATCCTGAGATGTTAAAACTGCTGGCTACAGAAAGGCATAAAGCAGCTGAGGTGAATCAGTTCTGTCCAGGGTAGCAGAAATGACATTTATTAGGAGGCAGTACTGCATTGTTCTGCAAAACATCTTTGAATTCAGTATCTAGGAGAAATATGAGATTGAGCAAGGAATAATGCCTTCCTCAATGGACAGTCACTTTTTGAGACTCTAATTGCTAGAAAAGACTCACTACCAGCAGAAATTCAAACAACATCAAGAGTGTTTCTTTTTGAGAAAAGGAAGCTGGAGAGAGACACAGCATGAAGCATAAAGCACAAATCTAGGCATTATTAAAACTACTACTTTCAATTTACTGTGATTTCATAGTTTCCCAATCTTTAAAGGGCAACCTATAACTATTAGAAGCCTACTTCTAGTCTATTAGACTCATAACTTAGTTCTTTAGACTCTCACCAATACGAGTACTCTGCAGCAGAGAATTCAATACACTAGCTTTAAAATCATAACGATTCCTGAAAAAAGAAAGAATGTAAATCCAGCAGGAACTCTACAGCAAGCCAATTTCTGCTATAAATCACAGCCTATTTACAAATAGCTAACAGTCCTTATTCCTAGCAGTGTTTTACGCAAGACAAACTACTACTTCTGAAGATTTTATTGCTTGCCCATATGAACAAGAGATGGCCCTAACATTACGCTAAGACAGGCATTTGGTCAAAATTATTACTGCAGAAAGCTCTTGCCAGATTATGAAACGGTTATTCTACGGTGTTAACATCTCTTTGTAACAGATCCAGTGGAAATTCCAGTAATCCAACAGGATTGGCTGCCTTCCAGTTTAGATGCATACACTTCTAAGAAACTGGTTGAATTTACTCACAGCTTGATATCTGATTAAAAATTCAGAGCTGTAGACTTAAAATTGGTCATAATCATAGTTGTTCTGCACAAAAAACCCACATACAACTGAATATTGTAATCTGTTTAACATAA
>VXBW01008153.1:35798-124632 GCA_013400375.1 Thinocorus orbignyianus
GGAACTGGAGAGGCAGAGCTCAAATCCTTTTTCACTGTGTCATCTTGGTCAACCACCGCGTAATTCCCAAACTATTTACGTGACTACAGCAAAAACTATACAGAAAAACACCACCTGACCACCCTAATTTTTTAAGTAGCAATGGTAAAACTGAGCCCCTCTCCACTTAGACTGCTGTCAAATCCTTCCCAGTCCACCAACTAATCACATTCCTATGTACAAACAACAGGACCAGGGGGAACGGTCTGAAGTTGTGGCAGGGGAGGGTCAGATTAAATATTAGGAGGAATTACTTGACTGAAAGAGTGGTCAGGCAGTGGAACGGACTGCCAAGGGGGGTGGTGGAGTCACCATCCCCAGAGGTATTTACAAAATGTGTAGATGTGGCACTTGAGGGCATGCTCTAGTGGTCAAGGTTGCAGGGTTTTTTGTGTGTGTATGGTTGGACTCGGTGATCTCAGAGGTCCTTCCCAACCATGAGGAATTCTGTGATTCTATAATGTTATTTATGCACTGTTGCTGGATAAAACACATAAGCACTGTTGGAAGAAAAGGCTGTCTATTAAGTTCTCCCCATGTTACTACAGATGTTCTCATTTGAGATACCTCCAGGTCATAAATTTCTCCCTATGGTCTTCTCCGTGGCTTGCTCAGCATTTTGGCTGTGGTTAGTCCCGCTCTTCAAAGCTTACGCCTACCCGCCCCTGCTACAGAGAATCCACGTACCTCCCTCAGGGCTGTGAATGATGATCCCACAGGCAGAGCCACAAAGGATAGTGAGCATTACCATGTGTAAATTCTGTAAAGAGTCTAGGCCTTAGGCTTCCTCTAGTTGCATTTTGCTTGTTGGAAGATGTCATGATAAACACAGAAAAACTATTGGGATCCTGAGATGTTAAAACTGCTGGCTACAGAAAGGCATAAAGCAGCTGAGGTGAATCAGTTCTGTCCAGGGTAGCAGAAATGACATTTATTAGGAGGCAGTACTGCATTGTTCTGCAAAACATCTTTGAATTCAGTATCTAGGAGAAATATGAGCTTGAGCAAGGAATAATGCCTTCCTCAATGGACAGTCACTTTTTGAGACTCTAATTGCTAGAAAAGACTCACTACCAGCAGAAATTCAAACAACATCAAGAGTGTTTCTTTTTGAGAAAAGGAAGCTGGAGAGAGACACAGCATGAAGCATAAAGCACAAATCTAGGCATTATTAAAACTACTACTTTCAATTTACAGTGATTTCATAGTTTCCCAATCTTTAAAGGGCAACCTATAACTATTAGAAGCCTACTTCTAGTCTATTAGACTCATAACTTAGTTCTTTAGACTCTCACCAATACGAGTACTCTGCAGCAGAGAATTCAATACACTAGCTTTAAAATCATAACGATTCCTGAAAAAAGAAAGAATGTAAATCCAGCAGGAACTCTACAGCAAGCCAATTTCTGCTATAAATCACAGCCTATTTACAAATAGCTAACAGTCCTTATTCCTAGCAGTGTTTTACGCAAGACAAACTACTACTTCTGAAGATTTTATTGCTTGCCCATATGAACAAGAGATGGCCCTAACATTACGCTAAGACAGGCATTTGGTCAAAATTATTACTGCAGAAAGCTCTTGCCAGATTATGAAACGGTTATTCTACGGTGTTAACATCTCTTTGTAACAGATCCAGTGGAAATTCCAGTAATCCAACAGGATTGGCTGCCTTCCAGTTTAGATGCATACACTTCTAAGAAACTGGTTGAATTTACTCACAGCTTGATATCTGATTAAAAATTCAGAGCTGTAGACTTAAAATTGGTCATAATCATAGTTGTTCTGCACAAAAAACCCACATACAACTGAATATTGTAATCTGTTTAACATAAATTAAAGTGAATAAAGGAAAAAAACCCACAAAACAACACATGGCAAAAGCATAAGCATAAAATAGTGTTCAAGGCATCTGCATTTCCAACTATTCCAACTTCCTTAATCATCTAATCAGGAGTTGTTTGAGTTATTTAACACACATACTGTTCTACACCGGGAACCTCAGGCATTCTCCTCTTCTCTCTATACAGCCCCATTCCAGCCCTCAGTGCTGCTTTTTGCTTCTTACTTTGTGGAAGCTCCCACAATCTACTCGGCATCATTTTATCTTTTTGGAACTTTTAAGTTCCATCATCCAGACCCTCAGGTGACTTTAGTCCCTCCTGAAAACTACAGAAAAGAAAGTAAAATTCTTCTTTCCCTTAGCCCTTCCATGAAGAACACTTATACCAACTACACACATTGGTTCCCTGTTTAAAATTCTGTAAATTAACACTTTTTAGCATTTAAGCAAGTAGCTCTTGAATGTATTCCACTGAGCTGTCTCAGATGGAGTGCAATAGTGCTGAATCCTAAACTTCTGAAGAAACCATTGTTTTTTCCTCCTGAAGGTATTTCCTAGATTTACTACGATAACTAATGCAACAATCATTCTGGAAAATGATCACTTACTTATAATGGAAACTGTGCCCTTCTTCTTTGTCCATTTTAGACTTAATTTGATTAATCAGTTGTTTGCAAAGAATTATGATTACTTAAATCATAATGCATGTCTAACACTGCCATGCATAGCTTACACTGGATTGTTTTAGAATGACCTAGAATGGGCAATTCTATATTTTACAATTACTGCTACATTGCAAAGCACTTGGTTTTCCTTTACTGTAAGACTCAAAGTCATGGTATGGCTCTAGCTGACAGAAGATGACAGCTCCCTTGCAAGATCAACAAGGAGCAGGGTCATCTTTGATAAAGAAGAAACAATAAATACTTTTCTAGGGGAAGTTTACCCTAAACTCCACACTATTCTGTTCAGAGCTGCCCCAAGTCTTAATTCACCTCCTTTTCCTGAATTTGTCTTGGGAACAACTCAACTGCAAAGCAAATATTGCTTCCAGCCTGGATGTTAGTGTACCACCTGCTTCTTTTGCAGAGTGCTACGGGATGATGTATGTCTTATTCCTTGCTGTCATCCTCCCCGCTGAAGGGACAGAGCGAGTTGGGAGGACAGAGAGGAAAAGCCAGAAGCCTGAGCTCCACCCCAAGAGGCAGAAGGGAAGAATTTGAAGACTATTTGCAACAAAGGCTTTTCATTCCAAATAGGTTCTGTCTTGCTGCCAGTTTCATCGTGGACATCTCCCCGCACCAATATGCTTGCTGTGTTTTGTTGTTTAAATGATTTCTTTCCATTTTTGACTGACAATCCCACATAGTGTAGAAAACGTGGCTGTATGAGATTAAAGCTGAATGCTGGCACTGTCATCCAGAGTGTATCACCACAGCAGGTGAGCAATAATCACCCAGAAATGTCCTGTTGCATGTATCTGATGACTTACATTAATTCTATAATGTGAAATTATCATTGAAAACTGGCATCTAATTCACCTCACTGTGTTAGAGGGAAACACAGTTTACACATCCACAAAACACCAGGATCAGCTACATTCTTGACACTGAGATTTTTCCCTTATTTGTGTCATTTCACCTCTTATGGTACAGAGATTTTCTTTAAAACTGGCGTATGTTGGGCATAATCTACAACAACAGATTGGACACTGTATTTTTAATTCATTTCACTATCTCATTGTGATTTTATGATTAAAAGCTGTAATTCTAGCCACAATAAATTCAGGCAAGCTTTAGAATTCTCTGAAAACTGCTGGGATAAATTAGTTTTGAGTAATAATTCCTGTTCAATGTCCTGTGCTAAAATCCTAAAGTACAGCTCTACCATCTGGACTGGAACAACAAGTTTGTTTGTTAACGATAAGTAAAGGAGGTGTGCAGGGACCTGAGCTGTCACAAACAGTACAGCATATTGATCGCTGTGCCAGCAAGGAGACTTCCATTGCTAAAACAAAGTTAATTAAGATACAGAAACAGGATTGATTCTTTTTTTTTTCCATAGCAATTTAACTGCCTGTAATTACTATATATATATACACACACACCTCCATAAACTTATATGCATTTATATTATTTGGTTGCTGGTAAAAAGAGAATGTTCCTCAGCTTTGGTGTTTGTTTTGGGTAGTATCTCAGCTTGTAGTTTTTGCAATAGCAAAAAGGTAAGATGAAAAATAAAAAGATAGTGGTTCAACACTTGTATCTCTCAAGTACAAGTGCAATACCATAACCTCACTATTCTTCTAATGTCTTAAAATATACTGGAACTGAAATGCAGACGCCCTTTCCATAAGGAGCAGGCATTCAGCTCAGCAGAGCCTGGAAGCAGCTGCCTCCAGGCAGGTACAACACAAGAACTCATCACTCTCAGTATCTTTTGTCATGTCCTTATAGAGAAAACTGTCCCCTCCTTACTATCAGCTCTGGCTAATGATGAAAAATGCCACCATTTACAACTCAAAGTTTTTTTTCCCCGACCAAATGGCTGAAGTCTGCAGTAAAACTAATTCAATGTGACAGCTCATCACTTTGCCCAGTGGGGGTCTTCACTGAAGTGTAGCCGTGAAAGCAATTTCCATGTTGATGATGACCAAAGCCCATACGATTCAGAGCCAAACAAGTTTAAAAAGCAGGAGGATCCCAGTATCATAGCCACAAGTACCTTCCCGTTTCAAAGGAAATGAAATTAAGCTAACGTAGAGCACAAATGGCACTTGGAGGCTTTAAAAGCAAGCCACATACAAAAATGTTATATATGGTGACATATTATAACAGAAGTGCCTGTAAACTTACTTGCAGATGTTAATAAGACAGCCATGAAAAATCCAGTCAGGTCTAAAGCTTGGTATTATTCATTTTTAGTCAAAGGGTTTGTTTTAAATTGCAAACTACAAAGAAATAAACTTGATCATGGGAAAACAACAAATAAGGTTACATCTCAACCGTTAAAAAAAACCCCAGAACCAACCCTAAAAAATTAGTTGGGTACTATTCTAATTTCCTGTTGATACTCTGCTTGCAAAACAATCCTCCAGTGCTCAGAAAGCATAAATATGTAACATATAGTTTTAATTTATGAGGATGATACCAGAGTCCAAGGTACTCAAAGAGAGAAATGGAGTGAGAATACATTTTCTTACATAAAGAAAACACTCAAACTTACATAAGCCACTGTTCTTTATATTAAAACATAGTATAAATACAGAGGTTACATAGAAAAACTATGTCAAATAAATCAAATATATAATGCATGTTACATACATAAAGCATAACAATATTTAATAGAGTAAAAGGCATTCCATGTATCACGTATGGCATATCATTATACTAAAATATATTATAGACTTGAATATATATATGTCATGAAAAGAAATACCTTATAAATAGCAACTTCTACAGGAAGTTCCCTTCAAGACTAAAGCTTCCTATATGTTGGGCAGCTTATTTTTTTGAAAATTGATTATAAAGCGCTGATTCTAATTAGCATATATTGTAAGTTATTTGTAATCATATTGTAATATGTTGTAAAAACCTAAGTCTGATTAACTTCACTATGATGATGGAATAATTTCTAATAAACACTGGAGTGAGGCCATCACAAGCCATCACATAAACTTAGCTTTAGCCACCGGGGAAAAACCAGAGACTTAATTAGATGCATCTTCCCATCCTTTCTTCCAAGTCAGCTTAAGTTTCCAAAAACGAACATCAAAAGCAGGTTCCCACCTCTAAAAGTTTAAGACTGCCTTGACTTGATTACTGAAGTGAAAGAACCACCTTTTCTACATCACTGTGTATTTTCAGAACACACAGGACAGGCATCGGTGTATCAGACTCAGTGATGTCTCCTTCACTCACCTGTCAATGATGGCACACATGTCGATGGTGACGTTGGCGAAGCTTCCCAACTGGCCTTGCTCCACTGCATGCAGATCCACCAGCTGATCATCCACGTGAATGAACTGCATGCAGCCTTGAAAGGAATGCTGAAACAGCGAGTGGTCAGAGTCATTCATCTGCGCAGGAAACCCTGTAGAGCAGGAGAATAAAGAGCATTATTAACTTCATATACTCTAACTCAAGGCAGTATTTTTTCTCAGGAGAAGACATGTTTTCTAGAAGAGGGAAAAACAAGGCAAGATAGGAAAGAAATATTATATCATTATTAGATTACACTATAATTTCATTGATTTAATTAAATAGCAACTACCTGCAAGAATCTATACAGTACAGTTATTATTCTTTCATTAACTTTTGTCTACAGAAGTGTTCTGCAACTCTTTTTGCTCCCCAGCCCCCCAACCCCCATTGCTGTTTTTCATTACTTCTCTCTTCATACAAAAATTAAGGGATGCAGGAAAAAGATTCACCTCCTTGCTGTATCTCAGTAATCACATTCCCATTTCTCATATTCTTCTGAGAAAAAAATGTATCCTATGTATTCCATGAAGTGAACTTCCAGCTCAGCTTTCTCTAGAACTAACCTACCTGGGCAATGAATAATTATGCCAGAAACTTTCCACAAACTTAAAACTAGCCATAGAATATGTCCTGGCCCACTTCTGAGGAACATGAGGACATTCTGTAGTAGTTTCATTTTGCTCTGAATATGCTCATTTGCCTGTTTTACAAGAGATCAGAATGAATTAGGCAGGAAGACAGAGGATGTTCATATATAATTGTTTAACTGAATGCCCTTCAGAAGTGAACGTGTCAATTTTCTTGAGAGAAAAGTCCTTGATAAACCAGTGGAAAGCCTCATTCCCTACTTATAGGTGTGTCCTGGTTTCCAGCAGGGACAGGGTTGATTCTCCCCTGTGTCTGTCTAACAACGAGCTCTCTGAAAAAGCTTCAATAACATAAATTAGACACAATCTGTTTAAGATAAGAACACGAAGGAAGAGGGAGAAGTTAACAAGAGTTTGTTCACAGAATCATAAATTGGTTAGAATTGAGAGGGACCTTAAAGATCATCCAGTTCCAACCCCCCTGCCATGGACAGGGACACCTCCCACCAGCCCACGTTCCTCCAAGCCCCATCCAGCCTGGCCTTGAACCCCTCCACGGATGGGGCAGCCACAGCAAAGGTCAGACACAGATTGAATCTGAATTTTCCCCAGAGTTCAAGGAAATGTGATTCCAGGACCGACCTACCAAACATGATACAACAAATTGTTTCATTCTGACCTACCAAACATGGAACAGCCAAAATTCCAGAACCCACTCCTGATCAAACTTGCAAAGAAAATTAGAAAAATCTATGGTTTTGATTCATGCTATTCTCCATGTTAAAAGTCACTTTAGCGTAAAAAATTAAATGTAATAAATCAACTATAAGAGGTATAATAAAATATAAATATGTCCCAGATCCTTGCTATGCGGAATGAGAAGGAGGAAACAAAATTCTTCATCTGTCAGCATAAATAGCAGCATGGTACCATTCAAGGGTCAAGTAACCTTCAAGTTTTACATACATATCATACAGAGTTAGATTTTATTTTGAATCTGACAAAAGCAGAAACAGGAATCAGGAAAACTATCATTAACAGGACACAGGAAAATCACTGACAGTGACAAGGGAAGGAAAGGACTAGAGTATAATTTTCTCTTCCGACTTGCTTTGTTGATGCAGTGTTTCTCCTGGATTGCTTTGGAACTCAGCATGAACACCAGCGTCAGAAGAATTGTTTTGCGACACCCTTCCCAATAGCTGGCCACAGAATTCAAATGATTCAAATATATTTNCACCAAACAAAACTCAAATACAGAGCATGACAGTTCTGAAGGCACTGACAAAAGCAGAAACAGGAATCAGGAAAACTATCATTAACAGGACACAGGAAAATCACTGACAGTGACAAGGGAAGGAAAGGACTAGAGTATAATTTTCTCTTCCGACTTGCTTTGTTGATGCAGTGTTTCTCCTGGATTGCTTTGGAACTCAGCATGAACACCAGCGTCAGAAGAATTGTTTTGCGACACCCTTCCCAATAGCTGGCCACAGAATTCAAATGATTCAAATATATTTGGGACTTCCAGTTATTGCTGTAAAATCACAGGCTTGTAACTCGTGATTTCAGGTTGCAAGGTGATGGTGCCACTTGTTTGAAACAAACTGCAATAGGCCCTGAGGTATAACTCACCTTTAGCTACGGCATCTTTTTTCTTTCCTTCTACTTTTCAATGTCAACAGATTGATATTTTTTCTTTCCTTCCCTGAGGTAATGGACAAACATGGTATCTCTCCCAAATGATGGAGAAACGATTCCTATCGATCTAAAAAGACTTCCTATATTTAGGACAGAAACTACCTAGTAGTATTCCTAGAGACAAAATTCCAATGAAAAAAGACCTGTTGCAAACCCAGCACATTAGTAGCCTATTTGAAAGCTGCTGCTGCAAACTTCGCTGCCCTAAGAGCCATACCAGACATTACAAATCAAAGCATATACCCACAGACGCTAAAATTTCATAAGATGAGCAATGTCTTGGTAGTAGAAGAGAAAAAAAATATTATTAACGATTTTGTCTTCAGACAGGGGGAAGATGAGATTGAAGTCTCTTCCAGCTCCATGACAGCGTGAAATATAATGACTTCTCCCTTTCATGGCTCTCTCTGAAGTTCTTCTGTAGATTGGATAAATGTTTGCCTACATATTTGAGAGCTGAAATAAAATAGCCTTGTCTTCCAGGAAAACAAGATGAAATACTACTGTTTAGGTACAGTAGCATCTTAAAAGGAGAAGCACAAAGGGAAAAAATTACATAAAATCACCTTAAAAATACACATTTATGCTAACACTGATAGTTGTCCACATCACAACAGATGTAAATCAGATATTATCAACTCAGTGCACAGATAATTTTCTGTCTTTTATTTGACTCACTGTTATACTTCCCTTGCTGGGTGGCTCAGTTGTACATACTGTTGGTTTTCCAATATCAGTATTTGTGAAGGTTCATAAAAAACCCCAAATCTACAGTAAACAAAATTCAGTATTTTGGTAAGTTAGCATTCCAAGAACATCAGGAATGTACTGATACAGGAAATGGGTGTTTCTTTTCAGAAAACAACAACAAAACTGGATCCTCTTGCTATCTTGATGTTTAAAAAAAAAAATGGACCAACTGCACAATTTCATTTATTTTCTTGCAAATAAATGTATTCCAAAGTCCTTATTTTGACAAGAACTGATATAGATGGTGGGTAAATCATGTCATAAAAGCAGTTTATTTTATGCTGAAACAGAACAAGCAACTCCATTTGATGGAAATTGTGCCTTATATAACCAGGAGTTCAACTCAAGAAAGTCAACTTTTGGAAGTGGCTTCAGCTTGCTTTTTCTTCAGACACCACTTGATTTTGCCAGTTCTTAAACACTTCCAATTCCTGCCTACTTCGACAGAGTCTGGGAGTAGTCAGCCACTCAAGACATACATGAAGAGTCCTCAGGAAAAGCACAATAAAAACCCCAAACAACTACTTCATAATAAAAGTGAAAGTTTTAGATACAATTTAATCCTACAATTAGAAAGTGGCAGTGACCAAAATAAAACAGGACACTGAGATTGTAATAACACCAATGCAAATAACCGAACGAAAGAGGACACAAGGTAAAAAAAATAGTTGTTTGAAATATATATATTGTCCACTTAGTAAGAAGCATTTAAGTAGAGTTTTATGCTCAGGGGGCACAAAGTACCAAGGGATGTTGCCTGTCTTACTACAAAGGCAATTTTATTTCCTGGCAGAGGAACAGTTAAACAAATCAATAAAATATTCTGGGTATCATCTGACAAATTAGAAACAATTAAATCATCTTCTGCTGTTTATAAGTGAAGGTTTTATTACATTTATAAGTGAATCTTCATTAAAAAAAAGAAGGAAAGTGGTGCATGCATGGCTGAAACCCTAAAGTACGAAATTATCAAGACTGAAATAAATTCAAAAGCTGTCCTGATCTTCCTCTTTAGGCAAAATTCTTCTTCAAATGACTGGAAATAAACAATAGCAGCAAGCTTCAGTCATCGCTTTTCTGACACGGAGAGCAGCAGTAAGGATGCCCATTACTACCAGTCTTTACTAATTTAAGTTGATCTAATACTTTGCTGCAATTTCAGTCTTATTTTATTGGATATAATGGAAAATTCAGAAAGCCACATAATGATCAAATTGCAGCAAACCTGTACATTACACTACCCGTATAACACATGGTATTCATAGGCTTTCTGTTTTATGACAAAGAGAATAAATGTGCACTAGATTTTCAAAGTTCCTGCTATTTCACATCTACCAAAAATACCCCATGAAGATAAAAATGTCTGCAGACTGGTGGAAATAATTACACTCCAGGAAGATAAAGGCAGCATAAAATACTCAGTCACTATTTACTGCCTTTAAAAGATGTACAGTGTGGAAGTTACACTGTTGGCATTAGTTGTGTAACCTTACTTGCTTCTCCTACATCATCTTATTTTGTATATTTATGTACTCCAAAGTTCTGGCTACAATATCACTCAGGTGAGTTTACTTCAATTGAAAATGGCACTGTAGAACTCACTGAATCAATTCAGATACAGATTCACGTGATCTACTTCCACCTGAGAGACCTATATTTTAATCAACAATTTATTTATTTTTTCCAATCCGGTTAACAAAGGTACCAAAACAAAAGCATGAAGTGTTGAGTGCTAACCACCTGAGTGAAATCACTGTGAACTACAGTTTGTATCACCATTACACATCCCTGTACTATGTGGCACCAGTCTGGAATTGAGTTTTGGTTTAGGTACCTTAAACATACTATTTCTTGTTTCATTCATGGCATGTTCTCCAGTTTTCTCACTTAGCTCCTACTACCCTGTAATAACTATAACCAGAGCACCAAATCCTCCAAAGATTTACAGAAAAAAAAAACCCAAACCAGAATGACTGCAAAAACTATTGAAATTGTTGCTAATGAATATTTCTATATATTGAAAACTTGGGAAGTGATTTGAAGTGTACTCAGATATTCAGTGTATCTTAAACGTCTGTTCTGACATTCCTGTTAGCAGTAACTTCCAGCTTTTGAAGACCTTAAAATTATTATTTAGATTTCCAAAACTACCTTAAACATATCAATCATTAGTCAAAAGTAGAGCACCATATAGACAGTTTCTCTAAGCCAAAGTTATGGATGTCCATTAAATTACTAGGTTTAAAGACCAACATTGCTGTTCTTTGTTAGGTAAACCCCCCAAAATAACTGGATATTTAAAGAATTATCTTAATTATTTCCATATTCTGCAAAGCTTAGATTTTCCTTGATTAATCACACTTTTGTTCTTAAAGTCACATAAAATTATATTATATGAGCAATGAAAATAAGTACATTGAGTTCTGTAGGCCTTAATGGAACCCCTATAAACAGTCACTAAATTCACAGTAAAAGCCATTCTTAGGCTTATTAGGACCTTATGCAAAAAAAGACATAGTAATTAATTTTAAAATCCTAGCATTACAAACCATAGAACTGATTAACAAATTTTTACCTGTTGTCTTCCAGGTAGAAGGCAGGATAAAGAGGGTATATCACATGGTCATTCTGAAACACGACAGTTCAATTTAAATGATATAGATTGTTGTAATGTATCTGCTAAAATGGACAAAAAGCCCAGAATTTTCACTTTGGCTGGCTGGATGGCGTTCGATTCCAGCCATACACACATCTACTCTCTAGCATCTATTGGGAAATCAAAGGAAAATTAATTGTAATGTGAAATTGTCCTGGCGTCCACTTCATTCCTATTCTGTTCTTTGCAGGCCCACAGTGAGACTTCCCAGCACTATTGATAAGTGCCAAGTGTTAAAAACATTTCACTAGTTACAGGTTTTTATCAGTTAAAAGTCAAAACAGTGTAATGCATTGGCAGTTTATAGGAGTATGGAATGCAGCTGAGGGAACATACTTAGAAAGAGGTAAAAGAAGACAGGAAAATTACATCCAACCTCTGTCTCCTACACCTTGTGCTGCTCCTTGAGGGTACAGGATGCCTTGGCAAATTTTTGTTGAAGTAGAAGTGGGGAATGAAAGAACTGTGGATGGTGTTTTTTCTTCTTGTCTACAAAATACAGGCATTTTCTGGAAGATCTGCAAAGAGCTGAGGGATTCAGCTCTAGCCGAGCTTTGTTAAAAGGTGGAGCGCAGGATTCAGCAAAGAGTTCCATTGTTTAAGACCACAGGGATTTTGCTGTAATCTGGAACAGCATAAAGGTTATTACAGAGATGCTGGAGTTTGAGAGTCTAGGATAAGCCAGCCAATGAATGGCTATAGCAGAGAAGAGGGATCAAAATATTCCAGGAAGCAATTAAACTAAAACAAATTAAAGAGTTAAGAAGCAGGAGACTTACACGGCAATTAAGAACAACTACCTTGTTCACTGAGCACACCCAGCTGATTTCAGAGTTTTGCATCTTAGCAAAATAACCCTTAAAGATTTGCTTGACTTTGAAAAGAGACTAAGATAAACACAATGATTTTCTCTGATTAAACAAATCCAGACGCTCCTAGCCATAATCGGAAGACCAGCTTCCCGCATTTTGTATCTAAATTCATCAAAACAGCAAAAGTGTGTCATCAGATGAGCACAAAGGGAAAGAAAATATGACAATTAGCCACCTCTTGGTAGACTAATACACAGGCTCAGAGAATCTGAACTACTCCACTGCCTTCATACAGGGTTTCATGTGGCGAAAATCATAGACATCACTGAAAAAAAACAGGAACATTTTTACATTTGCAGTTTAAGCCCACAAATCCTCATTCAAGGAAGCACACAAGAACACCTAAGTCCACGTAAGTTCAATATAAAATGCTTATTCTCTCAAATTGTTTATCTTTCTGTCTTGTAGGTAGCATTGTCTGGATAATATGGCTTTAGCTAGCACAGGAGAGCAGCTGCTCCATCCTATCCGACTTCATCGCCAGCAAATGTTGTCCTCCTTGAGAGGATGGTAAGTAGTGATGGGCTCATCACACATGTGATTGGAAGCAAGCCTTAAACTCAAACAGCAGTTCACCAAACTATTCAGCCAGGTTGCAAATGACTCTATATAATTTCTCAGCTCTGTCAGATCACATACCCTGAGTTCTACTATTTCTTTGCCTCTTTTTAACCTTTTCCCTTGGATATTTTATAAGGCATACTAGGATAATTGAAAGTACAAGTGAAAAAATATGAAACATACCATTTCCAGTGCTCCTCAGAAATAAACAAGAGGCTTTCTTTTATCGCAGTCTGAGATCAGTGTTAAACAGATCTATGAGCCCAACAACCATATAAAGGTTCTCCATGCAGAAATACGTATTTGCATTTCACTCTTCGTTTTCAGAGACCCCCATTATCAGAAATCCATGTGCTTGTGCACAGCACCAGTCACAGTCAGGTTCTATTTCTATCTCTCTGTACACAATCTATTTAGTTTCTACGTTGGTGGTCTGCAGAATATTTTGGTAATTTTTGTTGTCTATTCTAAGGTTCATAAAGAAAAAGAATGAATTAAAGTCCAGTTCTCATCTGGAAGAAAAACATGGGAATATTTGTATCCAACTTGCCTACAGATGTATGCAGGACAGGAATAAAAAGTAGAGAAAAAGCGAAAGGAAAAAAGCAGGACATTGTTAGAGTCAAGCAACTGTATATCCAGAAATCACTCACAAGATCATAATCCTCTAAGTTTGACTGGGAAAGTTTCACAGTTTGTCTGAGGAAAATACATCTTGGCAAGAAACCTGATTTGCCAGTCACTAATGTTTAACACTGAAATCCAAGGACACTTAAGAACAAGAGAACACTGTTACCAGAGACCTATTTTTAAGACAACAAGGACACAGAAAGGTAGAAATTGATAGCATTTATAAGGAGAGAAAGCCAGAAATTTCTCAATTTGGACTCCAGTTAAGAATGGTCAGATCATACTGTCTGAATGACTTTGTCTTCTATAATCATAATAACCACCACAGACATCTGAACTCTTTTAAAGAGCCAATTTATCTCATAACAAAACCAAAACCAAACAAACAGGTAATTTATTTTTTTTTAAAGTCATGTTTAGATTCAGAATGAATTTGTCTCCACTTAAGCCATGAAGACAGCGAAGGCTTCTGTGATTTATAGGTGAGTCATGAGGGTGTAATAAAACGCTTAAATGCAACTGTCTTGCTAAGACCCACCTGAACGAGGGCACCCACTTCTTCTGTGTAAGAAGCCGAAGTCCTGCACACAAGGTGTACACACAGGCACATACGTACACACACACAAAAGACAATCTGCACTCCCAGAGTTCAGTTATTGTCATGAATCTTTCAAATATCCATTGTTACAGTCATATAATGATGGGTGCCCATAATTGGAAAACATGAAAAATACATACACAATTATACCAGCGTCAGTCCCGAGGAAAGAGCGAGCTTTGTCAGGATGCATTTTTATGAGTCATGTCAACTAGATTGCACCAAACCGATCTGATAGGCAAGGATAAAAAGCAGCTACTTATATAATTTTGATGGACATTGAAGTCTATCAAGTAAGGCACTATAGATATTATACTGGATAGTAATGATCCCAAGCAAAAATACAATTCAATTACTGGAATGATAAACACGATATAGATGGAGATGTCCTACCTGCTCGCTTCTAAGTCTATCACAGCTACTGAAGTTATCACTCATTACCCTTCAGAACAATCTGTTACTTCACTACATCACAACATTCTTAACTCATTCTCATGAGTTTAGAAGTCTCATCATTCTGTTGTCACTTGATTGGCAAACAAAAGGCAATCTACTGCACATTTGAGGAGCAGAGCAGGCAATGGCTCTTCTGCCTTATGTTTCTAAGCCACATCTGGGATACAGCACCTGAAAGTGCAGAGACTATTTAATAATGAATATACCTTTTAATAATGTAGATTTTTTTCCTTCCATACAAAATCGCAGCATCTATATCACAAAAGTTCAAATTTAAGATTCTGTGCAGAGATAACTTCTTGAACACAAGTAGCAAAGCGTGAAGAGGTTTTTAAAGTTGGGTTTTAATATTGTAGCTGTGTCTTGACAACTTACAAAACTTAGGCTAAGTTGCTTAAGTTTTCTATAACCTAGCATCAGCAAAATTGTTAAATGTTAAATGTTACTTCTCTGCCATTCTACTAGTAGTTCCTTAATAGAAAATAAAATATTGAAAGAATATGCAAAAAGTCTTACTTTAAATAAATTTCCATAATTAAGTTTGATTACTTCTATTTCCAAATAGGTACAGATGTTTATCTAATTAGCACTGGGAATTTTACACTGTCACTGACTCTGCAGTCTTCTCCTACAGGAAATTTTACATTTCCGCCCATTAACTTGAGTGAGTAAAGAATGTCAACAGGCTAACACGCGCAAGAAATCTGTTAGCCACATTTCCAGACTGCTGTTTTTATTGGGTGTATTCCCTCAGGACTCTGCGCTGCTAGTACTGTAAAATTATATTGAAAATGCCATAAAGCAGCAGACTCCTGCCTCGACACTAGTATGGAATTTCAACACTGTATACTTAAAATGCCATTTAAAACATTGTCTAATCGTTGTGTCCAGGGGAGGGAGAACTACTGTAACACGAACAGTAAATTAAAATTATTACTCTGATAAAAATGACTCCCAGGAGAAATAATATGTCCTGCTTTATCTGGGTTGCATTCAAGCGTAATTGACACTTTGAGCAGTATATTAAGTAATTTCATAGAATCATTCAGGTTGGAAAAGACCCCTGAGACCATTAAGTCCAACCATCAACCCCACTCTACAAAGTTCTCCCCTACACCACATCCCCCAACACCACATCTCAACGACTTTGAAACACATCCAGGGATGGCAACCAACCACCTCCCTGTGCAGCCTAGTCCGGTGTCTGACCACTCTTTCTGGGCAGAATTTTTTCCTAATGTCCAGCCTAAACCTACCCTGGTGCAGCTTGAAGCCATTTCCTCTTGTTCTATGGCTAATTACCTGTGAGAAGAGACCAGCACCAACCTCTCTACAATGCCCTTCCAAGTAGCTGTAAAGAGTGATGAGGTCTCCCCTCAGACTCTTCTTCCTCAAACTAAACAATCCCAGCTCCTTCAATCACTCTTCATAACATTTATTCTCAGGCCCTTCACCAGCTTCCTTGCCCTCCTGGAAGTTTGTCTCCATGACAAGTGTCAGGCTCCAGCACCCTCTGCAGCTAGGGGCCTGGACACCCACATAGAACCATAAAATCATCCAGGCTGGAAGGGACCTCCAAAGGTCACCTAGTTCGACCTCCCCGTAGTCGCAGGGACATCCCCAGCCAGCCCAGGTTGCCCAGGGCCTCATCCAGCCTCACCTGGAATATCTCCAGGGAAGGGACCTCGACCACCTCCCTGGGCAACCTGTTCCAGTGTTCCACCACCACCAGAGTGAAGAGATTTTTCCTAATATCTAATCTAAATCTACTCTTCTCCAACTTAAATCCATTGCCCCTCGTCTTATCACAGCAGTCCTTTAGAAACAGACCCTCCCCATCCTTCCTGTAGCCTCCTCTAGAGACTGGAAGGCTGCTACCAGGTCTCTCCGGACCCTCCTCTTCTCCAGGCTGAACAACCCCAACTCCCTCAGACTGTCCTTGTAGCAGAGGTGCTCCAACCCCCTGACTATTTTCATGGCCCTCCTCTGGACCCGCTCCAACAGGTCCACATCCTTCCCATGTTGAAGGCTCCAGCCCTGCACACAGTGCTCCAGATGGGGTCTCACCAGAGCAGAGCAAAGCAGCAGAATCACCTCTCTGGTTCTGCTGGCAACACATCTCTCGATGGAGCTCATGTTCCCGTGGTGCCTCTGTCTTGGTGTCCACAGCTTTTCTAACCACAGCCTTCAACCAGGTAGTAGCCATGGCTGGATCTGTATAAGCAACTGACACCTTGCGACTTGAGGGTCAGTTGGGATGAGCACCCTAGCCCACTGACCACCTTTAGAAGGACTGAATGTACCTTGTAGATCAGCAGAAGCCCAGCACCCTGCAGAATAAGCTGCAGCCAGCTGAGACACCAGCCAGAGCACCCACACACAAGCACCGGTTGCTCACTCCGTGAGCAAGGACTAGTCTCCTGGACTAACCTCCCCAAGGCTTCTTATAACCTGATGGCTCATTCAGTGGGGGAGGGTGGTGGTGGCTCCACCCAGGCTCCCTCAGCAGCTCACCCACCAATTTATTTCAATTTATTTCACATGTGCTGACAACCCCCTGCCACTCCCCATGGAAAGCAATGTACGGGTATTGAAGGATCTATGCCTGTTTCCTTAGGTTGGTAGGTCTTTATGGGGGAAAACTGTTGGCAAGCAGGGATATTCTTGAGATTAAAGCAGCAAATATTATCTTTCAGATGTTTGGCCTTTAACTTAGTATTTCAATAACCTGATTAGAAAGGCAAAGCTGTGTTCTGGCATTTTCTGTATATCAGCTGGCAACTTTTACTGTCAAGGTGTGTGCATATCTGCAATTAAGGGCATTTACACATGCACACTGGGTAAGAAATGCATCTCTAGCTCATTTGATGTCTAAGTACCTCCCCACTATTGCCCTAATTTATGGAACTCTGTCTTCTTGGAACCAGTTTTCACAGCTCTTACCCGCTTTAGACATTCTGGTGAAACTTTCAAGCTCTGTTTTTAATAATTCATAATGATTTATCAGGTTTACATACTTGCATAAAGAGTACTGCATCAAGGCAAATGACTGATCCGTAAAGAGGAAAGGAGAAGAAAAGTATACCAACACTGCACCTTCAGCTGCTGCTAATTAGCCCACTCCATTAACTTCAGTGGAGGAATACCAGTTTACACCAGCTGAAAACTTGATTATCTCCTCCAGAAGTTAAATAATCTCTTACTAGGTTGACTTCTGTTTGAAGTTTATACTGAACACCAAAGAACTTTTATGTGATAAGGACTATTCCCTTATGCATCTGGTAATGTGACTATTAAGTAATGTAAGAATTAGAGTTAATAAGGATTTTAGAGTGATATTGCTTCACAGATTTCAAATGCAAGGATTTTTTTTCAGACAATTTAGTCAGGAGTTACCCTATGCAAAGAGATAGGTACATGCCATTTTTGTTTTCAGCTAAGCTACTCCTTCCTGAGACTCATGTTAAAGTTGGGAAGAGGAAGATTAAAAGTAGGCAGCTTTGATCTGAATGCATTTGATTCTGTCTTATTAAATTTGGCAGAATTTGAACTTCAGAAGTGACTCCAGTTGTCCAGAAGCACAGCTGTTTGGTTGACATTGTGCTGCAAGTGAAATACCCCTGCATATAAATGAACAGCCCTGACAGAAGATTAGGCCCCAAGTGCATAAGAAATTCATTTCCAAATTATCCTACTTTCTCATTAAGCCATGCATAATGTGCTACTGTATCCAGGTGAACTGCAAAAACTCCACATATGATAAAGGAAAAGCAGTAAAACCTTTACGCCGCTACTACGAATTTCCACTATTCAGACAGACAGGATTTTCTCCTGTTTCCAGTATCGTGTATTCATTCACCTTTCTTTGAAGTCTCTACTCCCCTATGCTTAATCTTTCTCCCTTGCTGCAGACTCCTGGCTCCCAGTTTTTCACTCCGTTTCCTACCACAGCCTTGCCTCCTGCCCATTCGTATCTTTCAAACATCTCTTTTCCATGGCTCACTGATATCTTTCTCTTCCCGTTTGTTACTTCAGGTTTTCTCCACTATCAATATTTTTCCCCCAACTTTCGTATTCCTCTACAAACATAAAAATAAACCATACAGCTTCTAAGAGTGATCAGAAGTAGAGCCTCCAGAAAAACCACACGAACACAGGGTGCAACATGCCCTGGTGTACTGCCCCCATAGTATGCCCCTGTAGGATCATCTTGAGCCAGTTTTCACAACTTACCTGTATTTAATAGCTGTTAGTGGACTTTTCTTCTGTGATGTGACATAACTGTTCTTTGAAGCCAGTTACACCATTCTCAGTGTTTTGCATTCAAATACACTTGCATTCATTTAAAATATGCTATTAATGCTTGGAGTGTGAGAAACACTGAATAGTCATTTCTTCTGCACATTTTCCATGCCATTCATGAATGCAAACCCAGATCACATCCCAACACCCCATGAGCAAGATGAGGAGCTGTTCTGTTCTGAAATCTCTTCTCACACAGAAGTTTTGATCAGCTTTATCACCCTTTCCATAAGCCTTTCCAACTTCTACTGTATCTTTCTGAGATGACCCGACCATATCAAAATGCACAAAATATTCAAAAGGCAACATCACTGATTTCTGAAATGGTATCAGCTCCCATTTTTATTCCTTGTCAGCTCAGTTTCTTGAAGAACCTGTGATAAGAAATGTAGTCTAATGCACTTTTTGAAATTCAGATCTATCAACTGGACTGCTGTTTATCCATATGCTAGGAACAGCTGTAAGCCCCTCTACAAGAACCACACAGATTCTTTCATTTCATGCATAAATGATTTCTATACTTTATCATATTTTTGCTCATTTGCTTCCACTTCAGAAATCAGATTTATTCTCAGATCATTCCTGTTATCCTTTATAAAGTGTTGTTATTTTTCCCAGCATCTATACTGTTAGAACATGGGCTGACAAAAGAGATAAGTAATCAATTAATAGTTGCTTATTTTTTTGTATTTGACTGCCTTTAGCACTATCTGGTGTATGCTACCTGGTTTTGGAAACATTTCTTCATTTAGGTACTCTAAGTGTCCCTTCCCTGCGGTAACTAGGTATCCCTGGATTGCTCGGTTCCTCTGTTTCAACACAACCCTTCTGGTTGACGCATATCCAAACTTCCATCTCTTTGCGTGTTATCTGACAGCTTCTGGCATGAAATATGAATTCTGCCAGCCCAGCTGCTGCCTAAGTCTCCCGAGTCCCAGGTATCCCTAGGCCAGAGATGCATCAGAATATATCAAAGTTTCTTATCTTTCCAATATTAATTTATTCTCTTTGATTATAAAAGAAGATACTCTCTCAATCCTTGGCTATAAAAAAATATTTGTCCAGTTTTCAATGCACAGCTCAAAAGAAATTCCATAAAACAATGTTGGTTTGAGTTTTGTGTTTGAAATACTTTTTTAAAGAAGAATACCTTTCAGTAGACAAAATAGATAACAGACAAATTTGCAATGTCATATTTCAGCAGTATTTTTCACTTAAGGTCTGAGTCAAGCATGGGGAGGAAAACTCAAACTAATATTGATAAAACTACGTGGTTTTCTAAAGAGCTACATTAATTTTTAATTAACTAGACAAATATTTATCTGTTAAGCAAGAATTTAGACTTCCATTCAGTAGAAGTGTCTTGGATGTCTACTATACACCTGTAAGATGAAATAAAAAATCAAGAACTGATTTGAAGGTTCACTTCTTTTCTTGTTCTGGAAATGAAAGACTCAGATCTGTAAAACAGAGCAGGGATCCAGATTTCTTTAACTTTTTTAGTGTTGTAGGTGCTTATGAAACAATCACTGTAGTAGCAGAAGTAAAATAGCCTCCACTGAATCTTGATAGATAAATAAAAAAAACCCCACAATTCTCTATTATTGACAGGGCTTTTTTTTGGGGAAAAGTGCTAATTACAGAATTACCACTGAAAGTGTTAAGAAACCACTTCTTTCTCCAAATAATGTGAAAATTGCTGCTTTAAGCCTATTTTTCTTTGCATTTTGAACTTAGAACTTTTATCTTTAGTAGTTTTTCTGCAAGTCAAGAGGACTCAAACCCCAGAACAGCCAAGTGTCTAAAGATATACAGTTACATTCCGAAGACAATGGGAAAAAGGGGAGGAATATCAGTGCAAGACTCCCCTCAGGGTCACCTTCTTGTGACTCTGCCAGCCACTACTGTGTTGTATGAAATGCTGTCTTTTGACCCGAAGGAAAGAGATTCCCATTTGAAAGAGAATGACAGGGTGAACGACATATTTGGAATTGATCTGTGAGCACTTCAGGAGAGAAAGACGGAAAAAAGAAAGGATACAAAGTCTCTATTAAATAAAAGAGAGGAAAAATTAAGGATAAACTCTAGTGAACCCCAGGATGACTGGTCAGTCACAGTGCAAGAACACATGTGCCACGTGACGCGTGTGTGTTAGTGCTGAACGTCACAACTACCATCTGGAACTGAACCTACAAGAGGGATCCAAACAGTGGCTGAAGATCTGGGGTGAGCAAAACTGACATGGCCAAGAATATCAATCTAGAAACCTTATCAGTTAGACTTATTTGTTTAAAAGTGAGGTTACTTTTAATATGGAAATTGTCAACAACTGACAGTTTTAGTCATTACTATATTAGTACTGTCTTCACTTTGGTACAGTTGTCATTAGTGCCTGTTGACTTTAAATGAACAGCCTTTAATGAAAGATCTTCCTGGAAATAGCTTCAGATCTGCTTCCCTAATAACATAGGAACACTTAGGATTTACTGAGAATCCATAGCAAATTATTTCACAGCCAGATGAGTGGTGGATACATAGTGAAATTGTCATAACATCATTGGAAAACGTTCATATTTCCCTTTCTATTTAACAATAGGATCGCTGCCTTTCAAATTTGCATATTCTATACAAGCTATGCGTATTGTATTTTGTACGGTATGTGTTCAAGCTTTTTCCCAGTGAGCAAAGCAAAGAGGCTTTGATGTTCACACTATTTCAGTAGGCACTAAGTGTTGTTTGTGTTTTCAGTCCCAGCTTAGTGTGCAGATAAAATAGTTGTGCTGACACTGACTCATGCATTAGCAGTTACTTGAAGATAGAGGCATCTTCCCAGCATGGGCATCTCAGATATCAACTGGCTTACCTTCTGTTCAATTATTATAACAGTGCATTGAATGTTTTATGAAGTGAGAACAGGTAAAACATAAACTGAATCTGCCATTCACAGTGCCTAATTCATGACTATAAGCACGTAGGTTTGATAGTTGCCTTAAATGTACTTCTTCACAAGTCTCTGATTTTGGAGGGCAGTTCACTAATGCAGGCACCTGCCAGGTCAGTCCAAATGTGGAAACCCTTTGCAGAGCAGTTGACACAGCTTAGTAGCACCACGGCACTAAAAACTCCCAAGTTTAAGCCTCCCTCTGCTTTGCGTGACCTTGAAACGCAGGCAAGTTCTCTTAAATGCGTTTAGACAGAGTTTCAAAGGAGGACAAATTGCAGGAATCATTACTGCTGGCAAGTCTGACCTTGATGGCCTGAGGAAGAAGTGGCAGGGAAAGAAAACTGAACAATATCCAACGGTACTGGGCTTAACAAGAAGCTGGACCCATGGCTTCAGCTGACTGCTTATGCAACAGTCTGAGCTACCACCTTATCATTTATAAACATATGCTTCCCTGCCATTATTATTGAATCCAATAAAAGACCAGGAGCTGGGCAGATTTTTCTGAATACTATTTAATTGAATCTATAATGTTTTCTTCACAAGTTCTATGCCTTTGAAAATTGAAAATCTGCAGGGGAATGTTCCTCGCTTTAGAAACAGAGGAGGGAATTGCTCTTGCAATGACCAAACTAAGCCACTGCTTTATAAGAATTATTTCATTTTTCAAGTAAATTAAAGGTCAAACCTAGAGATGTTACTCTGAATATGCAGTTTTCAGTAAAGTTTTTAAATTATCTCACGAACAGAGATTTGTACAGAGGCCAAAGCCTGAAGTCCTTTATTAGGCAAAGATTTTCCTGACTCCAAGGACTTCAGAAACAGGTTACTAGCAGTTTAGTATCACCAATGCCTTTCTGTGGGTCGATTCTGAAACACTCTAAGGAGAGTATGAACAGCTGGACTGCTCAGGGGTCACTATTTGCATTTCACTCTCATTACAGTGTTCACTCTGCAGCATCAGCAGAGGAAAAGACCACCAAATAAGATAAACAGTGTGAAATGCAGCAGCAGCATTCCCTGTGTGTGAAACCAAAGCTTACACTGGGCTTTAGAGAGAGACACAGAATGAGGTGGGGTTGGAAGGGACCTGTGGAGATCATCTAGTCCAACCCCTCTGCCAAAGCAGGTCTACTCAGAGCAGGTTGCACAGGAACGTGTTTGAATGACTCCAGAGATGGAGACTCCACCACCACTCTGGGCAGCCTCTTCCAGGGCTCTCCTACTCTCAAAAGAAACAAGTTCCTCCTCATGTTTAGATGGAACTTCTCGTGTTCAAGTTTGTGGCTGTTACCTCTTGTCCTCTGACTGGGCACCACTGAGAAAAGCCAACCCCATCCTGGGAAGCCGCAAAAGAAGCGTGACCAGCAGGTCACAGGAGGTGATTCCCCCCCTCTGCTCTGCGCTCATGAGACCCCACCTGGAGTCCTGTGTCCAGCTCTGGAGTCCTCAACAGAGAAAGGACNCAATTGCTCTGAGGGCGCTTTTTTCCAATTAAGTTCTCTGCAGAGACGTCAGTGTAACAAATGTATTTAATAACACAAACAGGTTTAGGGATGCCGACTCACATTTCAATACCAAGTATTGTGTATAGTTTGTCCTTGAACACCAAATGTCGTAACACTTACTCATAGGAAAGTGCTACAAGGCTAATAAACAAGTGAAAGACCAGGCTTCTTGTGCACACAAAGCAAACGATTAAGTTCCACCAGACTGTACCGTCGCATGAGGGTTAGCCAGGAAATGCAGGAAACCTAACCAATCTAAAACCACAATAAATACAAGTGATCAGTAAGTTTTTTATAAAGTGCTTTTTACATGGCAGACAGATATCGAAGTCTTGTTCTTCACCTAGAATTCCACAATTCACGTAAAAGGACAGAATAAAGACTGCTTCTGGTAAAAGAAGAGTTCCCAGGAAAAAGAAGAAAGAAGGGAAAGGAAGTGAATGGCTTTGCTAAGAAAAAAAGAAAAGTGCAAGACCTTCTTAGCTCTGGTTATGTTAAATATGGCATAGATATTAAAAATGCCTCTGACAGCACATTTATCCAGAAACAGAAAAAAACCTAGCAACTCAAATAGATAGACTTCTTTTAGCCACATACCTGCAAACAGTTTTCTGCATCAGGAAACAAACAAACAAAAAACCTAACCAAAACAACAACAACAACAAAAACCCAAACCCAACCACATTACCAAGAAACTCAGATCACACACAGAGACTTAACTACTGAGGCCTTCTGTTCAGAGACACAGGGTACAGCAGCTGGGGTAAGAGTACACGGCTCACTACACTTGACTATGGAAAGTGATTTAAACAGGCAACTGGAATACAGAGCTATCCACCAATTCTTGATGTTAAGAGGCTTTAAATGTCAATGACCAGAATGGATGGAATAGGTTAGTGTGGGCACAAGTATCAGTAATGAGAAGACTGGCAAGAGGAACATGTTGGAACCAGTCATTCACATGGGAATGAGAGACACGGATATCACAGAACCATAGAATGGTTGGAGTTGGAAGGGACCTTCAAGATCATCCAGTTCCAAATCCACCAGACCAGGTTGCTCCAAGCCCCATCCAGCCTGGCCTTGAACCCCTCCAGAGATGGGGCAGCCACAGCTTCTCTGGGCAACTTGTTCTAGTTACTTGCATACTTAATTATGTATTAACTTGCTCCTGTCACTGTTCACCGAGGATTTTCTTCTACACCCGAACTATTCAGTAAGTGGTTTGTTCCCAATATCACATGTTTTATAATAATAATAACATTAGCAATACTCCTCAGTACTTGTGTGGTAACATCTGAATGGTTTATTACGTAGAATTTAGCCGTACTTCTCTCTGTTACAAACGGAGTGTTTGAAGTGCATGGTATGGTATTGCTGGCTTTCTGTCTGGAAAAAAAAAGGTCTTAATTTCCTTCATCAAGGGTGCTGTTCTGAGAGCGAAGCCTACTTTCCAGTCTTTGGTAATGCATATCACATCTCCAAAAGGCATTAATGGAGATAATTTGCTCAGGTCATTATTTTGCATTCCTGTGGATAGTAGTCTGCACAGAGTGGTCTAAGGAACCGCATTAACGTGACCCCAATTATTTTGGAGCTAGCTACAAATACTTGCACATCCAAAACCGATTCAATTTCCATCATGAAACTTCCTCACATGAAATAATGATGACCATTTTTTTCTGTACACCATTTTTATATGTAAAAATATAAAAGAATAAAGACTGATTTCTGCAAAATAAAGCATTAAGACATCATTTTGCAATATGATGAAAACAGTTACCACCTACACAATATATTAATTTGCTCCTCCTTCATTACCAAGCTTTCTATCATTAAGAAATACATACGTGCACGTGTTTTCTACTCACTCAGGCTTATTTTAAAGCTGGGAATCCAATGATTTTATTCTACCTTCAAAAGATGAACTGAGAAATAGTTTTAAGACCAGAAAAATGCTGTGTGCACACTGAAGGACCTCTGTCCAACCAACATGCACTGGCTTTCTTACAGCAGCAACACTGGGAAATTGACACGAGAATATGCATGATATTTGTGTGTTTATGGAAGAAAATGGGACTTCAGTAAGAGCTCTGATTACGGTTCCCACAGAATTTTCCTGGAGAAACTGGTTGCCCACGGCTTGAGTGGGAGTACTCTTTGCTGTGTCCAGTTTTGGGCTCCTTCCCACACAAAAAGACATTGAGGGGCTAGATTGGGTCCAGAGAAGGGCAACGGAGCTGGTGAGGGGTCTGGAGAATAAATCTCATGAAGAGAGGCTGAGGGAGCTGGGGGTGTTCAGCCTGGAGAAGAGGAGGCTGAGGGGAGACCTTCTCGCCCTCTCCAACTCCCTGAAAGGAGGGTGTAGCCAGGGGTGGTTGGTCTCTTCTCCCAAGTCACAGGCCTCCAAGTTGCAGTAGGGGAGGTTCAGATTGGATATCAGAAACAATTCTTCCACGGGAAAGGGTTGTAAAGCCTTGGAATGGTCTGCCCAGGGAAGTGGTTGAGGCACCATCCCTGGAGGGATTCAAAAGATGTGTTGACATAGAGCTGAGGGACATGTTTTAGTGATGGTTTTTATCAGAGTTAGGTTGATGTTTGCACTAGATGACCTGGAAGGTCCCTTCCAACCTAGACAATTCTATCACTCTAGGAGCAGAGGGGGACATCAGGCAGAGTACAGCAATACTAAGAGAATTTTCTTTACAGAAGAATATTTTGTATCTAGCATCCAAAGCCCATAGCTATCTCTAGTAGTGTGACAAACATTGAACTTTAAAAACCTGGACAGTATGAAGAATTAAATCAGTATCTGTTGTATGTTGCAGCGTTCCAAAGGAATGCATCCTATTAGTGCTAAGTTTGTCTGAGTCTGGGTCAGGTAAACAGGCCTGACAGAACTCCTGTCCCAGAAACCCTCCAGGGACGTTGTGAAGTGCTTGTTTGTGCAAGAAATCCCATCAAAAGCAGGGTAAGGAGTTTGAAAGAGATGGCCTTCATCTGGAGTCACTGAAGTGTATTCAGAGACACAAAGCTAACCCACACTGCAATTACTGCTATAAATAAGTTAGCTGCTGTTAACAGTAGCAGCCAACCTACAACAATGGGGAAGACAGGTGCCTTTAGCAGTAAGCCACCTATCTGCCTTTTTCTCTTGCATAAATGAGCACCCTGAGCTCTGTGCTGACCCAGACAGGTCACCGCTAGCACCCCAGGGTGACTTGCAGGGTGGCTCACCTGCTGCTGTGCTAAAACTGAAGCCCCAGCCTTCTTCACCTAGAATAGAAGCCAGGGAAATGTGTCTTATCAATCCAAACTCCATGCAGCCAATAACGACTTGCCAGATAGCAGGAAAACAGGTTTCTTACTGTTTCATTGTGATTTGTCTGAAGTATTTTTGTCCTAAAAAAAAGGGGTGTGGAGCTGAAGCTGAAGATGGCAAGATCTTGAAATCTGTTAACAATAGTGGCAATGTTAGCTATTCACACAAAGCATAAACCGTGGGGATATGTTTATTTTTCTTTTATCAGGCTTTCTTCTCAGTCATACAAAACTTCTTAAACTGGCCTTTTTAATGTACCATGAAAATGAGCCATGACAGAGCTCATATAGTAGATCTGTCCCCTAAGAAGAAGAAATAATTGTCCTCTGGAATCTTCCGAAAGAGGATTGAAAGGATATTAAAAATGTTATCAAACTCAACTTACCTAATTTATTGATGGCAAACATGAGCTTCATTCTAAAACACTCTGAAAAAGATGTGGTTTTGCTCTGCTAATGTTTCAAACTGAGTGAAAACAGACTGAACACGTTTAGCATACAACAGGCTTTAGATTGACACATTGCCTCTGAGAAGGACAGACTAGATTATTCCTGACTGTGAACACACCACCTTCACACCGTTTCCAGTCAGGAGCATTTGGCTTTTGTCCATTCACATTTTGACATAGGCAAGAAATATCAGAGTGGTGTATCCATCCCAGGAACCTCTCTGTGTTCAATAGCAGGATGGGGAGAGAGGGAGGAGAATAGTGAACAGAAGGATTTTTTCCTGTTTGTTCAGCCTGCCGCTTGGGATCAGCAGAAATAAAGAGTGCCAGCTGTTGGTTTTTCTTTTGCTGCTTTATTCAGAGCTAAATCGGGTATTTTCACATCGAAAATTTTCACAGACAGCATATGCTGTGCTAAACGTTTTGAGCATTTTGATCCCTAGATGTATATACTGTCACTCCCAGGTACAAGCGACATCGTTTAACACCTTGTGATGTTAGGTAAGATTATACACATGGCAATAGAGGTGAGAGACTAAAACGAAACTAAGTGCAATTCACCAAACTTTGCACAGCATTTCAACTCATGTCATGCAAAGCTAGTCAGAGAATTAACAAAAAGATTTTTCTCTCCAAAGTTTTACAAAATGGAAGTGCGATTTCCACTTGCCTTCTTTCCTGTTCTTAGAAATGCTATTGTTCCAACTCTAACATCAAGTACATGATCACATAAGTTCAGCTAACATCCTCTCTTACTTGTACTACATTTCAAGCCTGCCCAGGTTTTTAGGGAGCAATATACCTACATATAAAATTCAACAGGTTAACTTACTCAGGACTGTATGCGTATCTTTATTTAAGCTTCTTTTTGCATATGATCACACACAGGACTTCTCTAAAGAGAACTATGGTCTCACAGAGAGACGGTTGAGTTTCATCTCATCCTCCCCACCAAAACGCTGGAAAAAACACGTATCAACCAGTCCTCTTGAGTGAAAACAGTTTGTGGTAAGAGGAGATCCACAAGCCTCAAAATGAAACAGAATGAGTGTTGTACTTTTAATGAAAGGCTTTCGTGAGACCAAGCTAGTTAAACATGGTTTGTAGTCTTCTGCAAATACTTTACATCGCTAATATGCCAAGGATGCTCTGTAGTTTAAGCCACTAAAAGCACGATTCCCAAAAGACAGTCAAAGTAACAAAGCAACAAAATCAGAGCTGTTAGTTGGCTGTTTTTTCCATCTGCTCTGACTTGACATGGTACTTGCTCTTTGAAGCACTAGGTTTGACTCTCCTCAGTCACTGAATGAGTAAGGAAAAATTAATAACTTGATTGCATTGCAAAATTTATTAATTTAGGCACTATATTTTTAGCAGTTGTGGTATACTTTTTATTAAAAAAAAATAAAAATAAAAAAATCAGTGTATTTACATCATGTCCGTGAGACTCCTGAATGGAGGCAGGCGAGAACATTTCTTTTTTTACCAACCATACTCCAAATTTTGGTTCGTCTGCTCAGTAACCAAAACTGAGCAAAACAGACCTTTTGTCAATGAAGAAAAATGTCTGTTTTTCTTCCACAGGCAAAGGTGGAGAGTTGTCACGGCTACTGCAAACACTCTATACAGCCTGTAAGAAGACTCTCTAAATATATTTCCTTTATGAAAATGCAGAGCTGTGAAGCTAAACTTCATGGATGCACAAGTATCTATAGTTAATTTCTTAACTTAACATCATGCTCTTGAATAAAACTAAGACAGATCATCTATTTTTCACATCACCTTCCAGATACTTCTTGAATTTTTCCTGACACAAAGTTATTGCCTTAAGCAAAGATGAACATTCATTTGGGACCTTATCTATAGTAGCCAGAGACAGACTACAGACTGTTCAGTACTTCTCTTTAAATCTATACACAAAGGAATGTAAAGATAAATCAGCAGAATTTCTATTTACTCCATAGATGATACAAAATGAGTTTCAATATATATGAAAACACTGTCCACAAACTTTCTTTTGGTAAACATTGAAAACTGCTTACGGAGCTGTAAAATATAGAAAAGAGAGATAGCTCTTGAAGAGAAACTTTTAAAAACATGTGAACAGGATCTGTAGAGCAGATGTACAGGGCAGGGCAGTTCATGTCCCTGAAACACATTAGTAGAGACATCTGCATGATCTAATTTGACAGCACAGTAATAGCCTAAGATCCACCTGATCCAGAAAAGCAGGGAGAAAGCAACAACAAAAAGCTACTTCAGTTCTGAGATCAGAGGAACGTAGCCTGAGATCTTTCCGACTTCCTTATACTTCCTACAGCACTCCCAACGTTTTTGAAAAATTTAATTTCCCTTCATGTTCAATTGCTTAATGCAATTTAAAGCAGATCTGTTTTCTTCCTGCATGAGTAACTCATCTCAAGCATCCCAGGCTGCTGGTGGTTTACAGAGTTCCTTATGCTGTAATCCATGTTCTGCCTAATTCAATCATCTAATACTGCTTTACTGTAAGACACGGATACCTAGTAACATATTGAGCAAATTATAATGAACCTAGGACTTCAGAGAAGTTACACCTGAACTCTTTGAGATGATCTCTGCAGGTCCGAGCTCCTGCCATGCAGCCCAACGGCAGGGCTCAGCAGGGCACTCCATCCTTTCCACTACTGCTCAGAGGCTGGAGTTAAATTCTGCCACTTTGCTCCATATTTAGAACAGTAAATCAGAGGAACTGACGGTGAACAGAACGGCCTTGAAATACAACAATTGAAGGCAGGTTTTGGTGAAAAAGAAAGTGGGTACCCCTAAGCACACATGTGGAAAGCAACAACTCTTCTCCCCTAGCACTTGCCAAACTGAGCAAGGCATGCAGATTCCTTTTGATCCTTCTTAGAACTAGTGGAAGTTTTTTATGAAAGGCAGAGCAGTGACCACCAAAATATTCTCCTTATACAAAGAAAATTTTTTTTTCTACATTCCTGTAGGTTTTATTGTTGAGACTTTCTGTTACATGAGATGAACCCCCAGTTCTCTGAAGGATCTCCATGTATTCCTGTTTTTGGTGCACGGCAAATGGTGAACAGGGGGTTAAGAATACCAAAATGCCCATGTCAAATTGTGCAGCTGACACAAGTGCAGATTATGCTGCCAAATGTCATGGATTTTTTGTGAAAGTACAGTTGAGATTCAATAAACAATTTGCAGGTTTCTGATAGCTGACCACATCTAGTACAGGTTGTGAAAGCAGAACTCATTTTAGCTAAGAAGACTGTAGGCACTTTTTTGGGAAAAAAAAAGTCTCTGCTGTGCTCATAAACATGTTTCTTTGCAGAATATGATCCAATCGTAAAGGCTTTTGATGCTACTGCTAGGGGTTTAGATGTTTCCCTAAAAGATAAAAAAAAGAGATGATTTTCCATATATTTTAAGTCTAATCAAAAGAAAGGCTAATATTCGTGAGCTAAGGAAACATTAGACCAAGGCTGCAGTTCAGGTCTAACCAGAGGACAGACATATATTAACCCCTTCACAGAACCTTTTAATAACTAGGACTAAAAATAGCCTTCTGCATGACTAACCTTTGAAAAGCCAGAAGAGATATGACAAGGACCTTTGCTGAAAACACGTTCTTAACGATTTCAAATGAAGTAAATACTCTGGAACAGAGTGATAAGGGCCTGAAGCTTGGTTTATGTTACTGTCAGTTATCCACAGGGAGAACTTCTTCCACACCTGGTCACAGTTCAGGTAATCTGATCCTTCACTGGAATTTTATATAGTATCTTCTGCTTTTTTGAAAGAAGGACAATTCTAACATATGAAAATGGTTCAGTGTCAGAACACAAAGACGGTTTTGTCAAGAAACACAAGCAGAAAAACAAACATAATGTAAAGGAAGGTTCAAATTAATCAAATCCCAATGAAGCAGGTAGAACACTTAAAAAATATTTTATTAAGAAAATGAATTATTCCTAAGTTTCTTGGCTTATCCTCTGCCATATTTCGATGTAAGTTAGGTGGCTGATGGTTCACACCTCCTTTTGTAGCGCGACCTTCTGGGGCAAGAGAACAGCAGAGACTTCAGAACAACTGTTATGAAAAGGTTTGATCAACTGAGGCTACCCCACTAGCACAAACTTATCCCCAGAAGCTGCAGAGCTCACTCAGTAAAGAGCAATGATTAACACGGTATTTCAGAGCCCTACACCTTCAAAATCTGAGTAACAGAAAACACTGGCAACAGTTTGGGAACTGCTGATGTCTGTTTTTTTCCTGCTTTGGATGTCAATATGATCAATCTTCAAGAAAATTAACTGCAAAAGCTTAAAAAAAAAAAAAAAGGAACAAAAAAAAGGAGCTAATGTCTCAACGGAACACACAGGAAAGGGAAGACAATTAAGCTCACAAAGAAATTAAGAACAGAGAGTAAAATATCAGCTTGAAAAAGCTTAACAGAAGATGAGCAGCCTAATCTAATAGCTGCAGGACTCTAGCTCCCTTTCTTTCTTATTTTTAATCTGTTGGATGTTACGCTGGAGCTTTTCTCCCTTATTTTGTTAAAAAGTTCAGCTCTCATCCATCTTCTCTGCACTGTTTAATACTGGGAGATTAAACTTTCTCATCTTTTATTTAATCACCTATTTTCTTCAAGGCCAGAAGAACTTCCCCTGATTTGGTTTACTCAGGACTAACAGCCTAGTTCTGCCCCACATGATTCGGCAAGAAATCAATAGTTCAATGCATTTGCAACTCAATGGATCATCTAATTAGCAGCCTTCTAAAACTGAGATTAATTAATTACATATAACTTCTTAAGGAAGATTAAATGATAGTCAATTCACTTTCTCGGGGCATTTTTTTTCATTTTCACCACAAATCACCACTCTTTGTTCCACATGTATTTGCCTTCACGTAGGCATTGCTGATCTACTGGAGACATGAATGTCAGGCCACATGAGCGTGGCTGTTCATCGTGGGCCTAATTAAACAGCTCGAGCAGGCAGGTCTAGGAATTTCAATGGACTGTTACAGGAGGATGACGGATTCAGGGCAGCTCTGCAGTAATTTATAAACGTGCTGTTATTTGTCTGACTTCTGAGAATTGTAGGAACTGTAGAAGTGGATGGGTTAACGCAAGAGAAAACTGTCTGGGGGAAAGGCAGGAGAAAATACATGGAAAAGCTTCTTCTCACCAAATATTTGAGAGTTTTTAAGGAACAATACTAGAATTATTAGCTTTGATGATTTTGCCTTCTGTCCAGACAACCTTTAAAATCACACGAAAAGCCTGTGAACCCAAACAAACAAATCCACTGGCAGGATGAAATGGGATAGATCTCTGAACACAGAGGCAGTCCCCTTCAACCTGAGGGAAGGCTACATCTCAGTAGGAATATGAATTTAGGTAAATAGAGCAGCACGATATTAGTAGAGATACATTCATGTGCCTTGTGCCTTTTTGGGCTTTTTATTTTATTTTCTTTTTTCACAAGAATCTTTCACTGAAAAAACAAATAGTGCCATTTTGTGATCCACCAGTCTTACACTCCAAAGCTGCAGGAGCCCAAATTCTATCAGATCTGCTACAGAGTACTGTAGCCAAGCTAGAAAGTGGAAAGTTACATGCTCCAAATCTCCTCCGCAGTAAAAATTAAAGCATGAAAATGGATACTCAGAGGTATACACTCGGAAAGAGGACAACTGCTCTGTTCAGCTGTCGTCTGACATTGATCTAATAAGATCCTTAACATGAAATTTTCAGGAACTCATTTACAAATGATTTACAGACAAAGGAACATCTGAAGTTTAATAGAACTTATTGGCTATCTTTGTCATCTACAGAAGATGTATTCTAGGGTACATCCACTCCTAAAACACGGAGGGGAAAGTAATCAAAGTTGAACAATAGCAACGTTCCAGATTAAGGCAGAAGTGCAGACTATTTAGTTCCACTTTCTTGTGCCACTCCTGTCAATCCAAAAATACCAACCTAATGTATTTTTTGGCCTTACCTCTGGGAAGTGTCATCCTCAGATTTACCCATCTGCATTCCTTTTAGTCAGATCACTGTGTACTCCTGGGAGGGACATATGGAACAGAAAAACTGGCTATAATTTAAACAAAGGAAAAGGAAGGAACTGGAAATAGGAAATCTGAATTTGTTAAGATTACCCCTCAACAAAAGGCTGCTTTCTGCATGGAAAGCATTCTTCCTGCATGCAAAATCTCTAGCTCTAATTGCTCAGGCTGTGTCTGCCTTAATGTTAAAGGACTTCTGTGGCATGCAATGGTACAGAACAGAAATTTTTTCTCAGGTAGTCAGAACTGTCTAGAATTTACTAGGGGAAGTAGTCCATGCTGTAGGTGTAACTCAGCCATTAAATAGTGTAATTAGCCATTTTATGATTCATCAACGTTGGCCCATTTGTTTTGAAGTACAATAAAATAAGACACAGGGAGAAACAACCCCATTAAGTTTCCAAGCAATACCAGTGTTTTCTAATACAGTTTCCTACAGGATTTATCACTGTAGAGAAGTTAGCAAAACCTTTTAGGGACCTTTCCTAGGTGGAGCTATAGCATGTTTTCCTCAAGAGAAGTAAAAATCAGCCTGGACTTAAAAGTATTTCTACATAAAGGCAGCAACAGTAGGACATGGAGTAAAATAAAACAGAAAATACATGTTAAAGGAAACAGTGGGGGGAAAAAACACTCCCAAGATTGATAATGGAAGCTAATTTATGAAGTTTAGTAGTGTAACTGTCTTTGCAGTGGCTTGTTACACTTCCCTGTCTACTTTTTGTTGTTGTTTTTCCCCCATCTCACAGGCTGATTCTCCTGCAGCCTTCTCTGATTGCAGTGAACAACAAGTGAAGTTCTAAATCTGGGCCATAATTACCATCAGTTCTTCCAACCCTTCACACTAAAGCAGAACTTAAAAATTCAGTGAGGCAGTGTGTGCGTGGGGTATGCTTCCCTTTCAGGGAAGCTTTTTGGCCTTTATCCAAAACAAAAAGAATTTTTCAGCAATATATTTTACCTTTTAAACTGAATTTGTATTGACATACAACACACTCCTTGAAATTGCTGTCCTCATGATTCTAAGTCCAAACATCCCGTCCCTTTTCAAAGAAAAAGATGCTGACGGCTCAGTGTGGATCTAAATTTCAGTGCCAGCAGTAATATGCTATCAGTGGGTACCCAAACAATGTCTGGGAACTTTATGTTTTCATTTAGCTTTCTCAGAGATGAGAACACATGATAAACCTATCAGAGCTACCATCCCTCAACCTCGCCTGGCAGCCCAAGTGATAGAGCCTGCTTTACATTCCGACAGAAGACAAATTAGAGTGCACTGTGCTTAGGTTTCATGCTCTCTTCTTGCAACAGAAGCCGTTCATCTCTTCACCTTGATTGAGAGATACTGAGCTGCGTGCTGGGAAGGAGGGGAGGAGGATGGAGTCAAATACCAGGAGGAGAGAAGAAAAGTAAGAGGGAGAACAGTAGGAAGAATGCTGCCAAAGATACTCAGGGCCTCATAACCAACCCTAAGTGAAAAAGCAGGATAATGTGTAGAGAAAAGGTTAAGGCTCATTCTCAAAAATGCGTTTAAGTCACTGAAGAAGAGAATGTGTTTCTAGAATCAGATTAATGCAGAGAATTAAGGGGAAGAAGTTACAAGATGCAGGCATATAAGCACACAGTAGCCAGCACACATTGCCCAGGCTTAGATTTAAGTGGGAACAAGATGTTTGTACTGCTTGAAAAAGGAGTCCTTCCACTGACAAATGAGTAAGTGCATGGCACCACAATCAGCTGTCTAGAATATAGTCTGAAAAACAATGCATTAAATAAAAAATAAATAAAGAAAGAAACCCCCCAAAACCTAAAAGTGATGGATAACATTTGTACCCCTAAAAACTGCAAAGCAAGAACTCTACAAGGGAACTGCCTCAGCGACAGACCCACAAGATGTGTTGGTTCTGGGACACTGTTTCAGTGCCCCTGAACTGGCTTTTTGTTCTACACCTCCTGTAGAAAAGCGAGTAGACACAGCAATGTGACCACGAAGTCAGAAACCAAAGTCCTGAAGGTGGCTTGGACATTAGTTGCAATTCCACTGCAAATTAGGGACACTTCTCTACTTACAGCTTTGTATTATTTTATCTACACTCAAAAAATGACTCAGCCACACCCCTCCTTCGCCCATCTACATTTCACATGTGCACCGAGCAAGGGTACTAGCATCTGCTGGAGTTCAACATTCTTCACACACCACAAGTTATTTTGTGTTGCTTTTCCTTCATCTTCCAAGACAGACTGAAGTATAGACTCCTTGAGAATCAGAATCATTTCTGTCCTTTCAACTCCCATACAAGGTAACTTGTTTTTATAAAAAATGTATAAAAATTCATAATTTAGAATAAAAGAATAGATAGAATCTGGCCCTCTTCTAAGCACTCTTTTGGCAAAATGTACTGTCTTGTCTAAGTGGTGTGCATCCCCTCTATCATGCTATTCTTGTAAACACAGAATTTGCTCAGAGTGATCAATGGATGTGGTTAAAAAAAAAAATATACAAAAAGTAATCACTGATTTCCACAGCATTTATTGTGGTTTGTAATCCCTACAAGTGTGCTGGTCACACAGCTCAGCACTTTTCAGTAATGCTTTAAGCAGCTTGATTAATGTGATTTCTGTTATACTGCAAGAGTGAACATCTTAAGATTGGGAGTTTTCATAGAATTCTAAGTGATATCTTAAACACGACATGCTTCCTTTCTTCCCCTAAATATTACTTCATCATCTATTTCCAGCACTCATGTTCTGGCAATGATTTTATGAAATCTGGCAGCATCAGTACATCGCAAAGCCTAGTGTGAAGCAACGGCACAGCCCTTTGCCACCTCTAATGCTGTATCTATTTCATTACTATCTGATATACAGAATATTTGAAGCCTTTCATGCTGGTTACTACCACCTATCAATTTGCAAATTGGATTTTGAGATATACAAATATCCATGACACAAAAAAATCCTTTAAAAGAAAAACAAGTTTTGTCTTTCTTAGAGTACACCGGTCTTTACAGGTTGTGAAAAAATGAGCCTAAAATACTGAAATATACTCCTTTTCCTCACTTTCTACATGACTATTATTTAGGAGGCAGAAGAATCTCTCAGGAAATTATAAAATAGCTATTTATTTCATTCTTCTTGAGTTAAAAAAATTAACCTTTCCTCAGTTTAAAAAAAAAAAAAAAAGTCGTTCTTGTTGATTAGTAAAACAAAAAGTCATGTTATTTTGTGTTTACCTGACATTATTTCATTCTTGAACACAGTACCATTTTTATGTTATTAGATATTTTATGAATACAAATCTCCTTCTATAATCTCCATAAATTAATTGCTTGTCAAAAATATATTAATAACCAGGAAGATTCAGTCTTATTACTCTTTCTAGAGTTTTCATTTCAGTGCCTCTTCAAAGCGTATTCCTGGATGTGCCATCTTTATCTCTCATGCATAAGATGATGATTAATTTGTAATCACACCAGCATCAATAACAATAACTGAAAATTATATTTGCATTGTGTCACTCTCAGATAAATCTAAACTGACTCACAAATACCCTTTAAAGAAGTCTTGCAATAAGTCTTTCAGATTGTAATTTATATTAGAGTAGAACCCTAAGCGATTTATCAGGAGATACTTATGCAACAAATGTTTTCCTTAGGAAAATAAGTCTGCAAATTGTTCAAAAAGGAAATGATAAAACTTTTGAAGTTATTTATTAGAGGAAAATATTTCTGAATGAGCGAGTAAACTTTTCAGTTTAAAAGCTGACATTATATCAGCAATTAAAAGTTTATTCTGTTTGTTTTTTTTCCCCATAAATCACATAGTATTGTCCCTGTTACCCCAATAACACATCACAAACTGGAAATAACTTCATATTTGTCTGCCACATATATCTGTACACACAATTTGCAGTTCCTGATGTCTGGAAACCATATAGGCCTTCTAAAAGCTGGTAATTTTTAACTTCCTCTATATAGCCAATAAACACAACTTACATTCCAATCAGCATATCTGTTCATGAAACTCTTCCTTTTTTTCACACATTATTGCTTTTACAATAGCTCAAGTAGCTCAAATTTCAGAATTGACAAATGAACGTGAAACACTTTCAGTAAATATGCATTCATTGGGGCTTAAAATGAGCTTTCTATAATTATTTCTAGTAATAAAAAACTAGGACTTGAATATTCAAGGAAAATTAATACAAAAGCATTGCAAATTGGTCCAAATGTAAAGCTGTCCACTGCCTTTTTTTAATTAGTCATCCCCAAATTAGAACTTTTAACTCACTTTACAGGTAGATGAACTGAACAGCAGGTTTTAAAATGTTTGCTAAGAGTCACATACAGACATGAGGGAATTTGCTGAACCCTCCCCAAATTGCTAGTTTTATCTCCCCCAGGGTAGACTTTTAGGAGGATAAAAGGGAAATCCACTTTTATCTTGCAATCTTTAATTTAGGCTACAAAACAAATTATTGAAAAAGTCAAATACACACTCATTATCAACTAAGACAGAAATGACAGTTAGTCACCAGAGATAATAAGTACAAAAGGATTCCACTCTGCTAAAGAAGAATTTTCAGAAAATTTAAGTTTCAGTGATGAAATGTAATGATTTAAAAATGCTAAATAGTGCCTCACTGTAACATAACACATTATAGAATAGCAGGGTGCATTAAATGAAGCACAAAACCAAAATGCCATTTCAAAGTTCATTCAGATGAAAGCATTCACCTGGGCCTGACATGAGGTGGAAAAAGGGAACAGGACACATAAATGTATTTTAAAAAAAAATTGTTTTCTACATTTGTACTAGTGATTTCTCTGTTCAATATATATATATATATATATATTCTATTCTATTCCCTACACATAATAATCTAATTTCTAAACAATTTTATTTTTAAATGTTCCAAGCTCTATGTAGAATTATGTTTTTAAATTCCTCTTTTACTTTCATTACCACCAATGTATTTTTGAACGAGTCCTGGGCTTATGACACACAAAATACTGCTATTTATTTCACTAAGCAAGGACATATTACACGTAATTTACAAGCAAATGAAGTTTGCAAAGTTAATGAAACTGCAGATCAGTAGAATTAGAAAGGTGAGTCACAGTCACAGTGATCCATAGAGCCGTAAACTCTAAGGTTGTATCTGAAACTGCTCATAATCATATTCTTCCTGCCCTTGCATTTTCTGAAAGTAGCAAATTGGAAAATGGAGATGTTGGATAGAAACAAATTTCCGTAAGATCATCCTGAGTGTTGGTAATGCCCTGTTGAAAAGATTATTCTTTTCCAGCACAGTAAGATGGGGCAGCCATCTGAAAGCCAAGTGGAGTCCTCACACATTTGTTCTTGATTGGGGAAACAAATGTAAAGGACAAAATGTAAAGACTAGGATAGTTACCTAGCTGGAATGATGTATTAACAAAAACCTTATTCATCAAAGTCTTTCTTTAATAAATCCGTGTAAAGAACAGAGTGCAGTCCACACTAACTGCAAGTATATTTCTGATATCAATGTTATAATCTATACAAACACTTTCAAATGATGTGAAAATCATGGGAAATTTCTTTGATGCAATTAATGAAAATTTTACTGCAAAATTGCCATGGAGATCCTCGGTGGCAGTACTCTTCTACTCCCCTAATCAAATGTGATTTTAGAAAATCTGTCTTTATCAATTTTTAATTACAATGTCATTTCAGATACAAGAATATTAATTATACAAAGTAAGTATGCAAACCAAATTTTGGGGGGAACAGGTGTCAGCTACAGTGCTTGAACACTCTGAAGGGCCTCAATGGAAAGCTAAAAAGACCTTGTATGGGGCATAATCTGCCTGGCCTTGAACCCCCCCAGGGATGGGGCAGCCACAGCTTCTCTGGGCAAGCTGGGCCAGATCCTTACCACCCTCACAGTAAAGAGTTTCTTCCTAATATCTAATCTAAATCTCCCCTCTTCCAATTTAAAATTGCTACCCCTTGTCCTGTATGACATTCAGGAATTGTTTCTACAGGTAGATTGCACCAGCTCTAGAGTTTGCACCTTCTTCTGAGCATCAAAGTGTTGAGGCAGTACAAGCAAGGGTTTCGGGTTCTTAAAAAAATTAAACTAGTTCCACTGAAAACAGTTTTAACGTTTGTGCCCGTACACACACAAGGCTGTGTCATTTTTGTAGACCCATCTCAGTGGTTTATGACACATTTCAAAAGCAGAAACATGAACCACTATTTTTCTGCAGCAAAATACAGTCATTGACCCAAGTGAGAATACCACTTACCCAATGACACATGGATAGAATGCAGTGATATTTTCATAATTCTGGGCACTCGCATGAGACATGATTACAATCTTGCTGCTAGTACTTGCAGGATTCCTGAAAAGATCACTTACCGTGTTTATAGAGACCTGTCCTATTTGACTTCTGTTGAGATCATAAATATAATAAAATCTGTTTAAAAATGGAATAGGTATGTATAACCGACAAAAAGAGCCCTACCATTCTCAAAATGATTCAAGGTTCACTTATTATTCCAGTTGTATAATTCCTCCCTCAGTGACCTTTCTTCAATACACATCAAGATGGAAAAAAAACCCTCTTTCTGTGCTATCTCCAGCTTTTCCATCATGTATCTACAAAGCAACTGAGCCACCAACAGCCTGAGCACTGTACTCACACCACGATCTTCAACACATTCAAATAATAAAAGGTGCTACATTTTCCCTCCCACTCATGTTTTCTATCCCCCTTTAAAATAAAATATAGGCAATTTCCAATAAAAGGCAATACCTAAAAGGCAATCATGCAAAATGCAACAAAAAAAAAGCTCTTATCAGGTCTATGGAGAGCACAAGTTGCAAAGACAGTAAGTATAAATGAAGGAGTTCCAAAAAATGGTAAGAGGGTCAGACTTCAGGCTATCTGTTCCTATGAATGAAAATCATGAGAACACGGGATCTGAACATCTCTTTTCAAAATCACATTCAGTCTGTTATGATGCCAGTGAAACCATAACAGGCTTAATTAATTTAAAAAAATAATTCATTCTAAGGATCTACATAAAGCTTCCAACTTACAGAATCAAGTATAAGAATTAGTTTTCAAAATATTACTCTGTTGGAACAAAAAGATTATTAAAAATTTGACAAGCCCATACAGAAAGTGTTTTGGGAAGTCTGGTCAGTAAGAATGATGAAAATGAAATAAGTGCAAGAAGGAGATGAAGCATTTTCAAGCATCATTACAGTTTGCTTCTTTTTGAGGCCTCATCTACTTGGAAAAAGATTCTCAAGGAAATATCCTTAGTGCCACCTAGAGAGTACTTGTGTCGTTAGAGATTAAAGCAAGATTCTCCCTACACAAACACCACACACACTGCTATTCCACAACATTATTTGGCTTGTTCTTATTGATAAATAGAAGTTTGTTTACTGCAGGATTTTCAGTCATTGTGCATTACCAGCCACAGTGTCTAATCTCACTTGGATTTGTTGGAAAAGATCGAATGATAAGCAGGTCTCAGTCCAGAAGCAGAAAGTCTGTAAAATCGCTTCTCAGGATCATTCAAGTTGTGCATACGGTTGGTATCACGGGGGATGCACTCCAGAGGCTAACAGGATCTTTTATTGCCATGGCAACAGATCTACTTTCACTTTTCTCCAGTTTACAGTATAACCTTGACAGAGATCATCAGCCCTGGAAGGTCTATTTCGTCTCTTCATTCATAAACCCAGGATTTTTTAACAGCTCTACAGTTAGTATTAATGCTAATTGTCCAATCTCAGAGAAATTGCTCAGATTTAGGAAAAAAGAAAAAGGGGAAAAAAAAAAAGAAAAAAGAAAAGGAGTTATGGCCCTCCAGAGAATAAGATGAATGATAAGATGAATGACAGCATGTGACAAGACCCAGTAACCTCATCTGATGCAGCAGTTTGCTGGTTAACTATCAATTCCCTCCTAAAGAAATCAGCTGTATTCAATATTCAGTACTGCACAACTGAATTAAACTGAAAGTTTTTACACTTTGACACAAACAAGGTATTTTAATGCCCTTAAACTGGGCCGTAAGCCAGTTGCCATCAGCAGCCCACGCTGGAGATTTGTGCATCTCTAGCTTGTTACTTCCCGCTGCAAAGTGTTATGCAGGTAAACTCAATGCTTTGCTGATAAGAGGGAAACATTCTGTTTCAGCTTCATGCTTCAGGTTTGCCAATTTATGCAGATAAATCAGCCCTAAGTCACTGACTGTGAGATTCAATAAGTTCTTTCTTTGGGAAGACATAAGCCCTCAAAATCTACTTCATGATTTTCAAAGGCATCACTAATAAGCGTTCCTGCTAGAGCCCCAGACTGCCACTTTCATAGGAAGGGATTTGTTGTCTTCAGTGAAAGGTGATAATAACAACCTGGGACTGTGGGTCTGCATGGATTTAATTGACAGCCTGCCCTAGACACAAAGGGCTACCTGCAGCTTGTTTATATCAGCAGAGAGTAATTATAAATCTAATTTGAGCCCCAGTCAGGTGTCATACACAAGTCAGCATTTACAATCAGCACTGAGAACCCTTCCCAGCCCAGCCCATCCAAGTCGGGCAGGCCTCTTAACTAAGCAACTGTATTTTTGCCCTATCTCCCACTTTCACAAACACTGTATCTTAGTAAGTTCTTGAACATATCCTGATCTTTTATTTATTTATCCCGTTATGCCTTTATAACTCATTAAACTACATTTCCAAAGTTATTCATGTTTACATTTATACAGGTAGGTAGGTTTTCTGAAACATACTAGTTGGTTGCCTGACTACCCCCCAGAATCAATGCCAGGTAGGCACCTTCTTGCTTAATATTGTTTAAAATATCAATAGTTGCCCGTTTACATGAATAAAACACTGGAATGAAATTGAAAATTTACCTCACATTTGGAGGTGTTGGGAGGAAAAGGGGAGGCTGAGGTGGGTTCTATTATTTTAAAGAGGAAAATCACAGATACTTCAGCACCCATGGAAAATCCACTGAGAAATACCATGAAATCACTCCCCCAAACAAGAAAAGCCTCTGAAAGCAATACAGGCTACTGATGACACCAAGAATTTATCTTTTTGTTTTCCTTTTTTTCCTTTTTTTTTTGTGTTTTCTCTTCTGTAGGTGTGCTGAATTGTGGCTGGGAACAATAAGCACATTCACACACCTAGAAGCAGAGCCAGAACAGTCATGAAAAACAGGTAGAAAAGAGCTGGTAGAAGTGCTATTTCAGTCCTAATTAGCATTCTCCACAGGAGTATGATTATTTTCACACACTGGGAAAGCACATGTATTTAATTTTCACAACTCAATTCAACGCACTCAGACATATTTGTGATTCCTAATGCTATCAATAGACTACATTATTTTCAGCGTTCTAAAACCATACAGCCTTAATTAGTACAGTCTGGTGATCAGTACTAGTTACAGTTTCTCCCAACATTCACTTCTTGTTGGAATATCTGCCCTTCTCCTCCTGCGGGCAGTTATTTCAGCTACTGATACCAAAGACCTTGTAGTTTGACCTACTAAAGCATCAGCAAGAGGGACATATAGGATATAGGTATAATTGTCACTTCCAAGTGTGTTTTCCCTAGGTCTCTTCTGGGACTTCACCAGGCAAAGATTTTCTTTTAGAATAACCATTACTAATTTTTACAAGCCCCTTTCCTTTCCCTTTGAAGTCAAGAGCTATACCATGCAGGGGATTTCTTCTAGTTAACTGAATTTTCTGTAATATTCAGAGACTTGGTACAATTTGCTTCTGACTGAGACTCGGGGAACAATATGACTGCTGTATTTGATGAGAAAAGAGGTAGATCATATACACATGCAGAATTAAAGACAACAGAGTTCCACTAGTTCAGTTCATGCCTTCCCATGTCCATGCAGGTTTTCACTCTCTGATACATGTTCTTCCTTATTCTTTCTTCTTTCTTAGTAAATGTCAACAAGAGAAAAGAAAATGTACTGAAAAAATTGTTGTTCTCTTATCTGCTGCACACAGGTAAGTGCTTGTAAGAAAAAAAAGCAAAAGAGATTCAGTTCCTTCACTTTATTTTTCTGAGAAACTTCTAGATACATACTGTGTGGCTAACATCTTCAGCTTCAGAAGAGATTTACGTTATATAACAAGGAGAGTACATCTCAAAACTTCGTTCATTCATTTTTCAGTGGGCAGACATTTCTCATCTCCAATAGGCCTTTGCTGAAAAGCTGAAGTTACTCCAGCAAGACTCATGCTCCCATATATCCATTCCTAAACTCACATTATCATACATTTCATCTTTTATTTGCTTGCATAAAGTATCAGCTTTCCACCTGCGCCTCTTTTTCTTCAGGAGATCAATCTATCTCCAGCGTTTCTGCTTGTATACAACATGTTGGTGGATTGGCAGATTATAACATCACTAACACCACTGCTGACATTCCTGAAAATGAATCACAGAATGTCAGCTTTATTTTACCCGGTCTCATTTGTCTAAGATTCAAATTATCTGAATGGAATAAATAAAACTTTAAACACGATGAAAAAAGCTGAAAAAGCTGAATAAAACTCGAAGTGCAAATGCGCAATGTTGATCAACTCCCTTTCAGTCAGTCAGTTGTAAAAAAGCAGTATGAATTCAGCTGCGCTTCATCATTCATAACAGAAGGGAGCAGATGAGATAATGAAGAATTCGAATCACATATTACACAGCAGAAAGAAGCTTGGGTGCCTGTGACTGCCTGCCAACTTTTTTTTTGCTTGTTTGGGTTTTTTTAGCTTACTACAAAACCACTTCCTTGCTTTGCTCAGGTTTATATATTATGCACATCTGCATTCTTCACTCATACATTAACATAAATATGCTGGATTTAACAACCCAAAGCATGAGGGCTGTTAAAAAATACGGCCCATTCCGATTCTTTTATTCCCTTTTCTTGTGTTTATTATTATTTTGTAGCACTGCCCTGGAAGGATTCCTGAAGATAAATGCTGAAGATACACACATTAAACTCTGAGTTATTCTGAATTTGCTTTGTGTTCTCCTCCTGGGTTTGTATTTGACCTTACAGTAGAGCTATGATCACAAGGAGAAAGATTTCAAATCACACTGAAAGCACCCTTTCCACAAGAAGTGCAAATGTGACCATCTGGCCTGAAGGTCATACCTGCAAAAGAAACGAGTGGCCACCAAAACTGAAGCCCTGACATATTAAAAATCTGATCAACGTGCAGAAATGCAAATGCAACCCAGCACTGATACCTTTGGAGACGCGTGAGGCTGCAGGCTTAAAAGAAGGATGTCATTAGGACTTGACTTTCCTTTTTTAGGTAACAGACAACCTGAGCTGACATTCATTTCTCAGGTAATATCTAATAACTCAACTTCACGTTTGCCAACCACATTCAAGTTTGAGCTACAAAATAATCCCATGCCCCCTTATCATCCCATAACACTTGTGATTAGCGTGGTCTGAAAGCCCAGTGACTCTCCCTAGGAAGCCTGACCATGACTATAGCAGCTGCTAATGATCAATTTGCCCAATTATAAAAATGGATAAAACTCGATACAACATACAGGCAAGCCACACAAAGGCCTTGGTGACAGATGGCAGGGTTTAAGAAGGGAATATTCACACACAGAAAAGCCCGGCACACGTGAAACAGAGCAAGGTATTTTTTCCTCTTTCGCTTGACTTCCCTCCTCCTTTCTCCTTCACCACCTCTAATTCCACAAGATTTCAGACCACCACAACTCTCAGAGACAACAGAATTCTACTCCAGGAACAAGACTCCACACAGAGTGCGTTTTACTACAATCGTACAGAAAGGAAGGACTTTCTGTGTGCCACGGGCCGGTGTCCCACAGGAAACACCACACAGTCTTTTCATCTTTGCCTGTCAGAAAAAGCAGCACACGGTGGACTGATAGATGCTCGCTCCACACCTTTGTTCTCAATGAAGATTCCTCACCCATACTAAAAACCATCCCTCTTTTCCTCAGGAAAGGGGAAGAGGCGAAGGCAAGTAGACACAATTAAAAAGAAATGTTGTAAAATTGAAACAAGTCAAAATTACGTCTCTAATCAAATATTTCCTCTGGGTACCAGGCAGCTATTAGATGGTCTGGTGCAAACTTAAGACACCTCAAAAAAGCCCCTTATCTCCAACAGTGCAAAGCAGGTTAATGGACTCATTTTCACTCTGCAATTCACTGTCTTTGTTCTGCTTTTTTGTTTTATGGAGATAATTGGAAACAACAAAGAAACATCACTCTCTAGAGCTTAGCGGAGAAAGAAAGTTCACTTCTTTCCAAAAACCCAAATTCAAGACAAGAAAGAGAAGGAAAATAAAACCAGTGGGGAGAGAAGAATAATTATACAGAAGGGTAATAGGCAATTAGCACCCACCCTCCCACACATACCCGCACACACTCACACAACCTACAGAAATGCCTGATCTCCAGCACAGCCTCCCCTAACTCTCAGGCTTGAATAAAACATCGTTGCTGTCTGTCCCTTGGAATCTCAGCAGTGCTGGCAGGCAGCACAGGAGACACACAGAGGAAGGAAAAAAAAAAAAGAAAATATAAAAAAACCTGTAACAGTAGCAAACATGACTTATTCTCTGCCAGGGAAATAAGGAATCCTCTTATGATTTACTTATGAATTTTCAAAACTAGAAAAGTGGGTTATGTGGGCAGAAGTCTCACAAGATTCTGATTTCCACATCTCCTTTATTCAAGTATCGCTGAACGTGTTGTACAAATCTGGGTTTGGTGGTCAATGACAAGCATTTCTATTCAAATGAATGAATAAACTAAAGGAACAACCCGGACACATTTAGGAACTAGTCCTGAGGGAGTGTCCATCAGGATTGGTTCCCCTAAAAGGCCACCTTTCTCCAAAGGGCAGCTGGAGGCTGCTACTAGACAGGGAGGTTGACCAACCAGGCCCAGGCCACCACTCTGTGTCCACAGTAGTTTTGGGAATGACTCCGGTGTCTCCACAGTGAGGGTGCACCCTGACTCACGGCTTCTTTCTCCCTGTGCCAAAATTCCTCATGCCAGGACTACACTCATCGGGTTTCTGCATTCCTCAATTTTTTACATACTTATACTGGACCGAGTCATAATCAAGTTCTAACCATATTACTGTGGCTAAAATGAAAGACTCTTCCAGACACCGCTGTGAACCCACCTGTGTTAAAGTCAGCTTAAATTTCTGACTTGTCTGGAGTGTTTTATCACTACATTTGGCAAAGTAATGTTCTCCTTGCCCACTCTGTCTTCAATCCCTTCCCAATTTAGATAGATTTTCTATTTCAGTATAAAACTAATCTTATGGGATATTGCCAGTGAAAAGTTATGATAACAATATATGAAAACGACCGTTTTTCTGAAAAACAGACACTGTTTCAAAAATTCACATTCAATTATGTGTTACTTCTCTTACAGTAAAAGCTGTAGCTGTTCTCAGAGACAGTCTGTCTATTGTCTGCCTCACTACTTTGAGGCAGTACCCATTTTATTGTAATTACTTTTCTTTAAATTCTCCAATACTCTTTTGAGAAAATATTGTACTGCAGCACTGAAATGCGACCTTTAAATCCTTTCTTCAGCACAGAAAGCACCATTGCTTATGTTATGTATCTGTATTGACACCAGGAGACCAGAACATAGAGACACACTTATTTTGAAATCAGGGAAAAGGATAATTTGAGAACAAAACATTTGCATCATACAGTATCTCTTTCAAAGATGGAATAGGGAATTTTAAATCAGAAGAGTATACATGTTCAGATCCTTCTATAAATGCTGTACAACTTCTCCAAACAAATTCAATGGATTGAGCTTTCTCTGTACTTTGTAAGATCCGGAAATACAGCAGTGGGATGAGATGAATATATTAACATCACTATATTAAAAAACTGATAATTTAACTTCTACATCTGTGGTATATGTTTGAACGTTAATAACACAAAGATGTAACAGTTAGAACACCTGTAACTATTGTATTCAGATATCTAGCAAAGAAATCTACTGGGTTGCTTTTTTTTGCATTGAAAATTTATCATCAGCAAAGAACTGATAATGCTTTCTGCTAGCCATCTAACAGCTTGCAAAAAACCAAACATACTGTCCTCCAAACTCAAGGCAGTTGTCCCTTGCCTAACGAATTATGTATATTTGCAGAAAAAAAACTATTTGACACTGTCTTATCTGAACTTACTCCTAGTGAAACTAATGAAAAAGTCTTTGATAACAATTACCAAGTGTTGCAAATGTTTGAAGTTCCCCACTATTCTCACCTTTATAGCCTCTTCCTGCAAATACTATTTATTAACAGCTGTAACTTGGAGTGCTTATAAAGAAAAATAAGGAGGATCACACACACACACACAGAGATTAGAACAAAAATACCTTGGTCTCACAAGATGCAGATGATAAATATAAAGATTAAGTTTCTGATATGCATCCAAAGGACTAAGTCGAAGGTAATCTCTAATTAACAGATAACTATAGCAAAATAAAAACCATATATATATAGCAATATTCATGTGAGAGTATACTAAAATATATGAGTTCCTCAGATCCAAGTCAGAACTAAAGCTTCCCCAGATTCACAGCTTTAGACAGTTAAAAAGCAAAAGTAGTGTTACAAATGCAGGCTTCTTACTTGGAAATATAACTGGACATGAAGGTTAGGGCACTGCTACTCTTTTGATATACCTTTAGAAGACCTTTCAGATTATACAAGGCAATAAGGAAAAACAAAAACCACATAGCTTATGCAAAGGGACCATGCTTTGGAGTGAACAGATGTGGGAATGACACTTCAGGGAATTCCTGATTGACTTTCATATTCCACTGGAACAGTATCTACATGCACGCTTTTTTATGGACGGATGCTGGGATTATAAAGTACAGGTCAACAATTAGAAGTCAAGCAGGTTTTGGAATCCAACTGAAATGACAATTCAACCTGTATTTTGACTGAGAAAGGGTGCAAAAACTACCTGGAGAAACTAGAAAACCTATCCCTCACAACCAAAGAGTCAGAGGTAAAAGCCATTTCAGAAGAAATCAATCAGAGTCTCTCCAGTAATGTAATGAAGGTCTGGGGATTTTAACTCTCAAAATTAACAGAATTTAATACTGGATGCATTACGTAGGACATTTCCTTTCATTTTTCTCCAATAAGTGTTTAATAACTTCATTCAATGAGAACGTCCTGGACTGTTCTGACAAATTGAACAGGGTTCTTTTTGACAACAGAATAATTGTCAGGCTTTAGTATGTGACAACTGGCTAGGCGAAAACTCTAATTAGAGGAAATAAGCTAAAAAGACCGTTCCAGACACTAGGTCAGCTAAGGATACTGGAAAAGACACAAGTTGCAGCAAGAGGAATTTTAAGTCTTGTGGCAGATCAGCTTTAATTTGGTAATATTTGTCTTAGACTGAGATACCATCATTGCTACATGTTTCCTCTACGTGTGTGTCATCAGTATCTGCAGGATTAGAATCTATTTTTAATTAGCTCTATATTAGTTTTGTAACATTATTTAAACACTGATTGCCATATGTATTTTAATGATTCCACTGATAGGAGATAACGAAAAGAGAATAACCTTGAAAGGATGTTTTCCCTTTCTGTTTGGGGTACTTCATGTGCCACTAACTTATCTACCACTTGGGAAATGTTATGACTAATTATAGCTTCACACTTCACTTTTATTTTCATTAGCTATGTACCTTCTGCCTGAAGCTTTTGTGTGCAGCCCCACACGTGTGCAACACTTCAGAAATATATCTTACAACTCTTTTTTGATCCCAGCATTTGAGTTCACGGAAAATTTTGCTTACACAAGGAATGTTGGTCACTGCTGAATAGGATGCTTGTAAAGAAATCTGGCTAGTAGTACAAAAAAAATATTAATGTTCGAGTTAAAAACCTCTTAATGACCTTCCCCTATAAGGTAGCAGTATATCAAGAAGTTTTTTGGCTCGCTAAATAGGCTTTTTAAGATAGAAGCTTAAATATATATTTCAAAACACCAAGAGTTTTGATGGCCTTTTTTGATTTTCACGAATGTTAACATAGGACAGAAAGTGAAATAAACATTCAAGTCACAATTTGTGAGAGCTCTCTTTAGTACATGGTCTGTCATTAGACAGAAACACTGAACAATCTTAGGCTTCAATTTTTGAAAGCTTCTTAATTTCCCACAATCATGACAGCTCTTAAAAAATCATCAAAAGGTTGAGACCTGTCCTGAGCAATGAATTTTTTCATCTTTAGGATTCCAGCTTTTTGTCTCTCTTCTCAGTGCCATTTAATTAAACTACTAATGGATTAAAATAATAATTTTATTCCAGTAAAATACTAATGGAAGACTGCAGTTTCACAGAACGGCATCTGAAATGGTCAGTGAAGATCTGGGAAATTATTCCAAGTTAGATTGACTCTTTTACAGAACATCTCAGGGTCTCTTTTGTAAAATTTTGTAAAATTTTCCACTACATCAATGAGGAGGTGTAAAAAGATCCTTAAAAGTGAAACTAAGTTCAGTATTTTACTTTTTGATGAGCAGCACCTAGACATTTTGGCCATATTATGATCAATATGAACGAATTACATCCTGAGCTCCATTTCACCCGTTATGTAGATTAAAAGATAATAGCACTTTAAGCAGATATATGTTTTGATATCTTTTTTTACCTCCAAAGAAGTATTTCTCTCCAGTCTTAACTTGTAGAGGGCTGTTTGTCCGAACAGCTGAAGCTTCATCACCATCAATGGTGAGGACAGCAAAATTTTCCTTAGCTAGGAATCGGACCTCATGCCACTGCCCGTCGTTGAGACCAGAGCCTGTGAAGAACAGAGAACATTGCAAGATTTTACTTAGTCCAATATGAGTGAGTTCTGCTCACCAACACTCAGCAACTACTCTTTAACATTTTTACATTAAAAACTGTGCTCCCCGGTGGTGTAACTAAGAGCAATTTTTATCTCTGCTACTGTTTTCATCTGCTTTTTATTTACGTGTGGTTTCAAGGCAGCAGTGTCAGCCCTCCTTTCTTAACATGATAATGCTTTGCTCCAGGGACTTAAGTTATTATTGGGATACACAGGATACGCTTCCACAGGGTATAACTTTGTGCAGCTGCATGACCTATTTTTATCGTAATATTTTACTACATGCCTCATGTATATTGAGGAACTACTTCATTGGACTTGAAAAAAAATTAAGCTTAACTGAGATCCTTCTGTAAACCAAGACCAGATATTAAGAACAGAATATGGTTCTTTCTATTAAAAGAATTTTCAGCTGAAATGTGTAGAACGGACAACATCCCTAATTCACAGAGATGATTTCTCATTCCAGTTTAATCTCTCTCATCTCAGCTGATGCATATATTTATTTGCATCCTTTTTCTTCTTTAACTTTCTGGTGTACAAGCTGAGAAAAAAACAACAACCCTGCATACTGCTGCCACCACAAATTCCCTGCTGAGTTCTGGAAAAGATGGTTTCATATGCAAATCAAATATGCTAATGAAATGCATTCTCCCTATCTAGGATTTCTATTCAAATGACATTATTTTAAAAGTAGGACTCTCGAGGTAGGCGCTTTGATTGAACAAGAAGAAACAGATGTTTTGCTTATTACAGACATGGAAAAGGGAGCAGATTATTGAATACCAAAAAAGTACAAGAGTTTAATACATAATGGAGAACTTGGAAAGATAGCATCTGGTCGAGTTATGCCTTGAAGAAAACTATAGTAGCAAAAATCTCAAATTGTTCTACAGTTAATACTGTGACGACAAATCTTCTGGTAAAAGGCACTGCCCCATGCAGCGGCTATTAATGAGTGCTAGATTATACAGTCTGCTGATATAAATGGACAAAACTCTGCTGAAGTCAACAGCAGAACATCTGCTGCATCAGAACAGAACCTCACTGTAATTTTGATATATGAGTATTTCCACTGTTGGGCAGCAAATACATACAACTGCAATGCTGCAGACTCTTCATAAGATTCATACTTGCTCTAATAAGAGGCTTGACTGCTGGTCATTTCATTGAAATGGACCATAAACCTGGCAAATAACGGTCAAACTTGTAATGATATTTTTGTTCTCTTTTACTGAAAACTAATAAAATGAAATGAAAGACTGTTCGCACTTGAATGACATAAAAAAATAATGTTTTGCAAATTCTAAGCTTAGACACTTGTAGAAACTCATGCAACAGCTGAAATAATCTTTGCTTTTCGAGCACAGGCTTTTTCCTCTCCTCTCACTGCTCTTCTTTTCACATTCTTCATTGTCAGGAAAATAACCTGTAGCGTTATTGTGCCTTAGACACAAAAATATATACACCTGGAAATGGGAATCTCTGTATGTGTTTCAGCTTGCAGAAAAGACACTGTTGTTAATGAACAAATACTCCCTTTTCCACTGCCCTCTTCCTCTGTTCCAGTCCTTGCCCAGTCAGAAAATGTTGGCTGTGATAACGCACTCTGGTCCCCTGGAATTGCACAGATCTTGTCCATGCTCAGTGGTAATCATCTCAGTGAATGGCTCCAGGATTCATCTTTACTAAGAAATAGACTGTGGCCACACAGCAGTTACTTATCTTAGAAACAGCATTATACTCATAAAGATTTACCTTCATTTTATACTTTTTACAGTGTTGTGGTTTCAGCTGGGATGGAGGTAACTCTTGCTGGCAGCTGGTGTAGTGCCACGTTTTGGATTTGGGATGAGATTTGGGAACAAATTCCTTGTTTTGCTTTGCTGACATGTGTGGTTTTGCTCTACTTATTAAACCGTCTTTATCTAAACCCATGAGTTTTTCCTCACTTTTACTCTTCTGATTCTCCCCCATTGCAACTAGGGGCAGTGAGCAAGCGACTCCATGGTTCTAGTTGCTGGCTGGGGATTAAAGTTATGACATAAAGTCACCTGCCAGATAATTCCATCATTCTGCACTGAATTATCATTATTTTAATATGCTCAACATCTTAATATTTTGATTCAAGTGAGCTAATCAGAACTTTCCATCTTACAAAGCCAGAAGGTGCTTGTTTTTGACTATTATTCTGACACATTTATGCATATTAGATATATTTCTTTAGCTTTTTGGGGAGTGGCATTTCTGAATCTGAAGCCCTTATGTACCACTACAATTATTTATAATATTTACTATATATTTATTATTCAGATAGCTACATTGTGAAAATAACACAGCAGGTAACCTAATCTGCTTTGTCTTATTTTTGGATTAATCAAGTTCAGATACCTACAAAAGCAAGACAGAGATAGTGCCTATTCTTTGCACATTCATGCTGGATAAATAATATACAAAAATAAAATAATCAGATATTCCAGACAGAGGAGGAAAGTGAAAGTGTAACTTTTAATTTGATAACACTGAAGTATTCAGTGAAAAGCAGAATAGACAAATTCTTACTTCCCTAGATTTTCTCACAGTTGCCCAATTTGAACACTTTGGCTTAAACAGAATACTTGATTAGAGACAAAACAGAACTTGGTGGGAACGGTTACAGTGATAAGAAAAAGCAGGTACAAAAAGCAGAAAAAAAACCCTCCATGTGACTAAAGGGAAATTGCCATTTTCTGACCAAGAGCAAAATTCAAGTGTAACTTTGTTTTGATACTGAAATCCCTGAGAAAAGCTTCCCGGTGACGGCCCTGAATATTTAAACACAAGAATATTTTAAAACGTTCTCTAGTAGAAGAATGCTCAAGGGCATAAAGGTCGTGCACATCTTTAAGTACTGTGCCAAACGGGGGCCTAAATACGTCTCAGACATCCAACTGAGTCTTTCCATGCACATTTTCTAGCAGTCCTCAATACATGATTGAGAGCTTGAAGCATGTGATGGGGAAAGAAGTGATTGAACTTTATTGCCTTACTTGTGGTGCACTAAAATAGCTTTATGTTTTTCATTTGGCAATACTTCTAAATCAGCACCTGTAACGCTTTCATTATGCTCCTGTTTAGAAGATATACAAAGCTCCAGGCACAAGGTTTTCTGAAAAGAAATTCACATTGCAGCCCCTTTTCAAACCTTAATCCTATTATACAGAAATCCTTTTTATCATTTGATCTTCATCATACACATACCTCATGTAATCAAGAGTAGAAACACCACATTTTTTTTCTTCTAAACACGATATAGCACTTTTTACAAGGATTTAGGCTGAACCTCTGCCTCTGTCACAGAGGCATGAACGGTAGGAAAAGCGAAGCCACCACTCTCCACCAGAAAAAAATCTAGAAGGGGACACAACCCAGCAAATACCAACGACTGATCAATTAGTGTTTCTTCATGACCTGCTTTTCCTTAAACTCAAACTACATTAAATAATTTATTCTTTAAATTCTGAATGCTCCACTGCTGGAACCAAACAGCGCTACACCCGAAGATTGATTTTCTTTGAATGACTGTCCATGCTGTGGCTGAGACCGTGCTAGTGATGGCCTGAGGCTGGACTGAACCTTGCTTTACACCACTTCTCGGCTATAAACCAAAGCAGTGAGGTTTGAGCAGTACAAAGCAGTTTTGGGTGCAAACCAGACAATCTATAGAGATGGAGGCAGAGTTTTATACGTAAGCTGCATGTAGTTTATAGCTTGCTGTTTGACTGGTGTGTATAAGCAAATCTCTCAACAGTCCCATAGTGGACCTTGCTTAAGTGTCATTCTCAAAGCCTGGGGACTGCATTTTCTTCAGATGAAACTACATCCAAACTTAACAAGCTCCAGTCTGGAGTGTGCGAATGACACAGCACACACTTTCAGATCTCAGCATTTGTACCTATTTGCTGGCACAGATTCATTTTTCATTTGCCTTAAGTAGGTACATGTTTTTCAAAACCTGAAAGCCAACAGAAACAAATAAAAGTTTTTAGTGAACCAGAGTAAAGTCTTATTATAATGATCGCTTCAAATGATCCTCTTTATTAACTAAACATGTTTTTTATACACTGTGTTTTCTTTGTTAAGGGCACAGGAGCAGGTATACACAGAATAAAATATACTCTGTCTCAAAGGGAACCACAATAAAAATATTTGGACCTTAGGCAGGGTTTTTTTCTAAGAAAACCATAGAAACATAATCAAAACGCTAGGGTTGCAGGGCTGCTTTGCATTTTACTGAAGATTGCCTTGCCCAGACTGCTCTTGGACAATGCCAGTTGCACCTCAAAGTCAAGAAGAAATTCAGCAGAAAGCACATACACCGACTCTGTCCATGAACTCCGTCCTAGGTTTTAAAAGCGCGTTTCATGTGTTCATTTAGGAGGAAGTATCTAATGGAAGTATTTAATGAAAGCAGCCGTTCAACATAAAAGAAGTTCTAAGAAGCAAAGAAACTTGAACATGTCTCCAGCCCCTCTGTTTCCCCGGGTTCAGTGTGGCAGCATTTCCTCTCACCTCCACCTTTCACTAGGGTTTGTCAAAGAGGAATGCGTAGTTTAAATGACTAAATCTTAGTCCTTTGAACAGGAATCAAACTATCTATTCTTCAAACACACACTGCCTTGTTTTGCTGCTCCTTCCCACAGCATCAGATGAACCCTAAATTTCAGTAAAGTTTCCCCAGACTCAAAATGAGGAACAACTCCAGCCCACACCTGATGAGATAGAAAATAGATCTTTCGGATAGAGTGGTGGATCGTCCAGCAGTGAGATCAGAGCTGGGCACTGCTACAGCTTTCTTTTTTTTTTTTTACCTCCTTGTATTTCTGCAGCTTTTACTAAAACTTCTTAATGCAGATATAGATTTTGCAGGGTCAGAAAATTTCCTCTCACTCCTGACTGTAAAATTCCTTTTCGATAGGAACTTGAACTATACTGCTATAATAATTTTTCATTGCAGATTTTCCGTTGCATTTTATGCATTTGGTGGTCTGTCATATGCATAATTAGTAATTATAGGGCCCACAGTCAATAAATCATGAAAACGTATCATCTTTGCATCACACTTTACTTGGGTTAACAACATTCTGATGCACAGTAGAGGCTGCCACTAGCCTTTCATGAAGATAAATCATTGAAGTATGCAACTCATAAGCTGAATTGCAATAAATCACTCAGTTCAGGAGTGTTAAAGGCCTTGTGACACTGTCAGTTAAACATGACCACACACAACCTTGTGACTGGAAGAGGAACAAGATGCTGCTGCTGACAACTGAACCCGTGCTGGTGGCCTGGGGACAGGCGAGGCACTGCTGGGACCAAGGCATCTTAGAAAGCCTGTTCACACTGAGAGCATCAATAATTTCATCTACCTATTTGGGATCTGCTGTCAAACCCTTCACCTCCCTGAAAACAAAACAGAAAAAGAACAAAAAAACCCTATTTTTAAGTTTCAACCCTTATATAGAGCATAAACACCTTACAGCTATTTGTTTTGCTGTCACTCTTGAAATGCCAGCATGGCAAGAAATGCCTCTGTTCATGAAACGATGGAGCTTTTGAAAAATACCACCCTATAGAATTGTCGTTTGATGTTCTAAGGACAAACAAGGAAAAAAACTCAAAAACTTAAATTAAGATCTAAAATGAGGCTACTTTTTAATATACCTACCACATGACAGTTGCTACAAAAATCAGTAAATAAAAAACCAAGTAATTTGAAGTTCTATTGAGATCTGGCTGTGTTTTTTAAAATTCTCTAAAATATCCCTTTACAATATACAATGTTGCATATATTTATCTTCTGAGTTATTGAAAAACCAAACATGATTTTGTTTCTTAAACTGATGCTTAGAGGATGTTATACACTCAAAACCCTATTTATTTTTACATAAATTCATCTGCCCGTTCCACTTGTTCATCACTGACACAAAGCAACTTCAACGATAAAGTATGTTATAAACCAACAGCTTTTTTAAAAATTCACAGTAAATAAATACTAAGTAAATAAATATATTTACCATAGTAAATCTGTTGTTTCACGCACGACTCACCTTCATATCACAGAGACCATCTTGAAATGGCTTATTAAACACAGCTTTGCTGAAAATGTGTGGTGTAAATAATGTTGGTTTTGTTTGATGAAAAACATAATAAAGCAATATCTGAGATTTCAAAGCACTTTAAATGGACATCGAATTTCATTATGAATTTTTCCTTATTCCTTACTGGCAGGAATACTGGTAGAAGTCAAAAACTAAAAATGACGCTTTGACCAAAATTTTTTGCCTGTATTTTTTTGAGTTGCTAACTGCAAAATGATTAAGTCAGGTGTTATAAAAATTTTCCACGCTGCTTTCTTTAGGTTTGAGATAAACAACACAGAAAATAAGGGCAGCTTGATAAGCCTTCTTCATCTGTATTTGCAAACTTCTTTTTAAACTCCCGTGTCCCATCAAACTGGTAATTAATTACTATTTTATTAAAGAAAGCTGGTAACTATTGTTAGAGAAATATATATTTCTATAGAAATATGCTATAGAAAATCAGGAAACACACAAAGTTCTCAGTGTTTACTTTCATTCTCTTAAGACGTGGCAACAGGAAAGCCATTTCAGCTTCACATGCTGATGTTGGGGTTACAGTTTGGATCAAGCTCAGCCGCTCTTCACGTAGTTTAGGTCACTGTAAGGTTAGATTTGTTCTTACTGTATCTGTGCTCTAGGAATCTCCAATTCATTCCAATAAAAAGCATTTCTAAGTCAGGAGGAGGAACTTTCTCCAAGTTTCCATGGAAATACCATGCTCTGGAGGAAGTCCCTCCTACTGAATTAATGAGGTTGATTATGATAAAGCTGTTCAGGCCTATCATTGAGAAAGGGCCACAAAGCTTGTATCTTGATGGAAAAATCTGGAAGTTGACTCAGATGAAAAGAATTCAATCTGGGTAACAGTTTGAATTCTCATGCTCTGCTTTTTCCAACTGCAGGCATATGGGATGAGCACATTCACTGTTTAGTTCAGCTGACTAAACAAATTAAACATCCCGAGCCATTATATTTCTAAGTCAAACGAATCTATAGTTCCTTAAGGTGAATATGGGAGATAGCCTCCTGACAGGCAAATTGGGGGTCTGAATTCAACTTCAAACCCTTCCTCCCTCAGGAGTTTTTGAATCTAAAAATGAAAGAGTAGGCTTCTGAGTTAAAAATCGAGAGCCCATGTTAAAAGCATGAATGATGGTTTGTTTATTAATAATGTTACAGTTATTGGCCCCGTCATACCAATTTTTAGTAGTCTGAGTATCACATCAGAATGTTGGGAGGATTCTGGATTTTATTTCTCGTATCTAGAATGGTTTCACACTTGAATATCTGGCTTCTAACTGGGAATATTCCAGTCCAGAGCAGGTATTTGGAATTATATTTTAAAATTTACAAAAATTGCATTTAAACCCCAATATAACGGACAAGGCCAATGTTACAGGCTGTTTCCAGAATTTATAATGGTTGTGAACACAACATCAATTCTGTGTAGCTGTGCAGGGTGTATATGCATCTACTAGGAAAAGCAGGGAATATAAAGTATATAAAATACACAAATGTTCTGTGTAGACCTGGGGTTTGAAAGAAAGCATGTTAGTGTCTTCCCAAATGTTCATATAAACAAGTTTGGGAATTACAAGGCAAAAATAGAGCTAAGTCAAGTCATCTGGAAGTCTTTGGTCGGGATAATCCTGAAATGACAGGACTGCAGATACTAACACAGGGTCAAAATAAGCACACCTTAAATAGTGCTCTACAACTCCCTGAAAGGAGTGTGTAGCGAGGGAGGGGTTGGTCTTTTCTCCCAAAGAACAAGACAAGAGGAAACGGCCTCAAGTTACACCAGGGCGGGGTTCAGATTGGATCTCAGGAACAATTTTTACAAGGAAAGGGTTATTAAGCCTCGGAATGGGCTGCACAGGGAGGTTGTTGAGGCACTATCCCTGGAGGGATCTAAAAGATGGGTTGACATAGTGCTGAGGGACATGGTTTAGTGATGGCTGGTTGTTGATTTTATTTATCAGAGTTAGGCTGATGGTTGGACTAGATGATCTTAAAGTTCCCTTCCAACCTAGACAATCCTGTGATTCTGTGAGAGGAACTGGCCATAGGAATACAGGGAGTGGAATAGCAGAGCTAGCTGGTAGGTATCCATAACATGCATTAATGCTTTGCAAAGCTGGGTTCATATGCTTATCCACCCACTCTCTCCCTCCCAAAGATGCACATAATGCTCTCTGTAGGCTTAACTCACATAGTAACTTGTTTAAATACGAACATCTACAATTTCTGAGGGAGGAAAATATACCAAGCCTTTATCACAGACCATTTACAATGAGAATTTCCTGCTTGTAAGACACATGATTCAGAATTTCAACCAGGACCTAAGGACAGAAGCAGTAATTTGTTTGTGATAAATGTTTTAATAAACAAGTGCTGGTTATAACTACAGCTCTCTTCCACCACTTTGCTATGAAATAATGGTAATGCTTAACAAGTGCAACAATCAAAACCCATCAACTCCTCTTCCTTCTTTTGCTCATATAAGGTGGTTTAAAAATTGCCTTCATTAAAGGGCAACACAGGATACAGAGAATCCTCAATCCTGCAGGCTTAGCACTGCAATTGCCCACAGCACCTTCTCTGTGCCTTCCTCTCTCCTGCCTGTTCTTGTAGTGCATGTTTGCAGGAAGGTGTATGTTCTGTGTCCAGTTCAGGGCCCCTTCCCACAAAAAAGACATTGTGGAGCTGGAGCAGATCCAGAGAAGGGCAATGGAGCTGATGAGGGGTCTGGAGAATAAACCTGATGAGAAGAGGCTGAGAGATCTGGGGGTGTTCAGCCTGGAGAAGAGGAGGCTCTGGGGAGACCTTCTCGCTCTCTGCAACTCCCTGGAAGGAGGGTATAGCCAGGGGGCTCTTCTCCCGAGTAAGAAGTGATAGGACAAGAGAAAACAGCCTCAAGTTGTGCCAAGAGAGGTTCTGATTGGATATCAGGAACAATTTTAACATAGAAAGGGTTATAAAGCCTTGGAATGGGTTGCCATGGGAGGTTGTTGAGGCACCATCCCTGGAGGTGTTCAAAAGACAGGTTGACATAGTGCTCAGGGCCATGGTTTAGTGATGAGTTGTTGGTTTTTATCAGACTTGGGTTGATGGTTGGATTAGATAATCTTAAAGCTTCCTTCCAACCCAGGCAATTCTATGATTCTATGTTCAGTTTAAGGAAGAACTGATTACATGATCTTGCTACATGGAAGAAAGAACCTTCTTTGATCCCGTCTTCACTTACGAGCCAAGTTGAAGAGAATACTGCACGCCAAAACCAATCTGATTTACACTGATTTAGCTGCAGAATGCTTATAGAAACCAAGCACTGTCACATTGCTTCAACAGATGCTACCCAGCTCTGCACAGACTAGCTCCTGTGCTCCCAGTTTTCCTCTGTGTTCATCTATTTCCTGTCTCTTTTGTTCACATCTGCAGACAAGTTATGACAGAAATTAGCATATTTAAAATACCGGCGGTTTGCTTTTTCTCCTCTGCCGTGATCAAGGAAGTGGGATTCCTCAAGAATTTAAATTGCCACATTTTTAAAATCTCCTCCTTCCTTTACCAAAAATTGGTTCAGAGCACAACACACAAGCCCAAATTAGTTCCAGGGAGAGTTATGGTGTTTTAATCTGGCTAGAATAATTTGGGAAGTTCTAAATTTTCAATGTATATCACAATCAGTGCTCCTTATTCGAAGTAATTAACAACTGATAAGTGTGACCCAGCTGCTGGAGAGATTTAGTAATCTCCTGACCCTCTATTTAAGTTGTAGAGAAGCCATAATTATCATGTGGGTCCCTCTTCTCATTTTGCAAGACCTGGGCATGCACATTGCAAAACCATCCAACCTGCCATTTCAGGAGCAACCCTTGGTAAATTCTGAATTCTGTAATTGATTCAATTCAACAGATGAAGCAAACAAAAGCCAATGCAGAGATGAAGTGTGTGTGTAAGAGCTGTCATTAAGCCAAGATGAACGGAAAGGCAAAGATCTCATACTGAATCATGGGTTGCTTTTTCCCTTACCTCACATTCCTCCCTCCTGCAGTTCTGCATGGGCATCAGTTAAAACCAGTATTTTGTCTTTTTTCTAGTAAAGCACTTTGACTTATTTGAGGAATTTAGTTGGGCTTCAGTACTTACGTGAAAACACATTCCTACTTCAAAAAACAACCAAATCCCAAACACTCCTCCAATCAGATAGGGATTTAACCAGTATTACTTTCCCAAGATCACCCAGAAAACTATAAAGTGAACTTCCAGTATCTGGACTTCTCTGCCAAGTCTGCAATTCTGTTGTATATTGCTACTGGATAAAATACTATATTACACACTTCCCTGGCAAACATGCAATTCTAGGTTAAAATACTATATTACACATATACTGTTTTCAAGACCTTTGAAATCTGAGGATTTTGAAGTACTTCGCAAACATCAAGGAATTTATCCTTGTAACAGTTTAGTGACAATCTTATTATGCCCTTCTTAAACTACATACTTAGATACAACCAAGCTTGGATGTCAGGCATTCTGTCTGAAGAGCTTCTCCAATTGAGGATCTCTTTATGGACTGTTAGATGAATGAGAGCAGCTGAGTGGGAATCCTCCAGCCAAGGTCCAGCCATCTTTTTTTTTGTTTTGAACACAGCTTGGAAAATGATGGGCAGGGGAGAAAAGCAGCTTGCTAAAATAATATCAGACATCTGATAGATTTGAAACGATCATCCTCAGTAACTGATCATCCTCATCATCCATCAGTAACTGAGGATGAACCTAACTATTAACACAGCCTTTTTCTACATTCAGGGGGGAAGAATCATAAATTTTCCTGATCCAAAAACTGTACTATATTAATATTGTGCCTATGGTAGATATATTGCAATGATAATATTTTTAAATTATGAGGAAAAAAAATAGTATTATGAAAAAATTAAAGGAATGCAAGATAGCATGAATTTCTTGATCTTTCACCCTTCTCTTGTGACAATCTCAAGTGAATCAAGAATAACTACCTACTTCAGTTCTTAAGTGTACATCAACTATCAAGTAATTAACCTTAAAGAATGCACTGAATACATTAGTATTTAGATCCGTTAACACTGTTGTAGACACACACAGTGCTCTGAAATTTCTCATCCCATGACCTTGGAAATCTCCCGGGGTAGTTGTAAGGGACCAGTTGCAGGGGTTATTTAAAATGGAGTCTAACAAAGCTCAGAAAAATACGCTACAGGGAACAATGTTGCCATAAATAGGGAATTCAGCTAACTGCAAATTAATAGACCTTTCACTTTCTAATTTGTATGGTTTATGAAAACATTATTTAATATTTTTGTAAGTCTGCTATCCTGGATATGTCTTTTTCATTGTAACTCTCAGCTTTTCAAAAAAACCAAAAGCCCTTGTCCTAAACCCACCATCTTAAATAACATTTTGCTGTAACATTTAAAATAATTTTGAAATAAGAAATAAGAAGTAATCATAGAACCCGTTAACTTGTTTTAAGATTATAGTAGTCAGGAAATAGGCCAATATCATTGGTCTTGGGTACGAATAACCTTCCAAAACTATACAAGGAAGCTAGGAAAACCAGGAACTGCTCCCTTTTTTCTGGATCCCCTTCCTTTGCGATCACCTCATATTGTTAAGGCATCCCATCAGATATCTGTCTATCCTTACATAACTTCTTATGGCTCATGCCATAAACAGGCAGATGGAAACGCTGGCAACTCTAAACTAGTTGTTTTAAAAATTGCTCTCTCGTGCATCTTCCCTGTTTCCTGCCAGTGAGCTTTATTCTTAGGGTTTTTTCCTCCCCAAGAACTTCTGTGCTGTCCCCATAATCCTGAAGCGTGTCTAGTCACCAATGCAAGCAGAACATGCGAAGAATTTATTTCTGTCCTAGAAAAAAGTCAAGCTTTCCTGACTTCTCAGCCTCTCCATCTCATCAGCTGGTGCAATGGGCACACAAACACCATGGCCCAAGGTAAACCTGAAATCTGTAGCCCATCCAAGACTGCTTCGTAGTAAGAAGTGGTGGGCCTAACTGGGGGTAAAAGAGAGCTCAGCACATGTTCTTTCCCCTTAGATGTATCAAGTTTCCTGATTCTGTTTTCATTATTGTGTTGATTTCTACATTTCTTCTTCCACTGCTCTTAGAACTGAAGATACCTAATATGAAATGAGTTTAAAATATTGACAAAATCAGGTGTATTGCACAGCCATGCCTCAAAGATGGCGAAATGAGTGCCATAAATTATGCACCTCCTGGTCCAATAAACACTTAGAAGGGGGTAGTTAACTAAAGGAGGCTAAATCTGAGTTTGGTTGCTCTTTCAGCATTCCCAAATTCCAGAGAGCTATTCCAGCTGTAAGTGTCTTGGAATTTTACAGGATTAGGTCTTCAGTATAAGACCTAATAAGACAAAACCATTAAGTTATCGTTTCTGTTCCCTGTTGAATTTATGTCCATCAGTTTGACGATGCATGTAATGACATGGAATTTTTTTCTTCGAGTAACACTTGACAAAATTTCCATTTTTCCCATTATCCCAGGATTGAGCAAGAGGATCGGTTCTGCTGTCCTCTCATAACAGCTTTCCTGCACCCGTTTACAGGCTATCAGCTTAGTTATAGAGTCACTGTTGCTTAACAGTTTTGTTTCAGACATCTACCCACTAGCAATTATGATTATAGATGGGACGTATTTGCATATAAACACATACCCCAAGAAGCCAAATTAGATCCTTGATTATTCCTCTTTGTAGGATATAATTTTGACAATTTTAATAGTTTTTCTCAGCTCCCCCGCTTGGCTTAGGTGCCTCGGGTGTCAAATTACAAAATGAAATCTAAATTTGCAAGATGGAATATCATATTATCATGGGATTTTCTGGAAAGTACCTGATCAGAAATCCTACTCTACATGAGGAGGGATTTCATGTATTAGATATATTTTCCCCTTTTACTGAGGATCTTTAAGGTTCCAGGTTTAAGATACCTTTATGTTCCATGGCATGGGAAATCTTGCACACACCGAATTACTTTCACCCAGAATAATTTGCTGGCCTTATTGAGTTGAAGCTAAAAGAATGAAGCACTCAGGTTCTAGCTCATTTGATTGTTACTCAGATACCTCAAAGCTAGTCACATACTTTACTTGCAACTCTTTTAAATGACTTTCTATCTAAAAACATTCCCAGAATTCTCACCAGTCCTATGTAAAACCTCAGCATTTCAGGTCAGATCTTCCTAGCGGAGGTGGGGGTGTTGAGGGGGTGTGTGTTCATACTCATTAACTGCCAACATGTTCTAATATTGTCTCTAATTAACTAACACAGATTCACTGCAAGGTAACAGAGCTGTTTTCTTGTATATTTATCTGCAATGGATAAGATATAACTAATGTCATTTTTGTTGAAATGTTGTTTTTAAGAACATGAACTTGCTTGTGAAATGACTAGCAATGACAAATAACATGGAAATATCACAACTACACATGAGATCTGTTGCCAAAGATGGCAAAATCTTCTATTGACTTGTATATAGAGAAGCCTGAGGAAGGAGCTATTGAAACACGTTTTTAACACCATCGTGACTTAAAAAATTTACAGTTCCTACTCCAAGCAGGAACACATGTAAAGTTTTTTTGACCCGTAAGGTTCTATATAGTTTAAGCAACTATTATTCAAGAAAAAGCTTCTTCTTTTTATTATACTCCTGCACTTCAAACCTAGCTGCTAAAGCAGGGTGGCATATCCAGAACTACTAACACAAAAAAAGAGAGACTGATTTTTCAATATACTTTCTACCCCAATCCAGCAATATTTGTACATACTGACTTTGCAGGTAGATTGCAGAATCATAGAATGCTCTGGGGTTGGAAGAGACCTCTGGAGATCAGCTAGTCCAACCCCCTGCCAGAGCAGGTGGTGCAGGAATGTGTCCAGGTGGGTTTGGAATGTCTCCAGAGCTGGAGACTCCACCACCTCCCTGGGCAGCCTCTTCCAGGGCTCTGCCACCCTCAAAAAGACAACTACTGTATGTCAGGTTTCCCCAGACAACTCCTGTTTTTCCAGAAGAAATCTTGCCTAAGCACTATCTCAAGCTTCTGTGTTCACCAGGGCTTTCTAGCTGCCCAGCAGCCCAGCTGAAGTGTGAGTTCTCAAGCTACAGGAACATTTGTAAGTATTTTTATATCACATGAACAATGATATGAGAAAGAATAGATTTCACAATAGCTGAAATCAGTCACATAACATTTTAAAAATCAGAGGAAGAATTTATAACCATAAAAAAATCTTTCCATTTCTTTTTCTTGACTTTCTATTTCTATTTCTTGACTGCCATTTACTCTATATTACTGCAAGTAAGCTGGTTTTCAAAGCATTCACAGAAATCTTGAAAACAAATAAAAAATATATTTAGTAAAACCAATAAATGCAGAATTCTCCTCTTCAATACAACATATCTATGAAAAAGTTTATGAAAGAGAGCAGATTTTTGCTGATGTTGACTACATCTACTTATTAAATTAAACACAGGGAGTTAAATATCAATTTTGTTCAAAGGCCATTTCAGTCACTTGCTACGTGAACAAGTAAATCAATGAAATCATTTATCCAAAGCTCACCAACGTTTGAAAATTCCTTTCTCCTCCTGTTCAAACCCCTTTTCAGGAGTCACACATAAACATGAAAGCTTTGCAAATGTGTTGTGGAAGACAGAGTTATGGGTTGCCTTGATCATTTGTGCAAAATATGTGTTTAATATTCAGAATAATGTTTTTGAACTACAAGATGAAACAAATTAAAAAAAAACAAACAACAAAACAAACAACAAACTTGAGTCAAATATGAGAATATGCATGATTTTATCTTTTATCTTTTAATAGCATTTATCTTAATAATTTTCAAATCACATATTCAAATCCAGCTAGATGATACACCTTTAGATGAGATTATGTATTGATATGGACTTCTTAGGGACTAAAGATTTCTGAAAAGTGTACAGAAACTGTGCATTTTAAAAACTCACTCACTCATCTTAATGAAAGGAAAGGTGTTCCCAACTAAAACCCAGGTGTCCCAAGCTCTGTGACCCCAAGGCATTAAGCCAAGAAGCAATTGCTGGATAACTTACAGATATTTCAGAGTCCCAAACTATCCTTGATTGGCATCTCCTGTGCTTCCTTAGCATGCACACACATACACAGGCCAGAAACATGTATCTTGGTATTTGTGACAGACCTCAGACCACAGCAATTCCACAGGTTTCATTTAATCTGCTCTGCTTTTGCATCTACAAGCCGAACTAAACTGAATTCATCCTCTTTTGCTCACTGAAAATTTTCAGCAGTTTTAAATATCATCAGGACTTGTACTATTTAAATTTTCATTTCCTTGGGGTTTATTCATTAAACACAGATTTTACTATCCACAAACATCACTAGCTATTTCTTTGCAGATTAGCATGCATTTGCATAATGCCACCTACTCATTAAAAATTTAGTCCAACTCGTGAGGCACTGTTAAATCCACCTCGCTTGATAGAAGCAATGACATGAGCCGGCAGTGCGCACTGGCAGCCCAGAAACCAACCCCAGCCTGGGCTGCATCAAAACAAGTGTGACCAGCAGGTCCAAGGAAATGATTCTCCCCCTCTGCTCTGCGCTTGTGAGACCCCACCTGGAGTCCTGTGTCCAGCTCTGGAGTCCTCAACACAGAAAGGCCATGGAACTGTTGGAACGGGTCCAGTGCAGGGCCACCAAGATGCTGGGAGGGCTGGAGCAGCTCTGCTGTGAGGACAGGCTGAGGGAGCTGGGACTGTTCAGCCTGGAGAAGAGAAGGCTCCGGGGAGACCTGAGAGCAGCCTTCCAGGATCTGAAGGGAGCTCCAGGAGAGCTGGGGAGGGACTCTGTCAGGAAGTGGAGTGAGGTCAAGGAGTAACAGTCTTAAATTGGAAGAGGGGAGATTCAGATGAGATATTAGGAAGAAATTCTAAGGGTGGTGAGGCACTGGAACAAGTTGCCCAGAGAAGCTGTGGCTGCCCCATCCCTGGAGGGGTTCAAGGCCAGGCTGGATGGGATTGAATCGCACAATGGATCAAGATCACAACAATATATCTGTGCAGTGGCAATGTGGAAGGAGAGAAAGGTTCAGGGCAAGAAAAAGAAACACCATGACCAAATTAAGAGTAAATACAAGGGAATTGCTAACTTGATAAAATAATAAAAATAGAACTGCAACAATAAAATAGCATGTAAGACGTAAGCTTCCTGCCATATATATACTTCAGGCTATCAAACAGGACAAGTCATATAAGAAAACAATTCCATTGCAGTATATTGCCTTTAAAATTAACACTGATTTAAAAAAAATAAATAAAAATCTGATAATCCTCCATTTAAAAATATAATTATCAATTGAAAAGGAAGAACATCTTCAAAGTAAGAACAGGAAGACTGGAAAACGTGTGCTGATTATCAAATAGACTGCTTGCTCCCAGCACTAAGCTGCTAGCAAAACCACCTTTAAGATAAAAGAAGCACTGATAAGACATTGTGTGTGCCTTGAAGGATAACCTTTAATTAAGGTAATGTTTCCTAAGGACACTATAACCTTATTTTTGATTTATTACAAAAACTACAAGATAACTTACTCTTAGTCTAATATTGTTCTTGGTCAATGACCTGTCCGTGTATATCATCTTATTCCAGCCTTTCAAGATTTTAAAGCCCTGCTCTGGATAGGTTTATCCTTTCAGTGAAAGGTTCTACTCATTTTAAAAGGTAATTGCACTGAAACGATAAGATATTATCATCGTCTATTAGTTGGCTTCACCGGCTTTAGTGTCCATGTCCTATTCTAAGACACGCATTAATCAGAGCTTCCTCCAGCATACTTATTGCAAACCCAGCAGTCACTGTGCTGTGTTTTAAGATACTGGTCATGTAAGTCCATAAACAGAGATTAAAGCTGGCATTTTAATGCATTGTGTAGGAACCACCCTGTCTTCCACTGCTGACATGGAAGCATAAAAAGGCTCAAAGAAAACTTTTTGAACTAAAAGTCTATTTACCTACTATATTTTTTAACCAAGTATAGCAGGGTACAGAGGTTTAGTCCCCCTGAGAGCAGAGTGCCTGCCTCAGGACTGAGCACCAAGGTGTTGGTTACCAGTAGGCAATACCTATTGCTCCCTTAAGCAAACTGGACTCTGCTGCAATTTAGAAAAAATTAATAAAAATCACTATCTTGCAGGTAGATACTGGAAACACACCAGGGGATAATTAATATCAAACTCCCTAAATAGAAAAGCCACCACATTTCGAAACATTAGTTGCCAAAACCCATTGATTTATCTTTTTTAAAATTCATATAATTATGAACAAAGCCAAAAGCCCACGGAAAATAAACAATGTGGCAATAACTCACATGGATTTTTAGGAATGTATGGTCAAATTGCTAACTTGACCTTAGAAAAATGAACTCTGAGAAAATACTGGGGGCATGAGTGGAGGGGAAGACTTTAACAACATGTCAAAGCTCTCGCTCCACTGATCTTACCAGTCTTACAGTCTCTTGAACTACTTCATTGCAGACTCAGTTTCGGAGGTTTTTGTTAGGGACCCCTCAGGGCTGGAATTGTGATGGGCCCTCAATCTGCTGCCGGAGGCTTCTCAGTAAGTTCTGAGTCATTCTCCTATTTCAAATCATTCAGCAAGACCACATTCCTCCCTAGGACTGATAAGGGATGATATATGGCAAAGGAAAAGCAAGTGGCAGGAGATCCATCTTGGCCAGAGGAGGTGTTAGAGTGCTCAGCAGAACACGCAGCACACTGGATTCAGGCAATATTATACAGGGAATAAGCTTGCATAGGTACAGAAGTATATCAGATGTCCAATTAATTTTCATCATCATCCTTAGGTCTCATAAGTAAGATGCACATGAATCTAGATTAAGTAAGTAGAGCTAGCAGAGAGCTAAACTTTGAAGGTTACTCTATTTAGAGCTACGGTGGGTTCCTATTATTCTTCCTAAACTGGTCTTCCCTTTTTCGTATCAAGGTGTTCAGTTGGTGTCCTCAGCTAAAAGGGGGCACCAGGCACAGCTCCAGAGACCACAGGGCATTATTCTATGACAAATGGGTGACAAAAGTACCAACGCTCACTTACAGGAATCTGAGGCTATGAGATAATGCATCTTGCAAAAACTTGAGATTTCGTGATTTCATCGAAAACGAAAGCTTTAAAGCTTTATTTACTCAAAACAACAACAACAACCCAACAAAAAAAAAAACCCAACCAAAAAACCCCCAAAACTCAACCACAAAAAAACCCCCCAAGAGACTAGAATTTAAAAATCCATACTTACTATACCAGAGTGTTATCTACAGATTTAAAAAAAAATAAAAATCTCTTTAAGATATATATCATTAAATTACACTGAATTTGTTCAGGGAGTTTTATGCTCTAATACTACCTCAAGCTCCTTTTGGTTATTTGAAATTAGTCTTTTAGTTACTCTGATAGGTTTAGATTAGCCGAGTGGAAATACTGAGCACGGACACGCTATCACATCCATTGCACTGATCCTTTGAGACTGGTGCAGTTAGTATTTTTCAAATCTCATTCACCAAGAGCTTTATGTGAGCATAATGTTACTGTACGTTAAATCCAGCTCCGAGTGACACAGTTTAACGCATCATAAATTCTCCAGCTTGCCAGCCAGCCGCACGTAGCCAGCTCAGCTGACAAGGTGATCCATACATCATTGTTCGGGGTGATTTATACTGAAGGTTTGTAATTAAATCCCTTTCTTTTGGTATGCTCCACCACCAGCACGCAGAGTCACACGCCATCAGCCCTCAAGCCTCAGAACTATACTAATTTTATTTCATCTTCCCTATGGCGCTGATACCCTGAAGAAGCAAAAGTAAACACTAAATGTTGCCTTACTGGGAACTCCGTGGCTTGAAGTCCATACATCCAATCCTGCTCTGTTAACTTTCTGAGACCTGAAACTCTAGGGAAGATATCAAAGGGACTGAAAACAGAGAAGAGGATGTCCTTTGGACAAAAGCTTTACATTCAGAATGCATCTCCTCTGCTCACTACTACTACAAGTTCCTGGGAATTGGCTGCCCTGGGATGACTGTCTCTGACACGACACGACAGCATTAGCTCATATGTAGCCTGATCTGCAACAGGAACAGGAGTTTCACTCCACTGAAAAAATGAAATAGGGGGCAAATAAGGGAAGATTCATGTCTGAAGGAGATAGGTATGGGGGCTGGAACAATACAAATCAAAAATTCCATTGCCAAAAAGAAAAAAAGGGTCTCCACCTCAGTTCTAGTTTAAGGCAAAGCCCCTTTCTTTAATACTACTCTTTAAAGATTAGAAGATAAATATGCAAGTTGCTTTATAAGTTGGCAAGAACTACATTTGGTCATGTATGAAAACGTTTGTAATTAAACTGGTGCCAGTTTATTTATATCTTGGACATAATATAAGAACTCACATAGAACTTATAAAGGGTTGACAGAGGTAATAAGAGATGCCCATCAACTGTTATAGGTAAGTTGCGGTGATTATTAGAATCGTAGAACTCCTACTGTCTGATATTTACCTATCAGACATGAAATATGCTCCCCACATTCAAAACTCTTTTATTAAACCTTTGCAAGTGGGAATTTACATATGAAGCATATCCAATATCACTTTCCTGCTCTCTAAACCCAAGTAAACAGATTCAAAGTTTGTAGAAATGAAATTTGAAGTTTAGGCCAGTTTCTCTGATGCTTTATACCGACACGTTATTAACATTTGTCCCCTTATTTCATTTCAAAACATTAATAATATTTTAGCCTAGGTCAGTTTGGGGTCAGTGGCTTCTCATCAGAAAAGGTGATCTTTGAACAACGTAATAGCAGAAGCAGTCTCAGCTAAGATTGAATGCCAGCTGAGGCAGTTGTAAGAAACTGAGATAAAGGGGTATTTTCCAACCACAGCCTGCATTCTTTTTTGCCAACCCAGACTTTGGATGACAGCATTTTTCCATCTTATTGACAAAGTTTGCTTACTTTGGTAGAAAGTTGCTGCTCGCTGTAACTCAGCTGAAATTAGAAGTACTATATAAAGACACTGCTGAACTCAACTGTCTCTACCAAAACATTTCTGTTGCTTTACAGTAGAGCTCAAAAAAGAAGAGAAATCTCCAGGTGCAAGATTTTAAGCCCCACAGAAACCAGCTTTGTTATGGAAGAATGTGTACTTTTAGACGTTTTTATGTGTAATCCCTGCTGATAACAGCACAATTTATGGGTTCAAATGGAGAAAAGAAACACCATTCTCCCCACCTCTGCCTTAGCAACTGCATACTGGCTGCTTCTGCAACAAACTATTTGTACTATTTTCTCAAAGACTTTTAAACATTTAAGCATTTTATGAACACTAGAAACAGAAGAATAATATTATTTGCAGGCAAGGGAATTAAAACAGCCAACAAGCACCAAATTCATTCTTTACTTGGTGACTTTAATTCTAGCTGCATTTACATGTAAATTCACTATGATACAAGAACACAGAGCTTCTTGGCCTGAGGGCTGAAAGATGTCCTCCAAACAATTCATCTTTATTACATGAAAGAAAAAAAGAGAAGTTAAAAAAAAAAAAAGGTACAAAGTGACAGAAATGCTATAGAGCTTTTCCAGTCAGAAGTTGGTTAAACAAGAATCGGGATGAAAAGAGTGCAGTGTTATGCATTTCCAGGAGAAAAAGTGTTTCCCACTATGTCTGTACTTCTATAAAGAACGTACACATCAGGGGAGCAGAAAAGCTCTGCTCTGCAGAGATAATCCCCAAAATCGGGAAGCTGCAGAGACTTCGCCTATCTCGTGCTCACCTCATCACTCTGCTCCTTGGAGAAACCTGTTCCCAGAAACTACAGGTCATCCTGAGGAAGCATGCAGAAGCTCTCTCTTTCCCTAAATCATTATAATCAGGTGCAACCAGTGAGCAGTTCCCCAGTGCTGGAGGAGGATATTTTTACCTTCCATTGCTGCTGGCAATTGCAGAGCAGATCTCTGTCTCACTCCCCTTTTGGCAATCCTAGTGGACCTCTCAGAGAAGGGCCTCATCCCTACAGTCACCTTAGAAAAGCACTAAATAAATCCCCTTCCAATGGACTAGTAATCAAATTTCAGCTTCTGGTATTTGGAATCTGTAAGGGGGATTAACTGCAAAAGACATACATCCATGTTCTTTGATCTCCAAAGGCTTCTGTTTGCTCCTGAGTTCAAAGTTCTGCTCTTACCTAATAAAAATGTTAATGGGTGATTGCTTTCTAGTAATCCTGCAATTTGCAGTCATTCCAGATAACTTGGAAACAACAGAAGAATGTAAATTAAACCTATGTAAAAAACAAATCCTTTAGAAACAAACTATAGCTCCTCCTTTGCGGGGCACACCCTTAAAGGAGGTCGGACCCCATAGGAAATGGCAATTTTAAAAAATACACATTTGCAGGTGTACAAAAAAAAGCTAAAAGAAACCACTAGAAACACTGAATCTGAGCAACATGAATAAAAAGTTCTTTTTTTTTTTTTTTTTCTCCTTAGACTTTTCTGCTGCATTGAACTTGCACCATTCTTAGTTGCAGACTTCAAACTTTTGAATTTTAGGAGACTGACAGAAGCCGTGCCTGAAACATAAAGACTCAACCACTGCATTTTTCATCTGGGCTTGTATACATTCAGCTCTGGGATCTCCAGCATAAGAAAGATACGGACCCACTCAAGCAGATCCAGAGGAGGGCCACAAAGATGATCAACTGGTCTGAGGCACCTCCAGGATCATAACAGGTTCAAAGAGCTTGTTCAGCTGGAGAAGAAAAGGCTCTAGGGAGACCTTCCAGTACTTCAAGAGGGCCTGCAGGAAGGATGGGGAGGGACCCTTTGTTGGGGAGTGGAGCAATAGGATGAGGGGTAACAGTTTTAAACTGAAAGAGGGGAGATTTAGATTCAACATGAGGAAGAAATCTTTTATAGTTTAGGGTGGTGAGACACTGGAACAGGTTGTTCAAAAAGGTTGTAGATGCCCCCATCCCTGGAGGGGTTCAAGGCCAGGCTGGATGGGGCTTTAAGCAACCTGGTCTGGTGGGAGGTGTCCCTGCCCAGGGCAGGGGGGTTGGAACTGTATGATCTTGAAGGTCCCTTCCAATCCTAACCATTCCTTGATTCCATTCTATATTAATACTTCTTCAACAGAAATGCCCCAAGGCAGAGGATGCTCCCAATGTTTCTCAAGAGATGAAAGGAAAGGCACAGCCTGGAGGAGAAAAAAACAACTACCAGTATGCTGGTAGTTTAATTTAAGATGTACAAGAGTGAACTGCATGCTAACTTTCTACGTGGGTAACCTGCCAAACTTTAGCAGATACACTGAAATATCTATAATATGAACTGAGAAAATTATGGGAGTTTTAAGATAAGTTCCTTCAAAATCTATTTCTTATTCCATAGTAAGGTAGAGGGACAGGATAACAGGAGGGCCAGGCATTTTCAGATGTCTCTTTGGAGCAGCAATAAGGCATACTAAGTAACCCCAAAAGCCCCAGCTTTGTTTTCCCACTCCATCCTCATTGAGGTGTTTTTCTAGGCTAATTTTGAAATGTTTTTTTTTTTACATCCCTAGGTAAATGTAACTAAATAAAAAAGGTGGCCAGGAAAGTGAAATAAGCAAAAAGTCACCCCTTTCAAAAAAATAAAAAAAAAAAAAAAAAAAAAAAGCCCCCCTATAAAAAAAAAAAAAAAAAAAAAAAGAAAGAAAGAAAAAAAAAGAAAAGAAAAAAAAAGAAAGTTAAGATAAAATATGTGTATTTTTTAAAATCTATGTGCTGTTCAAAAGAGGTGAATGATAAGAGTATAGAGTGCACCTTGCATACCATCCATATATTTACATACTAATGAAAAAACCTTCCTTGAACAACATTAAAGCATTTAGAAGATTCAGAGAAAGACTTTATCTGAGGCAGGCATTTTGGACATTGATTTTCAGTAGATAATTAATCAGTCAGGATAATCAAAGGCTCCAGAATTTACAAAGCACAGTTAAAATAAGCCTGGTTTGTTATACATGCTCAAATTCTCGTTCCATTTCTTTTAGATGTTATGGATACACTTCCACTGTTTCACAAAAGGATAAAATAACCCTGATCTGCAGGTGTAGTATTAAAGGTTGTTTTGAATATGACTGCACCTGTATAACGTATCAATCTCCCTTTCTGGAATGTCCTTGCAAGATTTTTAAGATTTACAAAAAAAACCCAACAAACCAAACAAGAATTATTTTGATACCCATGTGGCCTAGATTGTAGTGCTGGAATGTTTATGAGTTTCTCTCACAACGAAAAAATACTCTGTGAAGAGGAAATTACAGAACAGGAAATTGCCAGCAATGATTCTCTCTTTTGATAATATTAATCTTTAGTTACTTTTAATACAGTACTATATTTAGAGAAAACAGCTGGCAATTAATATGCAGATGTAGAGAGGCTTCATTTTCAGCCTACTGTATACTTAATGAACACAGAAAAATGAAAATAATTTGTCTATGCAAAACTACTTGTTTGAGACTCAACAGGCACAGAGTTTTTATATGAAGTACTAATGACACACTCAAGGGTATAAAAATCCATTGCATGGGTCTGGGAATAAAAGAAGTCTGATTTTTACTTTTGAAAAATGCATACTGTTGTATTCCCTGTCCGCATTTTATTAATGAATAAATATGTGAGTAATTACTATTTCTACATGAAACACTACTAAATTCCAAAATGAAATGACACCATGCAAAGATGGCAAGATATTAAAGCTCTCTTTTGGTTACTGTCATTAGGAAGGCACAGGGACCCAAAACAAAGAGGTCCTTTTTTTCTTTACCATTCTCCTATGATATTATTTGTCATGACTGTACAAAGGCTCAGCAAGTATTGGCCATGTCTTTATCTATCCCAGGGAACTGGAAAACTGACACATTCAATGATAAATCTAAAAGTTTGCATGAATTAATGGTACTTTATTGGAAACAATCTACTAAATAAACTTTCATTTAGAAACACATACTATGAGTTTAATGCTAGGATCTGTCTACTGTTTCAGTACAAATAACAGTATTCTGACCTCCCAAGACCTACTGCGTCGGAAGAAGTGAACTAGGATTCACAGGAATGAATGGGAGCTCCCGGAGCATCAGATCTACCTCCCCACTGTCATGGACAACTATCCCATTCATCATACCCTCTGACTACCTTACATCAAATCCTCAAACTTTAAGTCAATATAGAATCATAGAATCATTCAGGTTGGAAAAGACCCTTGGGATCATGGAGTCCAACCATCGACCCCACTCTACAAAGTCCTCCCCTACACCATACCCCCCAACACCCCATCTACAATATCTATACGTCAATCTATCCCAGTTAACTTCTTGCAACATCTGAGGAAATGAATGTCTTTTTGAGTTGGTTTCCTAAGCATCCTCCTCTGCCCTCCTTTCCATTACTGTTTTAACTATCTTTCAAAAAACATCAAACATACAAGGCTTTGTCTATTTTTAAGCCCAGACAAACACTCTTTGGATTCGCTAAATCCTCACCACTCCCCCCAAAAAAACCCAATGAAACCCAAACCCTCTAACTACAGGCTAATTTCAAAGCTCAGAACCAGTAATTTAAGTAATAATCAGTTAACTAAAACCACCAGCAGTTAAATAAAAACAACAGTAGAAGCAGAGGGTGTAATTCTAATATCACTTATCACATAGATTAGTTTCCTGTAGAAGAGAGAGGGCAAAATGAAATAACTTGCTAATTTTTAAAATTAATTTATGCCTTTATGAAACACAAACACATTATGAACAAGACTGAGACCATGTAATTGAAAATTAATTTTGGCATGGAGTGCTATAAAGACAGGGCTAAGGCTTTGGGATGACTGCTAATGAAGCCATAACGTAAATCAGCGTAGAAACTTAGAAGAAGGTAAGCAAATGAGGCGCAAATTTCTTGTACACAACGAATTCTAAAGTGAGCGTGTAACTAATGTAATTCCAGAGGTCATTCATCGTTAATCTGTAACTCCTTTATCAAGAGATCTAACATGTCATTACTCAAACAGCACTTTCCCTGAAAATGGATTCTATCTTAACAAAGGTATCCCATCAGTTTTAAAAAAGACAGCTTCTTTTCACTTTCTGCATTAAACAATTTATATAAAATCAGAGCATAGAAAGGAAGTTAGAAGAGCATGTATATATTCTCATTTTCTTTGATGTACAGCTAGCAAGAAGGGTTTGTGTCATGTAACCACCTAGCTTTCCACAGAATTCATGAATAGCAATTTGAAAAACATTAGAATAAATGCATTTAAACTATTGTTTACTGTACAACTCACATCTTTTTACTGCCTTACATTCTTCATCTTTTAGCAGGAAAATAAAAATCAAGAATGAAATATAAAACTGTTGCTCATTTTGTTCCTCAAAGCTATACCCTAGAACCTGAGCGTTCATTAGTGTGGTGGGGGTATGCAGGTCAATTTGGCAAACGGGACAGCAGACAACTAACTCCGAAACGACGTAAAGAAAAGCAAAAAGATATGACAAGCCTAGGAGAGAAACAACTGACATGGGATACAATCCTTTCTAGATCCCAGAAGAACCAAGGATTTCTGATTTCTCTCTGGCTGTGGCCTGTACATAAAATGGCAATGGACCAGATTGGCTCAGCTTTGGTCTGCAGGACACATGCTCAGGTTCTAATGATGCTGATGGGCCTTTTGACATAATGATTCCATTTCATTTTTTCCCTCTCCTGCATTTCCAGTACGGTACCACAGCACAGCCTCAGGTTATGAAGCTGTTGCACGTAGGATTTGCCACCTCATTTGTTACAGAAGTTGGAAAGCTTATGTCGAAAGGTACTAAAAAAGGAAAAGTAAGCATATGTAGTGAAAAACTGCTACGCTAGATAAGCAGATATCTTTCCTCTTACTTCTACCTCAGAGTTTCTATTTTATAGTAACTAGTAACAGAACCCACACTCCACGTGGTTAACAACCACACAAGTCCCCGTTTTCAGGGTGACTTGACAAGCCAGGGATGGAACACGTAACAGTGCTGGGAGATGTAAATCAAGACACACTATGCCACATCACAACCAAGGCAGCTCACTTTACTGGATGCTTTTCCCTTTCACTTTGTGCTTCAGCATGGCATGTGCAGCCACAGATGAAGGAGATTACAGATGCAGAAAGAAATAAAGCAATCTTCGTAAAGCATTCTCGTCTGTACCATATGGAAGGCCACATGGAAATTGGTAATTCTGTACGTACAGTAATAAATAAGGCTTCTGGCTACATTTCTGAGTGACAAAAAAACCCAAAACACTGAGTAACCACTTATTAAGTATGCACGGACCATTTTGTGTGCTGAACGAAATGGATTCTTGCAGGGCATATGGGGAGGTAGAACAGTTATTTCATTAGGCAGCTTCTTACTGCCTACACTAAATGCCAAACTAAAGTTGCAAAAACAGTCTTATGCCTTATGTTTCCTAATGCTTGAATTTCCAACCACAGCAGGGTTTTGCACGTCTAATACAAACTTAAAACGTGAGCATAACTGAAAATGCAACACAGCCACATCAGAGAGTATCCTCATTAGGGGTTTTCTGGACAGAGCTCTTCTGTTACTGCTCAAGAAAGCCATTTGGAATCAATCTTTTGTTGGAGATACAAAGGAACAATTTCAACACCTTATGGATTATCAAAGTCAAGTCTCCTCCAGGCAGATTAAAGTCACACCACAGCAAACTCCTACCTGGAAACAGGGATCCCCTTAAAAACAAAAGTATTTGAGAGCCCACATAGAAATTGGATCCACAACCAGCTCCACTGGCGAACTGGTGGACATGACTTGGAGCTGAGCAGGAGGCAACTGCCTTTGCCATCATAAAAATTGCAATAGATGTACCCAACTGTGATTTTCTTCCTATTCCAGCAGGAACATTGCAACATATCTACTCTCACAGAGTAGTACAACACTGAAGGATAGCAATGCAATGTGGAAAATATATGAATGCAGACTGTATCTGACTCACAAATATGCAAGTATAAGCACCAGTGATTATTAAGAAGTTGCTTCATTTTAGCATTCACAGTACTGCAACAGCTGTGGCGATTAAAGGACATAAGGACAACAAAATCCATATGCAGAGGTAATAAATTTCATAAAGCGATAAAACTGGACAGAGTTTGAATCAGACAGTCTAATTGAAATAAACACATATAAATAATAATAATAAACACATATAACCCAGCAAAGGGAAGAATGTGCCTGCTCTGTCAAGCAGCCCCTTTCTGGTATTATCACAGCAAGTCCTTGGTAATAACCCTAAAGTTTGTGTGCCTCATGAGTCTGAAGGAGAAAACAGCAGATTGTCTGAGCAATCTCTGATCTCATCTCTGCCACCAGATGGGCTGGGTTTCTCTTCTTGAAATCTACTCTCTAAGAGGTACCTTAAAGATGTGACGGGATGGCTAACTGAACGTGAACATACATCTAGTTGATGAAGTGAAGTTTCTACCCAGCAATAGTACCTAGTGACAGAATTTCCTCAAATCTACAATATAGTTCCATCCAAAGTTCATTCAGAACTCAGTATTTTCTAGCAAAAGATACAAAAGGCGTTTGGTTTTTTGAGTGGAAGTTTACATATAAGCATAGTCATTGTTTTGTTTTAATAAACAGACTTTTTGCTTGTTAATATATGTTCATCAACATACTCAACAAATTATACAGCTTAGCCAGGGCCACCATTCCTTTACCAAGTGAAACGTAGTATGTGATTTTCTCAAAACGGTGCTGAAATAGCTGCCTATTTGGCTGAAGGTTTCTAATTTTGCTTCACAAAAGCAGCATCTGTAATAAAACTTCAGCAGAAAACAAGAGTTGAAATATTACACGGACAATGTAACATCTATGTGTTCAGACACTGGAAGAAGAAGAATACATGCTTTTGAAAACAGAAATTTTCACTCATACATGAAAAGCCATCTAAAAAATTGTATTTGAACTTTAAATAATGGTAACAGTAGCAAATGATACTTCGTGTTTAGCCAAAAAATATGAGGCCTTCATTTTACCCAGCACCGGACTGACTTTTCCCTTTGCTTAAATGTTCTTTAAAATGTATAAATAACTTAAATTATAAAGAAGCAGTTAAAAAATGCATTAACGGGTTTGGTTTAAAGGAGTTGTTGAGAAATAGCGCATTTATCTTTGAGATTCCTACCATTTGAATATATTGGAGGAGATACTAATCCTTAACGTGGATTTAGCAGCTAAACAGAAGTGGGACAAGTCTGAGGTAATGGAAAATATTTCTCCTCGAGCTCTTAGGAGTTTCTGCAAGCCCATGCATATTCACACCTTATTTTCAGACAGGACATATGAAAGTACATTGTCCTGATGAGTGAAGTCTAAGCTAATGGCTCAGCCTATGGTGCAGGCAGGAGTATTTTTCAGAAACACTCAGGACAAAATTTAAAGGTAATTACAATGGATTTCTGAAGAGAAACCACGTTATGAGATACACAAAGTTTAAAATGCATTCTTAAAAGAGCTTAATTTTCCTAATACACTGTAAATACTGGAAAATTTCAAAGAGATGTGAATCATGACTCCCTTATCCCACTGTTATCTACCAGTCAGCTGCCCTGAACACTGTTCTGTGGAGCACAACACTCGCAAAGAAGAAGCTGCCTCTGATTTCCATTGTGAAGATTTGACATTAAAAATTATGTGATGTTATTAACATGAAGCAGGCACGATTATTTAAGGAAACACTGCGTATCTGTTGCTGATAATTGCAAACCAGCAGAGATTAAGCTACATAGCTCTTCTTCTGCTACCTGCAGTATCTAAGAGAATTACAATCCCCTTGCCACTCATCACTATATTCCAGATAAAAAATATGCAACCCAATATAGTTAACCTAGAGGGAAAAAAAACAATGCCTTTTTATTTCTTGCCTAAAAGCTAGATTAATTTATAGTACTGAGTTACTAAAAAGAAATCCCACTATACTTTTAACTCAACAGGTTCACTATTAAAAACTCAACAAAATGAAAGTAAACTTGAAGAAAATAAAAAATCTCAATTTAAGTCTATTCAATATCCTTGTTAGAAATCAAAAGGAAACCAAAATGAGCAAAGAGAGTGATGATTTCAGACAGAGAAGAACTACCTTTGCTAAGCAGAAAACTAATAATCGTAAAAAACCTAAATACATGGAGTAGTTAAAGTATGGATTTAATGACCCATATGCCCACGGAGGCAAAAACATACAGTATGTGACAAAAGATCAATGGATGTTCATATTTTAGGAGTTTGCTAACTGCACTGGGTAGAGGAGATAAAGGAATTTATGCAAGGGTTGGAAAGTCTGGCCCAAAAGATAGGCAGCCCAGCCTGGCAAGAAAATTGAGGCTAGTGAAAAGGTCTGTAAGCAGTATATAAGCAGCATATTGCTTACTGAGCTGGCAATAGTGTTATCGCTGGGGAGATGTGCTTGAAGGACTGTAGTAGGCCTTGTTTGCTTTGCTTTTTTATTTTTCCACAAGTACAAATCAGCAGTGAATAAACCTAAAAGGCTAACGGACTTCGAGCAAGTGGACAGACTTAGCGGAACTTAACTCTGAGTTTAACTCTGGATTGTAAAAATAAACTCAAACAGCTGTACTGCGAGATGAGTTGGCCAAGAAAAGAAAGGATGGTCAGAACCAGCGTAATTTTCCTCATATTGCAGTTGGGAAGGAATGCCCATTTTTAACTTTTCAAGGCTAGATGGACCCCCTCTTGCTACTGCAATCTGGACCCACTAAAATGTTATTGCTCTACTCCTTCTATTGTCTTTTTCCGAATTATAGTCTGAAGTGTTCCATGGCCAGTTTATATCCACTTATTATTATGCCATTAATTATCCTTTTGCTTAAAAAGCTATTACACCTCCCTGAGGGCTGCACTACCAAAGCGTTCTCGGAAAACATTCATATTCTCTTCCAAATTTAATTACTCTTGTGAAACAATCCATGTAGTTGCAAGTTAAATTAGTATGTGCACTCATACTTCTCAGACCGTCTTCTCTGTTTTGGTTGCTGTTGCTCTCCCTAACACATGTGAAATGAAGAAGATTAAAAGAGTATGAATGGAAGAACATAAAGAGAGAATTGAATGTCAGAATAGGGTGGGGTCCACAACTAGATGCAAAACCAGATCTGAATAAGTAAAGAATTAGATATTAAGAGTGATGCAGGGAGAGATTTTTGTAGAAGGCAAACAAGTGTCATCAAAATTGCACGCTTAAGCATTAAATGTTAAAGAAGATTATCTAAGTTTCTTAGAGTTTAGAAAATTTAGTAAATTTACCCACTCTGAGTGATGGATAAATATTATTGCACAACGTATTGGTCAGAGCAAAGTTGAGTGCTGAAGACAGAATACCACAAAAATTCCCAAAGGTATGACTGGCACAAAGTATGCACTGAACCAAGGACGCTGCAGCCATCCTGGCATCTGAATCTGTAGGAAGTACAGAACAGAAAGCTGGGATGAAAAGTACAGCCAGACCACACATTTATGGGGTGTTATCTGTAACTCCATTCACATCTTTAAAAGAACTGACTTCTTATCACTGGGTAAAAGTAATTTCTCTTTTTCATCCCAGATCCTTCCCCTTTGGACACTGTGGCTGACTGTAAGCTCCTTCCCTTCTCTCACCTTCATCAAAATTGCAATTTGCTATTCTATAACACATACAAGAGAAATACACAAGAGCACCCAGCAGTTTTGGCAAGAACATCCTTACTGTAGTCACTGGAGGCATGTCTGTACTTCGGTCAAAGATAAATGCATTGGTACATAAATTATGTGAACCTGCCAGGGCACTACTTATCAGTGTAAGACATCACAGAGCTCGGTGTGGGCGACAGAAATTATTCCTCAAACTTGGCCTTAAATATAGACAATTAGCCTATACTTAACCTAACATGCCTATACTTATTCTAGCGTACCCATGGCTACACTGCTAGCAACACAAAAGTAGTAATGACTCATCTAAAGCTACTTTGGGCAAGGAAAGCTGCTGCTACCCAGGAGTAAGGGAACTGAAGTGAAATAACACATTTCACCTCAGCCTATTTGTAAGAACACTCAACTTCAGTGTTGTCTAGAAAAAGGTGCTCTCATTCTCCTTACTCCACTCTCTTGCACATACACACATTTTTTCATGCTGCTCCCTGCTGCTGAAGAAAATTAGCTTCCTTTCAGCTTTGCTTTCCAAAGGGCGACTCCCACGTAATATTGCAGGTCTGTAGTATATTGCTCTTGTAAAACACTGAAAATAGCTGGGATTGTCATTTGGCTTCTACTGCCTGCAGCTAGTTGTCTGAATGATCCTTCTCTTTGCGTTTTCATAGATTCATAGAATGGATATAGTTGGAAGGGACCTTAAAGATCATCGAGTCCCAATGCCCTGCCCTGGGCAGGGACACCTCCCACCAGAGCAGGTTGCTCCAAGCCCCATCCAGCCTGGCCTTGAACCCCTCCAGGGATGGGGCAGCCACAGCTTCTCTGGGCAAACTGTTCTAGTGCCTCACCACCCTCACAGCAAAGAATTTCCTCCTAATATCTCATCTAAATCTCCCCTCTTTCAATTTGAAGCCATTACCCCTTGTCCTAGTTTTCTGACACATGAGGTTCTTCTCACTTACTTTGCCATTTGCTGAATAAGGAACCAGCAGTGGGAAAGGTAGATTTCTCTGGGAACTCAGCAGTAGAGACAGGTAGTGGATGTTCCTCCTAGCCCTCACAACAGACAGCAATATTTTTGCCACTAACTTCCTGTGATTTTATCACATCTTAATGCATCTTAGGCTTTATGGAATGACACATTTCCTGGAGAAAAGTGATTAACAAGAAGATCTCGCTACCACTAAAGCAAAATGCACTGAAAAAATCATTATGATATACTGTTGAGTTCTCAGAAACTGAAAGTAAAAGCAAATGAGAAGACTTAAAACCACAGTTTGAACTTCAAAGGCCATTTCACAACGTGCAAGGACTAGGCTCATGATTTCTTAAAACTTGTCTTTTTATACTGCTCCCGTTAATGCTGTTTTATAGGCCCCTCACTTACTTACAGGCAGAGACTTTTTTTCCGTGGATAATATATTGTCTTAAAGCCTACACATTCATGATTTTCGCACCTTAAAATTCTGTGACTTCTCCTGCCTGCCAGCTTCATAAAAATTCTGAGAATCTAGATAATCCCTTTGCCACACACAGCAGGAGTATTGATCTTGAAGGACTGCCAGCTGGTAGCTTCACAACCTAAGTAAGAGAGAGTTGAAGTTTCAAACACAATTTATTAGACTTCAGTTTGGCTCTTTTCATTCCCCCCCACCTTTTACATATGCTTTGCTTGAGTAATGACCTGAGTTTTCCTGATTTGTTGCCAAAATGACTCAAAGGAGTGACACTATGTCAGGCTTCAGGTGATGGATGAAGTAGAAATGTGGAAAAAGATACTCAACTGTAAATATTCTGTTAAAGCCCATTAAAATCTGAAAAGTTTCTTAAATATTCACATTTCTAGGACAGGTTTTCAATTGAAGTCTTTCCTGTCTGTCTGTGTGCTTGTACATTGCAGCAGTTTGCATGACAAAATAAGACACATTTGATTTTTGATAAATTGGTTAATTACAACACAATCCAATATAACAATGATCACTTTATGAAAAACAAAGAACTCTCTCAGGATTATTTTTCAAAGTGCAATATGTTTCTTGTAATGATAAATAATAAATGAGAAACGTCTGTGCTGAATTTTTTTATTTATACTAATTATTTGATTCTGGAAAGACAAAATTAAGTAAAATCTTAACAGATATTCTGGTTGTGTGAAGGGATAGACAGTAAATGCATGAAATTTAGCCCCATTATGCATATTGCATATGGATTTTTCCATCATACTAACAATTTGGAAAATAATTTTTAAGACTGACTGAGGCGGCATGGGAATTTTATTAAGGCTGTTCCTAATTATAAAAAAAAAATAAAGAAAAAAAATAAAATCAAGCCAACACACTCAGCACAGAATTCGAAGTTATCAGTTCAGGAGTTTTTTCAAAAATTTCAAACCCTGTGAAATAAAGTTTTTAAGTTGTCAGGGTGAGTCCCAAAGGATCTAATGGCAACTGGTGAGATTCCAGAGAAGAGCTTTCTGATCCCTATGCCTTCCCCATCGCCTCCCTTTTATGAATGAATATGGAAATAAATGGAGAAGAGCATTTCCAGAGGCAGACAGTCGGCGCGGGCAGCACTGACAAGGACCAGACAGGCATCACCGACACGGTGTAAGCCACAGTGAATGCTCAGAGGAAAGGACCTCGTTATGTGCTTGGACCTCTTGCTGCTGAGCTGAGATAATCCACGGGGTAACTTTCAAATCACTGGATTAAACAAAAAATTGTATTGCGGCACCTCTCTCAGAAAACAGTCAGTTTCCAGTTCTCACAGGATTTAATTTGGCCAGAGGACTTTGGCTTCAGGACGGGAAGTGTCGTCATCGTATTCTTTCTGGGTTCTTCTCTGTCATCTACATCAGATCCTCAATTTCTACTGTTTCCAGTCTGAACAGAGGGCACATGGCAGCTACCAAGGTGCTTAACAACCATAAACAACAGAACATCGTTTCCTATCAGACTACGTTGGTTTTTGAGTGAAACCTAGACCAAATTGCTACTTCAGGCTTCTGTATGAGTAGATGCATGAAGTACTCAACATAATTGGCAACAAAATGGATCTACTGCACTGTTTCACATCCCTTTACTAGTTCAGGGTGCCACCTAACCAGAACTTTAAGTTAGTAAAATGTCACGTTTTCTTAAGATTGTGGGTATCTGTGTGCCTGGTAAAACTTACAAATGACAAAACCAGATTTGAGCTGAAACTTTTGATCCAATCTGAACTTCAGCTATTGAATATGATGATTTGATTCTGTTCAGCTCTGTTACAATGTCATTGAAACACAGAAAATCTGGAAAACTAATGAAGAATGTAATTTCTTTTAAATTATGAGTTTGTTCCTCAGTTTTACAGCTGCTGCAGTTTGCTTATCACTTTCTATAACAATGCATATAAATTATTTTTTTAAAATCTATAATGAATTCCACAAAAGATAGTATTAGGAGATAATTCTTCTTATCACAATCTGGGTGACATATCTGAACAGATAAATGTACTTTCCATAGATAATTAAATTGAAAGGAAAACTTTCTTTCGTGCATGTAAAATGAAATACATGAAAGAGCCAACCAAGGTGCTATCAACATAAAAGTAACATTAATACCCAATTTCACTTTATGGTTTTTTTCTGTTTATCATTTAAAACAGATTTCCAAAACATTACAGAATTCTTTCAAGCTTGTTGGAATTTTCTTCCTTTAGAAGCTGATGAGGATGTATCCTTATGGCTGTTTTGAAAAAGTTCTGCGGAAGCTGAATTTACTTTAAGAAAATCCAGAGCTTTGTGTTTAATATTATTGTTTAGGAAAAAAAAAAAAAACCACAAAAAATTAAGAACAAATCCACCACTACTGAGCCTTTAGTAAGCACTGCGTAATTCCTTTTTCTGCTTGTACTTTTATATTGCACGTTGGTGCTGAAAGCATTCTTGGGACATAATCTCAGGCACACTGTATTGGGCATCAGACTATTTCCATAAAAATAGCACATACTTTAAAAGGTAAAAATAGCTAAGCTATTTACTTCAGTTGTTTGTACGTGGCAAATGCCTGTATATAAACAAAGCTGATTTTCTCTGAATATTTGTCAACTGGAATTTCACACCATACATGAGAAAACTACTAAGGAAATCAAATTAACTGAGAAATTAGCGAGTACAGCTGTGTTAACAAACCATAGCAGAATAAAAACGTCCGTAAGGGGAAAAAGAATCAGTAAAACCAGGAAATAATAAACACACACGTTATTTTCTACCTTCCTGCAAAGCTAGCAGTATAAGACATACAGCAAATATAAAAAATCAACAACCAACATTGTACCTAAAACAGGTTATTTGCCAAAACCTCGATTCAATGTTGACTTACATTTAATTCCTCTCTCCACCTGAATCTGCTCTGGTGTAGCGTTACCTTTTAAATCTAACAGCTCTTGCCTTGGTACAACCCCTTTTCTGCTCACTTTTACACAGAATCATGGAACTTCAGTAGCACAAAGTCATTCGTGAAAATCCCTGGAAATCAATCCCACTTGGAGAAAACCCAAAGTTTTCCACTGACCTGCTGCATTCCCCTACCATATGACTGCTCAATAGCTCACTGCTTACTAACAAAAATATGAGTTACAATGGTTCTGAGTCACTGTTACGGGAATGGCTTGGGAGACCTGAGAATGAAAACACCTGGAGAAGCCTTCAGAAAATACAAGAGATACTCATTCTTCCTAAAAAATAAATAAAAAAACCACCTTACGATACTGAATGTAGCTGCAGCGTTGGAGGAGGATGACACAACTACATCTTTTCTGTGGGATACTTGCTGCTTCTGCATGGATTTATAATCATTACTTAAAAGAGTAAAACCTTGTTGTAATTGTGAAATAGCCTTATGGAGACTGATGATTGGTAACAGCTAAAACACCAACAATGTTTCTTTCTGTAATTGCAACTCATTCCTAATTGCAAAACCTACAGTAAGTGAGTAACAATACTTTAATGCACAACTGGGTATAACTAATCATGCTTGAAACAGACTACATTTCTCCCTAGGAAAGAGTAGTATTCAAACCATTGATGGAAACGCTGCTCAAGGTTTGGTTGAGAGAGTTTCTCCACTAAAGCCAGGCAAAGGTCCACGAACTCCAAGTAAGGATTTAATCCCAAAGACTTAAAATCATTACAAACTGGCTGTTTTAAAACCACTGTCAATGTGTATTTGTCTGAGATCTAGAAACATTTGATGAAAATTATTTCTGGTCTTCTTTTATAATATGTTGAACACTACTGGTGACAAAACAAGGAATGGGTGTGACTTGAGGCATCCTCTCTCTATATATGGGGTATATATATACACACATATATACACGGGAGATTTATACACATACACACGTATGTTTCACGGACACTAGTGAAGATAAAGAAGGAAGAGCTGTGCCTTTGGAGGATGCTTCAGTACACAGAGGTCACTCCCCCGGGACCAGACATTCCTGCATAGCACACAGCAAAGATTTATCAGACAGAAAATCTGATCAAACATATCCCTTGCTGCCAACACTACAGAAACAAGCCCAGCACCCCCGGGCACACCTCAGCACAATATTCTTGCCCAGATTCACTACTGCCAATAATACAAACTTTGTGTTGCAAACTCCAGCTCCTAGAGACATGGGATCTGATATGACTGTTTTCACAGGTAATGAAGTACCTACACCAGAATATTAAGAATGTTATTTTGTTCTCCTAGAAATCTGCGTGCTAATGCTGTGCCAAAGCTGATTCCACTTGGCATTTGGTTTTAATGCATGTGCTAATGTGCATAGAAAGAGCTGTTAAAAAAGCTGCAAAAGATTAATGAATGAAGGCCTCATTTTTGAGGTCATGTATTTTGACATTCCATGATTTTAAATCAGAAAAAAAACCCAAAGATGCTTTTTAAAAGAATGGATTCTTCAAATGTTGCATATACATACATATCTTGGAAAAGACTTTGATGCCTCTGAACGTGTTTTTCTTTAGTAAGTAAATATTCTGCAAATCAGACATGTAGCATTTCCAGCTTGTCCCCAGTGAAACTGTTCCATAAATTCCTGCTTGGTATTACAATAAACTATATGTTATAGAGGATCCTTCACAGCAAGGGAATTGAGATTTCCCACCCCACTCCTCACCCCCAGTTAATGCGTAAGCCTTTTAAAGACAATATTATCTGCCATTCAGCTCATACAATCCAAAGGACTTTGGTTGCTCTATTTCACCCGACTGCTCACATGCTGCTGCCTCAGCAGCATTCAAAAATAAAAAGAACCAATGTCCAAAAATGCCTGAAGGGACTCACCAGATTTTCCAAGACCAAAGTGAAGACATGGCTCGCAATACACAACTAGAAAATGTTTTCTGTATTTTCTGCATCTATTTTTGCAGCTAAGGGCAACCACTCCTGTGAACTAAGCTGAAAACAACCTAGACAATGTACACGATGCCATTTCAAGGAAGCACTTTGATAGAAATCGCTTTTAGTTCTGTCAATGTCAGTAGAAAATGCCAAAATGCCAAAATACACATCACAGTTGTGCATGACTGTGCTAACAAAAAAAACCCCACACCAGTATGGGCCAAGCTAAATGACAAGAGCTGCACTGCTTGTGCGAAAACTGGAATTCATCCTTTGGGCTAGATGCCATTCTGTGTCATTGATGCAAAGCTGGAGGTCAGCAGAAGCACTGTGAATTTACAACGGCACGACTGAAAACAGAATCTTTCCTCTAGCACTTAAGTTTTATGCAGCATAAAATATGTATGGATGCTTGGACAACTTTTCCTTTCATTATATACAAAAGTCACTCTCTCTTCTCTCTGAAATAACACTGTCAAACCAAGAGGGACTGCCAGAAACTTGTCACAGATAATAATCTATTTGCCCAGGTTCCTGAATAGCAATGAAAAAGAAGATATTGGGTGTCAGTTCCCGGCACATAAATTAAAGTTCCATGTGTGTAATTAGGTCGTGTCTCCCCGCTCAAAAGAATCATATTTGATATTGCAATGACTTTTAATTATTTTTCTGTAAGTAATTGGTTAGAGGTATTGTGGGACACCTACCCAAGGATTACTGATAAATAAGATTAAAACTTCAAAACTGAAAAATTCTTTGCAAACTCAAAGGAGTTTCAAGGACATTTGCACTAGAAAGAGTATTCCTGGTTTTACTCCAAATGCAAATGCTGCAACTTCCCACTTTAAAAGTACAGAAAAATCTCTTTTTTTTTTTTTTTTTTTTCTTTCTGGAGAAGGTGAAAAGTGAAAAGAGAGCACTGGCAGCTTTAATTTCCATAGCTGAGAGCTTCACCCCACAGTGGCTGTGCACAGCATTATGTGGCCTGCTGCTTGAAGATTCTGTGCCCTTTTTAATGAAATGCTATTACACAGTAAATGTAAGCAATAATATTGTTCAAAGGAAGGTTCAAGATCTTTGATTCCCCAGGCTGACTCTAAACGTGGAGGTGGTTTTGTTTTTTTTTTTTTTTTAAAGTGCACAGAAAATAAATGCACTATGTTCATATTGTAAGTGGAGATTGGGTCTCTAACATTCACTCCTCCCCACTCCCTCTAAAAAAAAAA
>VXBW01008153.1:124638-232389 GCA_013400375.1 Thinocorus orbignyianus
AAAAAAAAAAAAAAATCCATTAAAACAACTATTTTCCTCTCCCAGCAAGGTTTTACACCCACCAAAGTTCTTTTCTGAAACAATGAACATTGAGTAAACAAAGTGGTAGCAGGCCGCTTTGCCAAACCTGAGAACTTCCCCTTTTCTTCCTCATCACCAGACTACAAGAAGAACACATAGATGGAGGAATAATAGCTACTACAAGCATGCCTGTCTCTTAGTTCTGCGGAATTAAAACCCCACAAATACCTATTCACATAGCTGTATTCACCCAAAAATAAACACATATAGAGAAAGAGAGACTGTCCTGGTTTCCAGCAGGGATGGGGTTAATTCTCCCCTGTCTCTATCCAGCACAACTATTCCACCCCATGTGTGCCAGGCCCAGGGGCAGCAGGGAGCTAGTTGTGCCGGACAGAGACAGGGGAGAATCAACCCCGTCCCTGCTGGAAACCAGGACAGAGACACAAACCTGGCTGAGAAGAAAATAATTCTCTAATATTCAGGCTTTTCTGGTGCTAAGTCACCATGCTGTCATTCGCGGCCAGAATTTGTGTCTCTCATGTCAATCATGCTGACAAGTGCCTCTTGGGAGCCTGCCTCCACTTCCAAACATTCAGTGTATAACCCAGTATCAGTAATATGGAAAAGACCTGGTGGGGAATGTTATCTTCCCACCAGAAATGCACTTTTTTTTCTGTGTATACACATTCTCTATTTAAACCTTCTATTTAAAACACCCCTGGGAATTGTCAGGTGAAGAGTACCACTTTAGATCTGTCAAAGAGACACGTTTTATTACCTGAAGGATGTTATCTTAACCCGAGGTCTCAAATATAAATGAACTGCAATTCAGATGACTTGAGCTACAGCAGAAAGACAGAAGGGTGGAAAGTTTCCCAGAGAGATTCCATGGGGAGAAGTCTGATTTATTTAATACGGATAAATATGACAAAAAGATATTCATATCCCAAGTTTTAATAAGTTTATGGTTGACAGGAGGAACTGAAGAGAGCCTTGAGCAGCAGCTAATTTGCAGAACAAGATGTTAACTAGGAGAGCTGGAAGAAATAAAAAGAACCTCCAAACAGATAAACTCAATTTAATGACAAGATTTTGGACACGGAACACTTCTCTGTTAAGACAGTATGGGACAGAGGAGGCGATGTCCTTTTTCAGTGACTTACCATTTTTATTGTCGGGTAAAATCCAAGGGATCTTCCTAGAGCCTCTAGTATTTAAGTTGAGCAGAGAATGTTTAGATATGAAAGGTCAGAGCTGTTCATGAAATGACAACAAGTGGGAGAGTAAACAGAGGGTAAATCAAGAGATTATTTTGGAACCTGCTGCCCTGAAAACTTTGCCTTTTCTCAAAGAGTCAGAGAAGTTCATATCTATATTGAAACAGGGATTCCGGGTTTGCTGCCAAAAATGTCAGAAAACCATTAGATGATTCCTTCAGGGGTGTTATTTAGAATGTTACTATTGCTTCTTCAAGCTAAGCAACGTTCTTCATGTTTGTTAATGGGGGACCAGTTCTTCCCCCCATGTTGAAAGCTTTGAATAAGTTTGGTTTTGTTTGGAAGGAATTTGGGTCAAGTTCATGAAGCAGGTAGATATAACCAAGTGGAAGAAAAAGAAGGTAACTGGGACGGGGACTGTGGCTTAATCCTGAACAGAACAGTATTCACATATGATTTTGAAAAAAGGTTTTTAACAGTTTTTCTGGCAGAGGTGGGGGAGTATGACATTTTCCAGTTGTTGATTTCCCTCTGTGCTCAAGAAAGATGGCATCAGCGTGTTAAAGCTTGTATATAGGCACAGCATCATCAACAATTAAGTCAAATTGCAAGATCACAAATCACAAGTAGGTTCTTAGGGTAAACCAGTAGCGTATACTAAAATTAAATGACTTTTAAAACTGTAGCAGAATATCAGAAGCCTTAGGTATGCAAAACTATATTGGAAATCTGCTTTTAAGAAGTTCTTAAAGAAAGCAAAACCACTTATTTCTTCCATCTTCTCAGCCTAGCACTGCTACCATCAATCCCTTGGGTAAACTGAGCAACTTCCAGGAAGTTTGCCCGAAACCCATGCTAGGATGCCAGAAGTAGAATTTAGTCACAAAATATATGGAGCAGTAAAGATAAATCTCTTGACTGTTTTCTGAGATTCTCTCCTGCTATTAATCCCTGTGCTGGACATACACAAGCATAAAGGTATTAATCACAGTTTACTCTGCAGAGAAAAAGTCAATAAGATGTTTAACTCTTGATTTATACACAAGCTTTAAGTATTTCACCTGTGTAATTCTGCACAGTCAGTAGCTTATTTCTTCTAATTAAATCTTTATTTCAGCTCGCAGTGGGCCTGATTTTCCTCTTACTAACAGCAAGTTTATTAATATAACTCTTATCAATCAAACGGTGGTAGTGTCTAAATAAGATTAAAGTAAGAACAAGCAAAGTCGAGTCCATTGACTTTGTACGACAGCTTTGCCAGCGTGCTCACAGCTCAACAGTGCTTACTGGACTCTTAACAGAATGCTGGGCAGGGAAGGGGAGGAATTTTTTATTGTTTAGGGACCTGTTCTGAAGGAGCAGCTGGCAAGATGATGAAAAAGAGGAAAAAACCTGTCCGGTAAGCAAAATCAGGCAGTAAGTATAACCACAAAGACTAATCGTCTTTGTATCTTTTGTATGTACTACAAACTTAAAGCTAAACTGCATCTTAACATCAAATAATCTGCTATGCTCAAGACTGTGTTGTGGGCAAAAGAGTATACACTTTATTGACATAGTTAGAAAAGAAAAGTACTGTTTTTTACCAGCTCTGTATTGACTCTACCATTCACAGAGCTGAAGCCCTGAACAGGTGAAGGGCTAGCAGGCTGGCCACTGAGAAGCAAGCTGCAACCAGGTCAGGTAAAACCTCAGATTCTGCTTTGCCAGGTTAACATGAAACCTGTTGCCTTTTACTAGTAAAGCAGAAATCATACATATATATGTAATCACCCCTTATTCTTTTCAGAAGCTATAAAATAAATAGGAAATTTCCGTAACACAGATACATTTAAATGCTCTAATCAGATGGACAGAGATGCAGCAGAGGTTTGAGAGCAACCGAAGACATGAGAGGAGCAGCAAGGTTAAACATTATCTAGCATTGTTAAAGAAGAAAAATAAATGCAGTTTTTTCAGAACAAGAAGTGATCTACAGAAAGTTATTTAGGAACTGCTAATGGTAGCATCAACTACCTGTGATTTTTTTAAAAGTATCAACAATAGAATGAAAGAGGGAATTAAGGAATGACAAAATACCTGTGTTTTCTTTTCTAATCTAACAACTGTTTCAATATTCTTCTACCTCTTACTCAAACACACAATAAAAATTTTAATATAGTTGCAATGTAAATTTCAATTCGTGTAAAACAATTGTTCTGATTTTTAGGCCCATGATGCTTTTAAACACCACCAATAAAACTGATACCAATTAAAAAAAAAAACCCACTTACCTGATGAGATGTCTATTCTGTTCTTCTTCATGAGGGTGACATTGATATGGACACTGACTTTGCCCTCATTTATGTCAATCTCAACATTGCCCAGGTCATCTGCAAAGTTGCTGAAGAGAAGAAGTCCACTGGGGTTCCACGTTCGGAAAAGAAAACTGACTGAAAACAGATCCTGACTTGGACGACCAGGAACCTCAAGGTAACTTGTGGCATTGAAAAAGACAGGCACTGTATGTGGCTCCACACAAGAAAAACTTAAGTTTCCCTAAGTAAAACAAACAAAAAAAGCAAAACCATAAGCAACGGAAAGACCCCTCCACATTCATAGCTACCTCTAAAAAGTGTTCTAGGTTTCTTTCAACCTAGAGACTACCGGGACTAAAGCAAGCTGCATATCTAAATGTGTAATTCATATTAGCATTATATCAACTATTACAAGGTTGTTGCTGATGTTTCTGCTTTGCCCAGCAGTGGCTCCTTGATATTTTTACTGTACGCACACACAATGAGAGGCAGCCTTTGCCCTGAAGAGTTACGGTCTAAGACAAAGCTTAGACAAAAGCATTAACATTCCCAGTTCAAAGTTGAAGAAATGAATCACAGAGAAAATTGGGCTTGTTCACAGGCACCAAAGAAGCCTATAATGGAGCAGTAATTCATCCTTTTATAAAAAATACAGCTTTCAAAATACCCTTATATCAACGTGTCAATCAATACAATACACAAGGTTGTGAAAGAAGGATGTATAATACCTCATGAAGAGCTAAGCCTCTCTGTTATGTCTTCTGCTGAATAATACCATGGAAGCTAATACTTCATTTCATGAACCAGAAGGATTTGGAGTAGGTAATCATGAACAATGCCTAATATTTGTAGTTAATAATTTTATTTGTAAAAGAAAATGCCGTTTCACATTGTAAAATTTTACTCTTTGTGAAACTGAAAAAAATCCAGTCAACTTTACTGATTTCCAAGGCTTTAAATTGTATCTTTAAACAAGACTAGAATGAGGGACATGATTTTTTTGCTCTGGTTCTCATGTCATTTCTCTTGAAAGACCACAATAGCAGAATGTATTGCAATTTTTGTCCTTAGAAATCATAAATGATTTGTAGCAATCACTGTCCGGAATTGACTTTCTAATGCATGAAGGCAAACACAAGAGGAAAATTTTCTCTGCTGAAGAATTCCTCTAACATGGCAAAATGGACCCTGTTCTATGGGTAGGTTTTCTGAAGCATTGTGGCAGATGGATACTCTGGTAATTTCAGTTTGATTTGGCAAGGAAGAATTTTATCTGATTCACCAGGGAAATTAATTCTATGATCAAGGTAGCAATTCCTTTGATATTTATTTGTACATTAAAAATAAATAAATAAGGATTGAACAACATTTTGGAGGTACGTGGATGTTTAGAGATGAGGTTCACCTAAGCGATGGCCAGGATCCCAATAGGAGTCAAGCATCATTTTCATCACACAAATATTTTTAAACTCCATATTACCAGCTTCCTGGTATAAGCTGTTATGTCACACATTTTTGTATTCATAGTGTATCAATGCATCTGAAATTTCATCATGAGGGAAGCTAGAGAATTTGGAAGCAAGATAGAACTTTGTGTTTGAAAATGTGCAGGAAGAAAGGCTTAAGTATTTTTTGCTTTAGAAGTTATTTTCAATTGGAGATGGGCCAAACAATGTCAATACAGAAGCAAGATTTAGCACCAACGTCCAAACTCTCCACTTTTTAAAAGAACAACGCATGAGAAAACACCTTGTCTGTGTCATAGCAAGATACTACTTGTGTGGCAGATAAAGTTTCTCATTTAGTATTTCCACGTCAAAACTAAATGAGCTCTCAGATACATTCTTTGTTTACTCTGCATAAACACCTCTTTTCTCCCCATCTTTATAACAAAATCTCAGCATTACAAACCACGTTCTTTTCATACACCAATGTTCCATGGATAACAAGAAATACCCAAGGATCTAGTAAAATAATTTGGAACTACAGGAAGCTTTTAAATTACAGTGTGAATGAGAGAAATTGCAGCTAACTTCTGTGCAAAGGCAAAGGATCTCCCCTTATACCCTTTGCTGCTAAGCTGCTTAGCTATTCTGGGGTTTTATTGCTCTAAAAGTTGCCTAGATATTTTAATTTTAAGTTTTCAACCAACTAAGCATTAAATTAAGAGAGTTAACTCACTTGTTTGAATAGTTTTAATCTGAATATTTCCAAGCATGCTACAGAATACTTGTGGTTAAACCACAAATTTTACATGTAGAAAGAAAAAAAAGCTGGAGAGTGGCTGAAATTCCCTTTGTAACCCTTTTATAACATTTTCAGTGTAATAGTCACCCTGTGGATTAGAAACAACTTCTGTTGTGTGATTAAGGCAGCTCTGTGTAGGCACAGAGGGCAACTGCATTTTGTAAGAGCTGACGGCTCATGGTTCAGTCACAGATCCTAATTATGCAGCCCTCAGAAAGTAATTTGTGAGACATTTTCAGGAGCTTCTCTTGCTACCTTGTTACCACGAGGAACTAACAATTTCTTCATAACAAGAAGGCTCTCACATCCCAACGGACACACTCCTGTGGCCCTGATGCATGGGGTAGTTGCATGGAGAACACCCATTAGTGTTCATGGCACTGAATGCATTCAGATTCTTTTTCACATCAACGAATGCATTTATCAGGAAATTCATAAAAGCTTTCCCAAGGAAGTAACATATAATTCCGATTTCTCTGCTAGTTAGTATTTTCCCTGGTGAGCTATTCAGATTAATCTGGATTACCAATTCCCTCTATGGCTGTAATTCACAAGATAACTCCTCTTTTTAAAGCCTATCTGATACAGACTGCTTAGTAGGTCTAGGTCAGAAGTTTGAGCTCATCTCAGCCCGTCTCTGTAACAGCATCCCCATTTATCAAAGGCAAAGAGATCCTTTCCTGTAGATTCAGAGTGACTTGCCGAGCAGTTCTCTGGGCATCTTCATTCTATAAAACTAACTTGTCAACTCCCTTTCACTGCGCGACTTCTGAAATGCAACTGTCTGCATCTAAGAATACTTTTTTTCTTCCGTCTCACACTTCCTCAGTATCCTTCTGTCCTCTGTTTCCGCCCCTCCCCCCCCGCTTTATGACACTTCTCATCACCATACTGATTACTTTGCTTCTGTTCCACTTCATGACATTTGGTGTGTCTTGCCTTTTCAGATAAAACACTGTTAAGGGGAGGGTGTGCCTCCTGTCATGGGTTTGTACAGGATCTCCTACAAAGGAGCTTTTCTGCTTGTTGGATTGCTTAAATGCCATCATTCTATGCATGATTAACAACAACAGTAGTCTCAACTAAGTCTATTTTTCATGCTAAATCAGGCTAAAAACTTGGAGGAAAAAAGCTTTTGTAAGAAACATAAAGATCCATGTTGATTTAGTTAGAGTAAAATTGATTTTCCTTTTGAAGAACTGAAGCAATTTCAGAAATTCTACTGAAAACAAAGGTCACTTCTATTTTTCTAGCCATTCTCAGAATTGGAGATCAACAGAACCATCAAATTAAACCTGCATACCAAAGCCTCTTGATGTAGTGCTAACGCTGCCAAAGCTTTTTATGGGGATTTTACTTTCATTTAACAGGTACCAGAATTTTAAAAAGAAAGACAAAGGAAGAAAGAAACAAATGAAAAAGCAGAGAGATGATTTCACAGAGACTTTACAAGCCCTCTAGCTATGCCACATTTCTGAAAGGAGAGGATTTGCTCCTCTTAACTAAAAATTCTGTTCAGAAAGAGCATCTAAGACTACATCCTACTAATTTGAAATGGACTTGACCATGCAAAATGGAAAGATTACTCCTGTGCAAAGATCCTTTTCTAAATCAGGCATCAGTCTTTGAAAATCATGGTTACATTATGAGCTTGAAAAGCACCGCAGGCAAGAAATCACAGGCAATTTGGGGAAAAAAAAAATAAAAAGTCAAAGATTCAGGAGATCATGTGACTGCTTCGAAAAAATTCCAAAAGTGGAGTCTTCCTTCATGGCATATATATCGTGCTCTTTGGAAATGACAATACTGAACAAAATCATGCCTAGAGAAGGCTGTAAATCTCAAGCTGTATCACTGTGTTGGCATAAGCAAGCATCACACGTTCCAAATTATCCTCCGTATTACCTTGACCATTTAGCTGTATTGTTCATACAATTATATGGAACTTCATTATTACTATCCGAGGAGTAATCAAATGGTAATCAGTCCTTTGCACTTCATCATCACTGCATATGTAAATCTTTACTCTTTATTACATAAAGAGAAAAGAAACAGTGGAACCATACATATTGTTGGCAGGAGTTTGTGAAGGCTGGAAACTCGTTGAGAAGAAAGACTTGAATAACTTATTCAGATGATCTCAAGCTCATGGCAATAATACATTTATTTCTTAGCTGCATTGCCTTTGTATGCCAGCACGCAATTTTAGGAACATTTAAAGCTTTACAAATACAGCAATTAAAGCACATTCTTTCTTAATAACCCTGCCCATAAAGCCGCAAGTTTGAACGTGAAAGCAACTATGAATGCTCAAGCAAGAGAGAAAATAGAATGAAATGTTAAGAAGCTCTGTAATCTCAACAAGCTAAATAATGATTTTCAAGTCTAATATCTTGAGGCTTTTCAGAGCTACCAGAAAGGCCTGTAGGAGCATTCCCTTCCAATGACTTTTGCACTCCAGCAATCCAAATAGCTCTGCAGGGATGGAAGATATCAGAATTTAAAGCCACAAGAAAGTTGCAATTGATTTCATAATAAATCTTGTCTGTGCTGGTTTTGGACTACTGTAATTTGGGAAGAAAGGAAAAAAAGTACTTATTGGTTCAGCTGATTTTCTTTTAAAAAGCATTTATCTGATACTGAAGGTTAATTTTGGAAAGAAGAAATGGGACCCCAGAAGAAAAATGCTCAGATATAATAATTTTTAAAAGTCACAAATGTACATACAATAAAGTCTTTGAATATGTGACAAAATTTGCTTTGTGTTCTATATCATTCCAGTATATCACAAGGCTATCAGCTACACACACACACACAAACCTTCTAGTCTCCTTTAGAAGGAGAAAGAGAAGTTTAGATTATCATTAAATTATGCTCTTACCACGTTAGAAGGTTCCAATTTCTTCCTCTTGGCAAGGTCAGTGATATTATTGCCGTTGTAGTTGATGCTCTCCATGCAGCCTTTGAAATTCTTCCTGCTGTTAGAACTTGGCTTCCCAGAGAAAGGCATGCCTCCAAAGGTGATCTTTGAATGAAATAGAATATGGTAGATAGTTACTGGAAGGCAAGGATTTTTTAAACAAATAATTTGCTGTAGATGTATTTGCTTTCTTTGAACACTCAGACGTGGCAAAAGAGAGAGCTGGCAACACTGCTTACAGACAAAAGAAGTATCAAAAAAGCACTGCAAAACCAGAAAAATATATGTAATGAATTTGTGATTGGATTTAATACCATAAGTATTTGCAAAGTATTATTACAACCCAGCTACCTAAACCAAGAAAGATCAAGATCCATATTAGTAAAAAGGTTCTAGTCTGCTTGTTTTGCTAAAAATACAGACTAATTTTTACCACACAATAGGGCTTACTGATTCAAGTGCAAAATTACCACCTGTAAGGAGTAACAGATTGTATACTTTTTTTTAAAATCCACTTCCCGCATACAGCAGCTGTTTTAGACACTTTAAAAGTAGTACATGCTCACCTTGCTGAATAACATAGATCTCCCATTTTAAAACAAAAGGCTGAGATGACTCTTAGACCAGATGGGATTTAGTAGACTAATGAAGAGATACTTAATTTACACTTAATGACAGAGCAGCGTTGGACAGAAAATTTTAGGAAATATAAGGGGAAAAACACCAAAAAGTACTGAAACGTTTTAAACTACATTAGCTTTCTCTTTTCTTCTTATTTGACTTATCTTTATAAAGCCAAATTGAATGAAAACAAGCAAGTTTCACTGCCTACCTCATAATCCAGGTCCAGGTAATCAAATTCTCCATTAGTTCTGAAGTGCTGCATGTGTCTGTCAAGGGTGAGGTTGATGTTTCTCCCATGGCGTTCTATGAGGATGGAGTGCCAGTGGTGGTCATCCAAGAGGCTGCCTGTCATCACGGATGTGTGGCCATAAATAGAGCCAAGCTGGTTGCTGCCTAATTTGGGAATAGAAAAAAACAGCAATTCTCACCTCATACCAGTTAAGCAAACACTTCCCTCTTGTTCTGTCCACATTTCACCTGAATCACACCACACACAATAAGCTGGAGGAAGCCAATCTGCTGTGAAACCAAGATCTGCCAGTGGAGAGCTGCTGCCACAAATCCAAATAACTAGACCAAACACAGAAAATAAATTGAACTTTATAAACAGTTATTCAAAATATATTCTGGTGACTGAGTGTATCCTCATCAAGTTCGCTGATGATAGCAAACTGGGAAGGCTGGCAGACACTCCAGAAGGCTGTGCCACCATCCAGAGTGACCTGGACAGGCTGGAGAGCTGGGCAGAGAAGAACCTCATGAGGTTCAACAAGAGCAAGTAAAGGGTCCTGCACCTGAGGAGGAAGAATTCTGGGCACCGATAGAGGTTAGCAGCAGGCCTGCTGGAAAGCACTTCTGAGGAGAAGGATCTGGGGGTCCTGGTAGTGAGTAAACCACCCATGAGCCAGCAATGTGCCCTGGTGGCCAAGAAGCCAAGGGAATCCTGGGCTGCGGAAGGAAGAGTGTGGCCAGGAGGTGGAGGGAGGTCATTCTGCCCCTCTGCTCTGCACTGGGGAGGCCACAGCTGGAATCCTGCCTCCAGTGCTGGGCTCCCCAGTTCAAGAGAGACAGGGAACTGCTGGAGAGAGTCCAGTGTAGGGCAAGAAAGATGCTGGAGGTTTTGGAGGTGAACCAGAGAAGCAACATACACTTTCAGTTGTAAAATTGTTCTCAACAAGGGGTTTTCTGTGTTTTAATCTCCAGAATACAGAAATGAAGAGTTGTCACCTTTGGACCAGATCATAAGCTTCCCTGGACCTGTACTGATTTAGGCTGTTGAGGAAGACATGGTGCATGATAACAGAGTTTGGTAGTAAAAGTTTTAGTTCTACACTTTGTAGGCTCTGCCAGTATAGCTATAGAAGCAGTTATATAGGAAAAGGCTCAGGGCAGACTGGGCTAACAGCAGCAAGAAACGTCTTCTACTAATGCTGCTTGTTTTGGTCTTTCCTCCTGCAGCAACATTCCCATTCTAGAAGTCCAACGAGCAAGAGTATATCGTTTCGGTTCTCTGCTGTGTTTTCCAGGGGCTTTTCCCAGTGCAGCTGTGCTAGCCAGAGATCACATCTCATTGCAGTCTGACTGTCACAGCTAAGCCTGCAAAGGCTGATAGCATGGATCTCAACTGAAGCAGAAAATGACTAATTCAGCAGTAAGTTTAAAGAATTGCAGCACTGCCCAATAACTCAGTGCAATCTTCCATGTTCTGAATACATGAGGACCTGAAGCACTTCTATGCCTGAGAATTTCTTACCATCAAGCATGCCTGCAGCTCAGGACATTAAGTTTTGTGCATGTTGATAAGGCTCAGAGTGGTGGGACTCCTGAGCCTGGAGAAGAGAAGCTGAGGGGAGACCTTTTCAATGCTCACAAGTATCTGAAGGGTGGGTTGAAGGAGGATGGAGACGGACTCTTCTCAGTGGTTCCCAGTGACTGGAAGAGGGACAATGGGCACAAGCTGGACCATAAGAAGTTCCATTTGAGTATGAGGAGAAACTTGTTTCCAGTGGGGGTGGCAGAGCCCTGGCAGAGGCTGCCCAGGGAGGGTGTGCAGTCCCCTTCTCTGGAGACCTTCAAGCCCCTCCTGGATGCAGCCCTGAGCGCTGTGCTCTGGGCAACCCTGCTTTAGCAGGGGAGTTGGACAAGATGATTTCTAGAGGTCCCTTCCAACTCTGAAAACTCCCTGATTCTGTGATAACACATTCTGGCAAATCACACTCCCACGGCTTAAGACATTACTCCCCTACACACAACCACAACACCATTTTGCTGAAGGCTACTAATCCTGTTGGTTAAAAAAAAAATAAAAATAAAACAAGTTTCATGCGTATCCATGAGTCTCAGTTTCTTCAATGCAGCCAAATCCAGTGCAAAGTGAAACCTAAATCCACCCTGTCTCCCCATCCTCCCTCCTCCACAATGCTTGAAACGAAGTCACTGGGTTTCACCGGGCAAAATAAACATCCTTATCCATTGACTTTGGTGACATACTCTCAGGCAGAGGAAGAATAATACAGTAAACCATTACTTTGGTTTATTAAATGAGTGTATGTCACAAGGCCTATTCCTGTTTATCAGCCTAGTGATTTAAGAACATCCCCAGCAAGCACAACTTACAACAGCTTACAAAGACAGACTGAAGAATATGACAAAACTGTAGCTGAATGCAATTAAAAGAGTTAAAAATAGTTAACTGCTATAGGAAGACGTGCTTTCCTCCTCATCATTTGCTTACACTGATCTTTAGAAAAAGAGCAGTAGAAAATGCCAGTAGAAATAATTACTATTCAATGTAAATAGCGGAGAGAATAATTTACTCTTCGCATGTCTGTAATAGAACTAAGGAAAGTTAGATCTTTTTCTAAAACTCCTTTGTTTGAAGGGAAAAAAAAAGTAATACCTGAAGTCAGAAAAACGTGGAGTTTTTCACAGTATCACAGAATTGTTACAGCTGGAAAGGACCTCTGAGATCACTGAGTCAAACCATACACTAAACCACAATCCACTCCCTACAATCTCGTCCACTAGAGCATGCCCTCAAGTGCCACATCTACACCTTTTTTGAATACCTCCACCACCTCCCTGGGCAGGCTATTCCGGTGCCTGGCCACCCTCTCAGTCAAGTAATTCTTCCTAATATCTAATCTGAACCTCCCCTGATGCAACTTCAGACCATTTTCTCTGTATCTCACACTGAGTAAAAAGGAAGGAATGGAACAGTTAAAAAAAAAAAAAAGCCTATAGAAAGGGATTGAATACTATTTCTGATTAAATGATGTGGTTTACCATGTTACTGGGAAAAAAAGGATGTAATATATGACTTAAAATTTTTGTTTGAGAGTTAGAAGTACAGGAAACCAAACAATCAAAACATACCTAAATTTAAACTTAGAACAAGTTTGGCTTTCTTCAGTTCCAAGGTGATATAGTCTCCTTGCTGTCCTTCTCCGTGGAAGATTACACCTTCGCTTTCAGAGGTCTTAAATTTCAGAGAGATGACATCTTTCAGTGTTTTCATTTTCTTGTTCCTGAATCTGTACGGTAACACCACATGGCCATCAAAATTGATAACATCAGCCCCTAAAGGAAAAAGCAAATAACATTGTTGATGAGTGATTGTACATTCTTTCCTGTGGCCACTGGGAAAAGAGACATACCTTATGAAGACTGTACCTGATCAAAATAAAATATGTGCAAGTATGATATGCATTGTAAATAGAGTGAGCATAATTTAACAATATTAAAACCAGCAACCAGTCAGGACATAAATTTAATCCATAGGAAATCAAAAAGCAGCTTGTGGGGACAGATACTACAACTGTACTTGACAGCTTTTGATTTCTCTCAAACACAGCTGTGCTATGCACATTTTCCTAATTACAGTGGAAAATGAAAGACAGACTTCTGAGTGGTCATTAATAATTCCTTTGATACCTCTTTAAAATCCAGTGTAGGTATCTGTGAGGACTGTAAACAGTAAAACATGAGCTCAAAGAAATTGCCTAGCAATATGTAAACCATAGACATAGGCCTTAACTACTCCTGCCTTACATGGAAACCTTGGGTAACTTGTGACCTCAACTAATTTTGAGATGAAGAAAAAAAGTTAATTCGATACTCATATAAATGTTCCACAATGACACAACAAAATTCCATGTTGTCTTATTTTCATGACTTAATCTCTACTCTAAAGAATGAGCCACAATTTTTTCTACAATTTTCTGGAGGTTAGATCCACAGTAAAGACAGTTGCAGAGCTTGATTCCATTCAATATACATGCTTCTGCTGAGGATTGAATCCTGTCTTTTAAGCAGGGCTCAATGAAAGACTGTCTACAGATACTCATCTCTAAAAATGTATACAGGCTTAAGAAATCTCCTTTGTAAACCGCTTAACCTATGACCAACCACCAGTGTCTCAGCTACTACTCACATGAGCATTTCATCCTCAATATATTCGCTACCGACAATTTAGTCACTCTGCAAAATTCTTAAAAAGTAATTAGTTTAAAAATCTTCATTTTTTGTCAAAGGAAAAAGTATTTCCCACTCACATTCTTCAAAAACATTCACATATCTTATTGGTATTCATACCAGACATTTCATGCTCTGAATGAAATGAAGGCTGGCATTTTATCAGATATTCTTCAACCACATCTGATTTTTTGCCAGCTTCTCCGGGATGCCCTTCAGTGACTGCTTGCAACTTTTTAAAATTCCTAACTTGTTTTTTGCTATTATAGCGGGAAGCAATTTAAATTTGTCAGATCCCCTCAAAACACAGAAGCAAGTCTACTCCAGTTGTTTAATTAACATAGGAGAATCTTTTAAATCTCTATTAAACCACTTTGTACATTAAGCCTAAATAACTTTGAATTTATATCACAGAATGCTTTGGGTTGGAAGGGACCTTAAAGATCATGTAGTTCCAATCCCCTGCCCTGGGCAGGGACACCTCCCACTAGATTAGGTTGAAAATAACTGTTCCCAAAGTAGTGGACCTCCAGTAACTGCAGCTGTGGCATGGGTACAAGAGGGATACTTGCCTTTTCCTGGGCTCGAAGTCTATCAGTATTAAAATAAAGACTAAAGCAAACAATGCTGCTGCTTTTTTATAAAAACCTGGCCCTGAATTCCTATGTTTTTAAAATCATTCAATTAAAAAAAAAAAGAAACAGCAGTAATCTTTGATTAAGCAGTTTTTTCAATGCATAGCTGTGCTGGCAGCATGCGGAAGGGTCTGCATGATAATTCAATCACCTAAAGATTACATAGCAATTATCTTTGAGAGTTATCATATGTAGAACTGTGCTAATGACTTGTGTTCCTTGTATGATGACACTCAGCTATTTAATAACATGATAATTAACATGCTGCCGAATGGTACTTAGACAGTAAACCATATAATTCCCATAATTGCAGTGTAAATATATCATGTTTCTCATCCTTAGTCACTCGACTGCCAGCATTAGCAGGAAGGAGACCTAAACCATCACATACAGAGTGTTCACCTGCATTCAGGGAAGTCTGACTCAGAGGCTGCTGTTGCAATGGGGGCAATTTATTTTTCAAAAAGTTAAAGCACAAAAAACCAGTGAGAAAGGGGGAAAGAGGGAGAAAGAGGAGAAAATGAAGAAAGATGAGGGGGGAAAGAAACTGACAATATATATATTTGTTTTTTAATTGCATTTAAATAGGAAGTACAGCTCCGATGTGTTTGAGTTTATATGGCCTACATTAGCTGATTATGCTAAAACCTGTTGCTTCTGTTCTTACAACAAAAATTTGTCTGTGTTTACACCTGGGTAAATCTGTTATTGTTCTGATTCATCATGACTGCTGCAGGTAAATAGCTGCTGCAGGTAAATAGCTTTCTATCACTGTCATCCCGAAAACGTCGAACTGCTTCAACGTTACCAGGCTGCGAGGTGAAGGAATTTTTGAGAAAAAGATAACACACTCTTACAATTGCTAAATTTCATTGAGAAGTGCCAATTCGGTGCCTTCTAGCAGATACAGTCCATATACCACTGCTCTGCTTTTCTGCAGCCTGTGGGGTTCTTTGCCAGGATCATGGTTCCTTCTCTGCTCTTCTGCTTGTCTGAGCCACTGCATTACATAAAAGGACTGTCCACAGTGTAGGAGATGCACCTGGCCAGAAATCAGAGCCCAGGGAGAGAGGACACCCAAACTACATGTCCTAAAATGGTTTAGGAAGCAACTCTGATTTTTTTGGAGGGGAGGAGGAGAAAGAAATAATTTTATAAAAGAATTATTATAATGGTAGCTTTTGTTTGGGAATGGATTATGGATCTTTTGGGGTTTTGTTGAACTTTTGTGAACTCCCAGAGAAATCAGACACTATTCCCATCACTGTGTCAAAGCAACATTTTTCCCCCACAGAATATAGCTTCAGTGGAAAAAATTTGACCAGACCTACTTGCAACAAAGAATAAACACAAGGTAAAAGGTATGTGTGGGGTTTTTTGAGGATGCTGTAAGAATTTTGCAAGATGCCTATGACAGTGAGAAGAATTTTGCACAGATTAAAACCAAAAAACGAAAACCAAACCAACAAAACCCTGTGCTGTTCAAATGACATCAAACGACACACATTACCAGTCCCAGTTAATTAAGGAGTTTACAAATGACTGCTGTTGCCGCTGAAGCTCTGCTTAATCTCAGATATCACATCATGTGGAACTGAAGGAAAATTTCTTTCTGCTTAGCTTGACAGATAGCAGACTACTGCTGGGACAGTTCGAACTGCTTCAAAGAGAGATGCTCGCAGTGCATAATCATAAAACCATTTGCTATTTACTGCAAAAAGTAGGAAGAAGGTGCAATATGGAAAGACACGGGTCTATAAGAGCTCTTCAGTAGTCTGTGAACTTTATATTACAACAGGAGAGTACCTCTGCACTAATTGATGGGCTAAAAAGGTTTGGAAAACCCCACATTTTTAGCTATACCGAAAATTATAAACTTAGGAGGTCTTAGACACCCAGTTCTTACTGACTTTCAACTCTTAAACTTTCGTACCACAACCTTTGCTCCCTCACTGAATTTTCTGGTCAAGCTATTTAATCAATTTTTCACATTTCATTTTTAAACAAAAGATGTAACGAAAATTAAAACAAACAACTGACAACAAAGCCCCCACAACTCTTCTACTCATTTCTTTTAACCACTGTGGGTCCTTCTGGTAGTAACTTTTTGAGTCCTTCGAACTGTTCTCTTGAAAAGATCCTTCGGGGCACTGCTGTGCAGGCAGGTAAGTAATTAAAGACAAGGGGAGATCAAACGGACTGTACATTCTTTTCCTTCAAAGGTGCTTAAACTGCTTCAGATGGCCTTGCCCACGCTGAAGAATTGTTCCAAGAAAATCCCATCACTGCCAAAGCGATTGCAGCTTCACTGGTAACGGTATTGCTTTGAATTTTAGAGTAGATTGCTCAGCAAGAGCAGTGCTTTCAAACATATGCGCTCACATCCTCTGTCAGCATCTATGTTTGTTATGGCAGATTTTATTTGTTTATTGCAAAACGCCCTTCGGCATAAACACAATTCTTAGTCTCTCCAAATCCTACAGGCAACCTTTATTCAGTCTTCTATGCTTTTAAGAAACATTTCCTCTAAGCAGGTGAAGTAAACTGTTTAACAATACTGATATTTAAATTGACCTTTACAGAGAGACCACGAAAATACTGTCTCACTGACAGAGGGGAGTGTTGTCCAAATTATTTATCCTTTCTTTTACAGGCTCTGTATACAGCTAACTCGGCAACACATTTAGACTTGGTCCGTACTGTAAGATAAACTGTATTTTAAATTAAAGTGAAGAATTTCCAGGTTCTTTTAACCACAACAAGGGGTGCTTCTTCTGGGTGCGGCACACATATTCAGAGCATGAGGGACAGGTCAGTTTTGTAGTCTGCTTTTTGCTCAAAGGTAACATGACAGTGAGGCATCCAGCTTTTGAGTTAATATTTGCAATACATAGTAATTTCTCATTGACTAAGGCACTAATGGCAAAAATCTCACTGAACTCACTGGGCACCTCTCAGCTGGTCTCAGCTATGTCCTTCACATACAGAAGGGCTTTCAGGCATAAGCCTTTTGCATTGAACTTTAAGCAGCAAAACTGAGCAATGAAACAGTAAAGCAATATAAAATAACCACAAAACTTGAAAGAGCTGTGAAATAAAAAGAAACCCACCCAGCCCAGCTCTGTTCAGCAAAGAACATGGGAAGAAATGTTTTGCCTAACTATCTAAATAAATAATTACACAGCTCTCATCCTAATTAAGACAACACAAAGAGAACACTTGGATCCCTGCTACTGGTCTCACTACTCTGAGATGCTTTTCCTTAGAAAACTGGATGAGAAGACATTACAGAATCACAAAATCAGAAACAGAGAATTTTCATGGTTGGAAGGGACCTCTGAGATTGAGTCCAACCATACACACACCAAAATATCATAGAGCATGCCCTCAAGTGCCACATCTACACATTTCTTAAAGACCTCCAGGGATGGTGACTCCACCACCCCCCTGGGCAGGCCGTTCCAGTGCCTGACCACCCTCTCGGTCAATTAATTCTTCCTAATATCTAATCTAAATCTCCCCTCCCACAACTTCAGACCTTGGGAGAAGAGGCCAACACCCACTCCTCCAGAACCTCATTTCAGGTAGCTGTGGAAGGCAGTGAGATCTCCCCTCAGCCTCCTCTTCTCCAAGCTAAACATTAGAACTGGTCAAATGCACCGAATATAAATCTGTTAATATCTGTAACTCACGGAGCAGTTACAGATCACTGAGCCTAAGTGGTGCTTCAGGATTACTTTTTTTTTTTTTATTTCCCCTCCCCTCTCTTTTTTCTCCACTGTCTACCAGCATAATGGGCCCTTTTGCCCTTTATGTTATATTCTGGTGTTATTTGCATTTTCTTCTTCACGCAGAGAGAGCTGCCTAATTAGGAACACCAGAGTGAGCTTCTAGACTATCGCTGTTTGATACTGTTAGTTTATCTGTTAATTAATGTGCTACTCTTTCCAATCTAATTAGATTTTTTTTACTGCAAAGATAAGTCAGTGAAATCATTACAAAGAAATACAGGAGGAGGTTGGTGGGAGGCTCAGACGTATTTATTGTTAGAATTCATTACGTGTGATGTACAGAGATTTGTTGCTGTCTCCTCTTCTTTCACTCGTGTCCACAACTTTATCAGGCTTTTGTCAAGAAGGATGTAGTTCATTTTCCATAAATAATTCTTATTCCTGCCAGTGAGCTTCTCTGTCTCCACCATGCTCCATCTTTTCCTGCTTCTTCTTCAATTTTAATACCAAGGTTATCTGTTTTTATGTGTTTGCAGTTCACAATTAAGTGCCTTGAAGTTCATTTATGACTTCTGTGTAGTCATACAAAGATGACACTCCACAGATACATTTCTAAATAGTAAATAAATGGACATAGTCCATGTACTTACAAGAACTGGAGATGAAGTCATAGCCTTGTATTTCACTCATAATACTGTCAAAATACATTAAAAAGAAGCATGAAAGATGCTGGCCAAACCAAGTTCTTCTGAATTTTGCTTTAGTTATGGTTGCCCTTTTTCCAGTTGCCTCCCAGGGTGCAGGCCAGCTGAGAGGCTGGTGGTGGAGGGAAGTTCCCACTAATCATACTGCTCACACCTTTCAGGACTCACTTGGCAGGAAGTTTTTCTAGAAATAAGTGATATTACCCTGGAAATTACTGAAAATCTAATTACTGCTCAGTGACGCACAGTAGTAGAATGTGTGCTGTGCTCATGAGAAGATTCAAAGGACACATCTGATCATGTATTTTTAAATATTTAAAATAAAATTCTTCTTTTAAACGGAAATAACCCTACTAGTACTATTTTTGAATAGTGAAAACAGCCATTTAATTAGCCTTTGATTCTTCTTGAAAGCTGTTGTATATATCACAAATAGGAATCTAGGAGCTATGTAGGAAACAGAATAATATCTAGAGCTTCATTCTGAGATCAAAGGTTATAAAATATCTGAAACTAAGGAGAACCTTACTTTTGTCACTAAAATTCATAAATATTTTAAATATGATGAGTGCAAGAAATAAAGGGGATCAACAAAATGCAGTGCACTTGCAAGAGCAGCCTATACAATTTAGAATAAGACTTTGGAATCACTAAAGCATTTCATATGTCAATTAATACGTTGCTCAGATCACCAAATCACAGAATTGTCTAGGTCAGAAGATACTCTTAAGATCATCAAGTGGAATCATCTACGCAACACAGACAAAAGCATCACTAAACCATATCACTAAGCAACACATCGACCAGTCTTTAAATATCTCCAGGGATGACGATTCCACCACTTCCCTGGGCAGCCTGTCTCAATGTTTGATAACCCTTTCAGTGTTATATCTGAAATATAGCATTTCTGAAGCCTGGAAAAAAAGGTCTTCTGACCTATGTTGTTCTCCATAGCAGTGGTCTGGGGAAAGACATACCTTTTTATTCATCTGAAGTCCGTATTTGTAATAGCACTGCACATCCTGAAGATCCAGAACAACAGCTAGAAGGATTTTCAAACTTATGAAGACATGCTGCCATTTAGAAGCTTGAGAAAATATTAATCTATAGAAGTCTATGTGCTTTTCAGATATAGCCGTTAGTACTCCGATGTAAGTAAGTCCAAGAATTGTAAAGTACAGCTCTTTTTAGTCTAAAAAAATATTGCTAGCCTTTCTTTGAAATAGTTATGATATCTGGTATTATATGGTATCATATATAATTAGATATATGGTAATTATATCTATTAGTAATCTGATATCTTTTTATCTTAATGAAAGATAGTTAAGATATCTTTGCCTATCTTTTTGATAACTGAAACACAGTTATCAAAACTATCTTTTGCCGGTTATCAAAAAGAATCTTTTTTGTCTTCAATCCCCCAATCAAAATTTAAAAGAAAACATAGTCAGTCAGATGGAAATGACCTCTCTTAGATTTAGACTTGAGTAGAAACTAATTGCCACAGAAATCCTAACAAACACGAGAAAATTAATACCTACATTAAAGTTCCACCAGAAGTTTAGCCCTACAGCAGAGCAGAATTCTTTTTGCCAAGGAGGAAGCCTGCCACCTCGGGAACAGCCAGCACCATTTCTAATACCATCTCCTTTGTTTCTTTCCAGAATATTCCTGGCAGTCCGTCTAAGGCTCTGACCTGTGAGGAGCTCATACTCCATTATGACCCATAGTGTAAATTTAAAGTGGTTCATAGCAAATAATCTCAACTAGTGACTCAATACACTTACTTGTCTGTCACACTTATACCCTGGGGAGATAATCTGCAACTTTAACAAGAGGAACATCTAACATATGCTGGCAAAGATGCAGGAATGGGGTAGTAACTTTTCTCAAAGTCTTCTGCAGAAATATATTATTTTAAAATGTACCTAATCACCTTGTAATGGTAAGAAACAGTAGTTCTGAGAACTATAAAGAATTGAAGAAATGTTCACTTTGTTCTGTCTGCACTAACAAGATATAGATAGATAGATAGATAGATAGATATGCATCCAGACCTAGCCTGATACTCAAGAAAACAGATGGAAGAGAAGAGGAGGTCTTCATCACCTCTTAAATGCCTTTTTTTATTAGGGTACACCAAGACCCTGGGTCCTACAGGACTTCTCCCTGCTTTCTAATGACCAACAGAGAATTCTCACTACAAACAGATGTCACATTTAGAATTTAGTTATGAGAAGAAATGTGTCCAGCAACATGCTGAAAACAAAAACCATCTTCCATCACTCCTTCCATTGCTCTGCTTCTAATTTTAAGTTCCTCCTTTGTGTAGTTCAGGCCACACTCAAACACAAACAAAATCCTTATGCCCAGGAAAATAACTATCACCACTGCTAAGCTACCAGACAAGATTAAATCATGTAATTTATGTATTCTTCTTTTAATATATTGATCCCAGCACAACACTTGCTGGCTGAATCTATATTTAAAAATTATGTCTTCAGCCTTATTGTTCAAAATCTTATTATTTTCTTGCTCTTGAACAACTAGAGAACACACTCATAGTCATTTAGACTCCAACTGATAATACCTGGGACCTAAAAATATGAATCTTTTTTATAGTTTATTGATTTACTATATATGTGACTTTCTTTTGGCAAAGTCAGTACCTAACACTAATATTTTCTATCAGAAGCATTCGACTGTGTTTACAAACTGAACATCAGACCAGTTTTCCCTGCCTGTCTCTTTCTCAGGCTATTATAACCACACACCGTGTGACAGTGCACAATAGAAAAGTTCCTGAAAATACAACTGGAAGCAAAATACAGGGCACTAAATATATCAAACACTGGAGTGAAGCTCTTACAACTCTTGGCAACTCAGATTTTTCAGAGAATCTAGTGGTTAAACGCCTGAATGTAGCCATTCTTAACATTTTTAGGTACTTTCAAGCTTCTTCCAGCTACCTATATCACCAGTAATTTAAGTATCTTTTAAAAAATCTGAGTGCACTCAAAAAGTGCAATAGGAAAGTAGGAAACGTACCAAGGAGGTGCAATAAAATATATGGAACAATTTCACTTCTGTGAAACGATTCTGTTTTTCAGAGAAAGTGCTGAAGGGAGTGGTCGGGCAGTAAATGTTTAATTATCTTTACAGGCAAGCTGCAGTGGATAGATGCAAAGGGAGCAAAGACTCTTTAGCTTATCCAATACACAACTGAATTTCTGCCAAGAATGCCTCCTGTGAAAGAAAATACTTCATTAGGAATTCTAGTCTCTGCCTTTATGTAAAGGAAATTAATGGCGATTCTTTCTTGCTAAGAAATGCTGAACAAGTCTCTTCATTAACATCTAATTCATAGCTCCTGAATAGAAATATACAAGAACATGAGGAATATGATTAGATACACAGATGCAAGAAAACAGAGAAGAGAATATAAGTTGCTCCAAATTTAACCTACTGTGTCATGAAATTGCAGATCATCTGAAATGAAAACCAACAGACCTGAGTACCTAATGAAGTGTATGAGACAGTCAGAGACAAAGGAAAAGAACCTCAAAACTCTTCAAGCCATAAAATTATAAAGATTTCTTTTGAGGAGCACTATAGTGCTGTTTTAACAGCACATTCTTGATTTGCACAATACATAAATCTGACTCGGTTCATATTGTTTGGTTTTGTAAGGAAAAACATTTGGAAGCCTAGGAATTAAACTCCTTTCCCTTAGCATTTGTTTGCACAAAGCCACCAGCAGTTTTTACTTTTTTTTTTTTTTTTTTCAAGACTTCTGATATTTAAGTTTCACTCACACCTATAAAGTGTGAAATATTTTCAGTATTTTGTACATTACTCAAGCTGGAATGGTAACCTTGCAGGAGCCAACCTGGTCATTTCGTATTCTTGAGAAAGAGCCGATCGCTCTGAAAAACAGACACCTGGCTGGTGCTCTTCATGCACAGCCACTTTTGTTTTGCTGACACAAAGACAGACAAAGTAATTAATGGATCTTATTCTAACAGCTTTATGACTACCACTTTCAGCTATGCTGTCAAAGAGTATGACAACAGCTTATACAGTAACAGGAAAAGCCATGCTGGCATCAGCTTAAGTAACAGACTACATGGAAGTCTGTTGCAAAAAGTAAGAGGAGAGTGGTAAGCAGAAACAAGGGAATATTTCATAAAAAAAGATTTAAAGAAGGAACAGGTAATTTGTTAGTTTTGTTTCAATGCAGAAAATCAACACAGCCCTACCAAAAAACCTCTGTGACCCAACATATCAGGGATTCCACTGGGAGGATCTCAGCACCCTGGAAGCCTCATGCAGTTCTCTTGAAACACGCAGCCAAAGACTATGCAAGAGCGTTGTTGCTGCCATTATTGTAGGCATCCATCTGCCACAGGATGGAGACTAAAGCAACTCTTCACATGGCAATGATCCTGCAGAGCTTATTATGATCTCCACGAATCGGTAGTAAAATGTACTATATTGGATATGCCGTAGCCTCCAGATGCTATGTATTTGCTGCCTGTCTCAAAAATTCATAAAGGTGGACATGATGGAAGATGTATGTCATACGCCTTTGCTCTCTCTCTCTCCAGAAGAGCATGAACAAAAAAATCTGCCATCAGTTCTGACTGAACTGATTTGGTGTATACCTGCCTTGGGTTATATCGCTTTCTTCTCTCTGACTTGCTTCTTGACAAATGATGTCACTGCCAGTGTAAAGACCCTATTCCCCCTCAGAGTGTATGAAATAGATCATTTTAAAACCAAAGCTGAAACTCCCATTGACTAAAAAAAAAATGTTGGTTGTTTTATGTAAGTCTATTTGTTGTTGTTTTCCAAGCTTGTTTTGCTTATGCAACTCCTCCATTAACACAGAAAGAAAGCAACTTTTCATCAACTAACTGAAATCATTTTGTCAACAAGCTCTGTTTGACTTTTTCTCACATTTACTTTAAGCCTCTGAAAGCATCCTGTCATGTACCTACAGTATTTTGTCTCCCTAGCTCATAAAAAAATAATACTACTACTTTAACCTGTAAATATTGCAGCAAAGATCATGGGCTTTAGTTTTTGATTCTATTACTTTTTTTTTTTTTTTTCTTTTTCTGTTAAAGAGAAAGACATTTCATGGTAAACTAAATGTAAGTTTCTTCTGGCAAATGCCAGAATTTCCACCTGACGTACACGGAAGAAGGTATACTTAAAAGCACGTATTTGTCATGCTGCAAAATTAATCACACTCTAGTGTTCCCTATGCTTAAAACAGCACATAAAACATTTTAGCAGTGTGATGATAAATGCTTGTTTATCAAGAGGCACGTACTGAATAATCACAGCAAAATCACCTAAAATTTTAGAAGCTTGGAATCTCTTTGAGCAAGAATCAACCTTAGAATAATCCCCAGTTGCTCGGTTAACAGGCACACTGCTCTCTTTCTACAAATGCAAAATTGGTGTCAAATGACAGTAGATGGCCTTTTGACTGTCTATCTAAATCAAGGCAACACCTGAAATCAAAGGTTGTTCCTTTTTGCTAGTTGGAAGGCAAAGGGCTCCCATATGCTTTAAGTCACCCAGTGAAGGCGATGGATGAGACTTCCAGGCGTGTGCCCCTTCCCTTATTCTCACACCTGGTTAAAGACAAATCTCAAATAGCTCCTTCCAGCTCAAACAGCAACAAAGAGAGGATACTGCATAAGAAATAGATACTTAGAAATAGGACATCAGACATTTAATTTTCTGCAGATTTGTAGGCATTCATTAAGCACTGCCCGGACTGAATTCAAGGACAGACATTTAGAAACTGCCCTCGCTTTCTTAAAACATAATCAATTCTGCTCTTAAATTCAAATGCATTTGTAGCATTGCTCATCTGGATTTCAAAAGAAATTCTAAAGTCATACTCAAATACTAAAGGAAAAACCTCTGAAACATGTCACATATTTAGGCAATCGGAGCTACTCTGATAGAATTCTTAGGTTTTTGCTTTAATTTTATCTCTAGCAACACTCAGTGAATTACGTCCTGTTTCCCATTTGTTCCCTTCAAGGCCCAACATGATATTTGCCTGAATACCATCTTTTCCTCAACTTTCCCATTCAAGTTTATACAATAGTTGTTTGCAGAAGAAACCATAAAGATCAAAAGGAGCAACTTCAAAGCACTGTCATGAATTCCAACGTCGCGTCTTCCAGAGAAGAATAAAATAGTAACTCAGGGTTACAATAAATATTTCATGAGGCCCTGGGCAATATAACCAGCAATCCTGGAACATCTTTATCTATCTAAGCGAAAAGTGCTCGAGATTCATATTTGATCTGAGATCCAAAGACAGTTTTTATTTAGGGAAAAAAGAAAAGAAAAGAAAAGATGAGCATAAAGAAAACTTACAATAGGAGCACCCGTAGACTTCAACTCTTAACCCAATTTGGCCTTCTCCATTCCAGTCCAAAGGAACTATCCGAACATAGCGAGCAATAACTGGATGCTGTAAATCATGTCGGACCACGCTATCGGAGTTTGTATTCCCAGGAAAAGCCTAAGGGAAAGAATAAGGAAAAGAAAATTATTGTATCACATCTATCTCATGTGCTTAAAAGCAAGCAATACCCATTAGTTAACATAATATAGGGAGGGGCTTTGTTCTATCATTTTATGGACAACCTGTTCATTCAGTGATGGCAGACGTCAAAGACTATTATGCACTCATACCCAGCATTTTCGGAAGAGTTTTCACACCTCTTAATTTTATTAAAAATTACATATGAAGTGTCTTGTTACAGTGAACAAAATAGTCATAAGTGAACAAAGAAAAGATGACCCATTGCTAGAAGATAAGAAACTTTTGGGCATTCTCATAAAAAAAGGACATTTTTGCTATAGAGAACAAAAAAAATCAGTAATAGTATCCATACAGTTGCCATCTGAACAAATCCACATACAGTCCTGTAATAAATGCCCATAGTGGAATGAAAAACAGAGTGAAAAACCAACTGGACTGTAAGTGCTACTACTGCATAATACAGTCACCAAAAACATTACAGTCAAAATTTAAGAGTCTTTTATAGTCAGATACAGCAGTACCTAATTCCATGCCCAGATACCACTTATTTACAGAAGGATATACTAGATGAATAATTAGTTTCTACAGGGCACAGTACATCTGGGTAGTGGTAAATGTAAGGAATATCCACAGGATCCCTTCCTCGGTGGACTTTAAACATTATTATAGATATTAGTGTCTACATTCACCTTAATTTTTCTGTACTGCAGCTACTAATGTGCTAAATCAGGAAGATGGCACTCCTCTCTTCGTAGCTGAGCTTGTAAGATACATTAATTAATGTCTATGAAGCACTTAGATGTGCAAGTGCTATCTGTTAATAAGGAAATTAACAGTTCTGCCTGAATGGAAGACAATAAACACCAAAGGGAAGCAGGCACTGAATGAAGACAAAAAAGGTATTGAACAACTGCGTGTTCTCTCAGTCCTGTTCACAGAACTTCATGGAGAGAATTAAGAATTTGATCCTTTAAAAATATATATACTAGTGAGCACGCAATGTAATGTTCTGTATTTCAAGAGGAATTTCTGTTTGGGCACATCTTATTTTTGTGATGCTTGGCACAATCTTATCAAAACTCTCTTAATGTAGGTTTTTGCTGCTTGGCTTTTTGTTTGTTTGTTTTGGGTGAGTTTTCTGTGTATTTAATTTGCTAGAAGTATTAGCGGCAAAGGAAGCTGAATGCAGGAGGGCATGGTACTCAATATATTATTTGATTAAGTGACTGATGGATAAAATCTGATTCTCAAAATCAGGATGACTTGCTGCAGCTCTCAAACCTTGTGCCCTGAACTTGTGCTTTACCAGTCCTTTCTCAGGAAGACTTAAGGCTGAAACCAGAAGGTAGTTGATATTTTGAGGGTTTCCATTTGAATATGATCCAGTAACACCTGCTGAACCCATGAACACAGTCGATAAAGAATAGGACAGACTGTCATTAGTTTTCCCAATTATTAAAATGCGTTCCATTTAGTCTCCAGCAGAATAATGCCTTTAAAATACAGCCTTCTCTTAGATCAATGTGGTACAGTAATACACGCTCCGTGGATAGCAAACATCAGGCCAAAATCCATCAAGCAAGGCTGAAAAACCAATTTACAGGAGCTCGTGAATTATCTAGCATTGCTGTAAAATCTGACCAAGAATAGTACACGGGCTCAGAAAGGCAGGCTGCCATTAAAAACTGGGTTTATACAATTTAGACCCACAGCTCTAATAAGAGACTTTTCTTTTTCACTTTGGCTAAAAAAAGATACAGAGATGTACTGCAAGAAACTCCCTCCCAAAACTATTTTTCAGAGAAAGGTGGAAATACCTGTATAAATTAAACAAGTTTTTCAGACTATTAATCTCATAGAATCATAAAATGGTCAGAGTTGGAAGGGACCTTAAAGATCATCAAGTTCCAACCGCCCTGCTCTGGGCAGGGACACCTCTCCCTAGAGCAGGTTGCTCCAAGCCCCATCCAGCCTGGCCTTAAACACTTCCAGGGATGGGGCATCAACAACTTCCCTGGGCAACCTGTTCCAGTGCCTCACCACCCTCACAGCAAAGAACTTCTTAAGATCTCATCTAAATCTCCCCTCTTCCACGAACTGACTTAAGTATTATTGCCAGATTTCTGCTTTTAATGGGCAACATGGTTTTTCTTTAATCCAAACTGGGAAAACGACCAAAGTGATTTGTCTGTGAAACAGGCAGCACTATCTCACCAGTCCCCCTCCAAAATCTCTGTTCTACAAGTCATTTCTATTCTTGCATTGGATGTTGACTTCCATAAACTGCTTTATGCTTCAGCTCACATCGCAATGTAGAGATTGTGAGTGTTGTGAGTAACAACCACTCTTCTCAAAGACCGTGCTCCACAGGACAGTAAAGTAATAAGAATGAAGAAAGGTAAAAGAATATGCCCCCAAATCCTTTCTAAACACTGTTTTTGAACATATGTGGAACAGAGCTTTCAAAAGTAATCACTGAGAGTTGTGCGACTGGCTTTCTTAAGAGTAAAATTTGTTCAACTCCAAGTATTTTCCCAAAATACTAGGGCAGGCTTATAGGACAGATAATATATTTTGATGGTCCACCTGAACAAGCTTTAAAAAAAAAAAAAGCTTTTGGCACAGGAGGTTTCTTCAGCAGAAGGAGCAGCAAAAAACAGCTGTAGAATCATTGAAATTCACTTTGGCTTTACCAAAACGCTGCAACGCCACTACTCTGCAGAAACACACTTGGTATAATTTTCTTTGCATAAGCAGCGAACCTGAGAGAAGTGAAAGTAAGTTTTTGTGAAATTTGGAAGAAAATATAGGGAAATTTAAGACTAAGGCTCAACTTTGTATCCTATATTTACAGAACAATAATATTCTAATCAATGATTATAAGTGTTAAAGCTGTTATAAATTTATAGTAGCATTGTAGTAAAGCAGATCAGTAAGGTGACATACAGCTTTATAGCATCAATTAGCTAAAACTCGCAAAAAAAGTTTAGTTTCCTGTATAAGGACAGTTTTGTAATATCATTCAGTACCCAATTTTACGAATACAGCAAGTACAATACAAAATCTAAAAGGGAGAAAATGCTTTGATTGCCTTTTACAATAAAGGATTAAAAAGAAATATTCAGCATTAACAATTTATCTCTGAAGTCAGGAGGCTCAAGACTGAATGAAAAGAAATGTTATTAAGTGAATGAAAGTTTTCAGCCTTCAAACAAAGAAAGAAAAAATGAAAGAATGTTGGGTCAGATGCTCAACCAAAAGAAGAAAAAGACATTTGTAACCTTTCAACTCATAGTGAAGCAGAGAAAAAAAACTGTACTTCACCCAAAACCCCATCACATGTATACCAGAGAACTTAACTTGCTCCAGGTGACAACTTATTTCTCACTCGACTTCGTTCAGGTGAAGAAATCTCCATTCAAATTATTGATTTATTCAGAGACAAGTATTAAAATCACTTCAATGTATGCTCTTGATGTAAAAACAGGGCAATCCATGAAATAGTACGATAATGTTTCTTTGCAGATAAAAAAAGAAACACTATTTTTTTTCATAGCTTTCTTTAATTACTAGTAATTGTTAAAATTACTTTCATTATATAGTTTATATAAGTATATACTATATTTTTCAACAGTTATATTTTGCTACTGGTATTTTAAGCAAAGGAGGGGATAATTTATGAGTCTGAATTTATGAAAAAAATCCTAGGCTTCTAGCTTATTTTAACACAGCATTATTGGAAACACTGCAGAGTCTATGTTCCGTGGAATTATAGCTCTAGAAATGGCTCTCGTAATCAGAAACAGGATTTGCATGTAAAAGACACATTAATAAAAGTGTGGTATTATAAAATACAGATTCATCCAGAGACAGATAGAAGATGGCTGTGGGAAACATAACTTGGTTGTCTTTAAGAACTCCAAGGTGTGTTAAGCAGAGAGGTGGCTAAACCTTAAAATGTTTATTTTATAGAAAAAAAAAACAACGGGGAGGTAAAAAGGGAAAACGAACAAACAAACAAACAAAAAAGAGTTTTCAGTGGCACTTGGTATAGTTTCCTGGGCACACAAAATCATTAGGTTCTTTTGACTTAATCTTTCACTGTCTCAGTTCCACATAGAAAAGAGGGAGTAAAAATTCATTTGTTTTATGGGGTTGTAAAAATACTGTAATACTTATTAAGTACTTAGTCAAGTATTCTCATGGGCGCCTAATTTAGAAATCTGAGCCTTTTGTGGTCAGTGAAGCAAAGTGGGAGATAGGAACTAAATTAAAAGCTTGCTTCTCTTCACTGGCTACACAGTAAAACATAAATTTTCCTGGCTGTAATATAAATGTATTCTACAAAATGGAGAATATAATCAACAACCTAGATCCAAAAGTTGCCTAGTGATTGATTCACATTCATAGAAAAAGAATACAAAAACCAGTGTGAAATGGTTATACCGCTGGAATAAAGCCTGCTTTCCTCCCAGGGACCTGAGAGGTTTTATTCATTAATAGTCAAAAATTACTTTTGCTACATCTTCTGTAGAATGAGAAAGAGACAGGAAGATTGTGTTTCTAAACTAACTGCACACAACTGCAATCACCACAGAAAAAATGTCATCAAGTGCTGTCTGGCTGCTGAGCTGGAGAGCTCAACAGTCCCAGGAGCTCCCACCTTCGGAAGAAGGGCAAACACCAAGGAACCCAGAATGGTCCTTGGTTTCTTTTCCTCTTTAGTACTGATGTAGTTGACAACTTTCACTCACTTTGATGCTATTAAAATAGCTTTCAGGTAATGTTCAGAACAGTATTTATTCCTTTTAGAGCAGTCTGCTCTCAAAGCTTCTTGTGTATCTGCTCTGTTCCTCTACTGAGTTATTTACATAAAATTTTGCAAACCAACAAGCAGTGGCAACCCCATTACCTGATTTAAGTCACTCCTTTAAGTCCAGATCTCCTTGATGGAGGATTACAAGTTTAAAACCTTTTGCTCTGTGGCCCAGGATCAAATCTAAATCAAATATTAACGTGGCAAACAACAATGTGGATCCTTTCTAAAACTCAGGGCAAGTCTAAAAGGGCTCTAAACACAAAGAATCGTAAGAAAAACTGAAAACCCCAAATTCCTGTCTCAGGAAGAACACCTGGAGTAAGACTCCTTTCAAACTGATCAAAGCCAAATTACTGAGAAATCTCCAAAGGCAGAATTGCAATATGTGACAGCCTTCAAACATGCCTGCCTGTCCTTCAACTTGCACCTAAAAGCTGTTTGCCTCTCTAGGGAAATACAGACAGTTTTAACCACTTGGCCTTTTCAAATGAGACCAAAAAGCCACAAGAATATTTTATAAAGGAGTGTGCAAAGGAATATGTGAATTGGTACAAGTTACCTTTTTCTCCAGGGATTTCTTCAGTTAACTTTTTTTTTTTAACTCTTCCCACCACTCGCTAAGATGAAACCAATAGAAAAATTTGGGAAGGACTGCAGAACACTTGTGTATCTGCTGACGATGTCAAATAGCGACTCAGCCTTCATGCAGAATGCCTGATATCCGCAACAGAAGTTTGGAGCAAGAACTAATCTCTGTTTGGAAATTCTGGGAATATAGTAAACCATAAATATCTTAACAAAGGAGACTGCTGAAGGTTATATTTTTGTTCTAAAGCAAATAATCCAATTTCATCCCACTATCTCTTTTTCAACTGTACTCTTTCAGGAGTTACAGTTTTTCCTTTCACAGAGATAATATCCCTCTAATTTCCCTATAATTTTGCTTCATTCAGGTTTACATCAGGTACTATTCTGAAAGTAACTCTAAGAAATATTTTAGGTTAGATGACCTAAACCATCTGTTAGCATCTGAAATCAGAGGACTTCCATATATCAAAATCCTTGTTTAATAATCAGCAAAGGGAATCTATTCTGGAAACAATAATTGGGGGTAAGGATTTTATAATTTTTTATCACCTATCTACTTTTTCTTTCCCTTACAATTCATAAAAAGAACAATAAAGTGATTTAATGGCCTTACTTGCTTGCAATAGAAAGTTCCTAAAATTAATTTTCAGCTCTGTTATAAATCTTAGGGGACTGAACATCTAGAATCAATCGATCACTACTTGTGTGCGTGTTTGTTTTTTCTTTTCCCTTAATGCACTTTGAGCATCTTTATCCGATCCAGGTATTTCTGGTTTATTTATTTTTGGCAATTGGGAAACGTGCTTCCCTGGCCAAGGAGGCAGTGACATTTTGAGTTTAGAGAGAGTTCATTGTCATCCCTTGAGTCTATCTCTGAGTGGGGCTGAGGGGCTCTACAGGCACAGAATGAAAGGAAGAGTTGGAGGTCAACAGAGCAAAATCTGTGCCGCGAGTAGCATCACGGGTCTTGCTGCTCAGAAGGTGGAAACTCTCACATACAAAGATCTTTGTTATTGAGGCCCAACATTTCTCCTACATGATCTACCTGCCCATAGCAAGAGTTGGCAGCAGCATAGAAAAGGCAAAGTGTGGTTTTACTCCTACACAAAGGCCCAGATTGCTCAGAAAAAAGTTGGTAGATATGCAGCCAATCTTCTTGCATGTTCTTTTTTCCAAACCTATGTCACACCAACATCACTGTTGTTTGCTGTGCTGCTTTCATAGTGAAGATGCTGTCATCTTGTTGCTATTTATCAGTCTGGTAGATCCCTTTCTCTACAATTAATATGATACAAATCAGAACTACTCTTCGTGGTTATTTTTAGGAAGACAAAGGAACCAGGATCTCCCCGTCTTTCACTTCCCCAGCCTTCTAGCCTAACTCAGTCACTGCTTGAGAGTATTTTGAAGATGTGCTTGCAAGGGCTTCTAAAAAATCTGGAGTTCTTCAGAAGGAAGAGTCTACCATACTGTTACTCCCTTTGACTGTAGCATCGCAGGAGGCACCTCCAGGAAATGTCTTTAGAACCATTTGATAAAGCTTTGTGAATACTCATCATAGTACGAGCAGAGCAGCCAGGAATGCCTGCTGGTGTCGTGCTTTGTTGCTCACTTAATGTGTGAACTTGAGTAATGTCTCTGAAACTCGTTCTGTCTGTAAAATGGAGATAATAAGTGATTGCTTAATTAGCTATTTTTTATGCACTGATCCTTTACAAACATTTCTTGAACTATCTTTACATCCCTGCTCACTTAAAAAGTAAAAAATAAATCAAATCACAGAAACTCACTGACTTTTGTGGCCAGAAGGGAGAATTATGATAATCTACTCTGCAGTTTGGTAGACACAGACTACGGACTCCCATGCAATCCTTCAAGTAATGAGTTCTCAGTTTGAGCTATCGTGTAACATTCATAAGGTTATTCAGTCTTGAGTTCAAAACTGAAAGGGGTGGAAAATTATATCTATCACACTGTCACAGAAGCTCTTCCAATGGTTACTTAAACTCCATGTTAAAAGTACTTGGGCTTTGTCTGGTTTATTCATCTAGTCACTAGACCTCATTGCACCTTTTGTTCTCCATTAAAGAATGGATCACTATTATGTATAACTTCTACTTCGCAAAAACCTGGCAAACTAGGATGAGAAAACACTGGCTATACTTCTGTAATATCAAAATAATCAGATCATAAATCAAACCCAGCAATGTGTCTGGATCTGCTTGCAAAATGATAACCTAATCTGGCTCACAAAATCCCTACAGGCTTTCTTTTAAAGACATCAGCTTCTTCCTCCCTCCTCCTCCACCTCTGATGGACGTGTAAAATGAGACTAAGAAAACAGCATGGGTTTCCATTCAGTTTTTGTTGAATTCATTCTCTTGCTCAGTCACGATCTTAAACACCAGTGGTCAACCTCTTCTTAAATAAGATCACCAAAATGTTTCCAATTATCAGTTGCATTGTGCATTACTGTCTAGCTGGGATGGTTATATCACACTGTAACAGAAAACATTCAGGCAGTCTCCAGTGGGCTTCACATCAACCCAGCTGGGACTTAATGACACAAGCAATATGGTAACACAATGGCTCACACTTCCATTTAAAAATCATCATCCTTTTTTCTAAAAGAACATCAGTTCATATAATCTCTGTATGATCCAACCTTACTGCTTAGAAGAACTCCTGTATAGGTGTTAAATGTCACATTAATATATCAGAGGCCATGGTGAATGTCTAGTTTTTAGGAAGAATGTCACAAAAGTTCAATCCAGATGGCTTTTTTTTTTTCAAAGAGCTCATTTCATACTTAAATATATACACAATAAAATTGTTTAGCCTTATTATTCTAACCTTGCTTAGAGAAGAGTAATAAGAATATGCTTTAGACAGAACAGAGTAAAGCAAGGTGGAAAGAAAGCAGCAGTGATAGATCCTTGTTTTCAGCAGCTTTTCATAAAGTCTCTTGGGAAGCCAACCGAGTTTCGTTGAAGGGAATGAATCAATGGTCCTTAATAAAAAGAAAATCAATTAGAAAGTCATTACCTGAAAATTAGCACTCAAAACGCAAAATTCCATTTTAAAGCCAATTAAACTATATGTCAGTACTAAGTTGGATTGCACTTGCATTGATGTATGCAAAATGATGAACATTCTCTATCCCTAAGAGATGTAAAGAGTGAAAAATTAAAGAACATGTTTATTGACACCATTGAATTTTTTTTTTTTTTTTTTTTTTTGCAAGCTATCTCAGATAGCAGATGACTATGCTGGGCTTCATAACAGCTTTCCATTGTATATCTCCAGTACTGATGTCCTCACAGGAATTACAGCACTTGAGGAAACCTTATTTTTGCTGGCTGTCATAACAACACGTATGAAACCAACTGCTACATTAAAGGCCAGAGAGAGGACTGAAGGCAGCTAAGTACCCCAGCAGCCTCTTTCTCCCAATAGCTTGCCACAGTCCTGGCAAGATTTGTGTTTTGTGCCACACTGGAAGGGCAAATAGTGCTTACTTTTGAGAAAGTAGAGTAGACAGCATCTCACAGGAGCGAAAGTCTCCCCCTGGATGCAGCTGGACAGTCACCGCTGCTTGTCTTCTTAACAGCAACCAGCCTAATCCATCATGCCTGGGTCTGCAGTACAGGAAGAATCGTGTCTGTCTGTCTGTCTCCCAGCTCTGGTCTGAGTAACAAGAGGCAGCAGAAATCTCTCCCTGAGGGAGGAATGCTGCAGCGCACAGTGCCACAGCAGCATTCTGGTAAGTACACCCCATCACAGCACATCATTGCCAGGGAGGGGTCTCTCCCCCTGCACCTACTATTGCTATTACTGATTTAACCCTAAAAGGAAGCAGCAAGAAGCAGGAGCATGAATTCACTACAGAACATTAAGCACATCTTAATCACGTACTTAACATCATAGGATGGTCAGAGTTGGAAGGGACCTTCAAGATCATCCAGTTCCAACCCCCCTGCCCTGGGCAGGGACACCTCCTACCAGACCAGGTTGCTCCAAGCCCCATCCAGCCTGGCCTTAAACACTTCCAGGGATGGGGCAGCCACAACCTCCCTGGGCAACCTGTTCCAGTGCCTCACCACCCTCACGGCAAAGAATTTCTTCCTGATACCTCATCTAAATCTCCCCTCTTCCAATTTACAACCTTTATCCTTTTCCTACCACTAGACTTCCTGGATGATGTAAGATTTGGAAAGGAGCCAAGTAGACAACGACAAGGGAACTAGGAGGAGAGCATTTAGTGGTTGAGTTCCTCAATAATCATTCCTGGGTTTTGTATTGTTTCATTAATGAATTGGACAGAAAAGAGTAAGGCATGTGCTACTGAATGCATAGATGACATGGAGGTTGAAGTCTACACCAAGATCAAGGAAAAAGTATCAGGCTCAAACAACAATATGCTAAAACTTAAGAGACAACTAAATAATGCAAAGTCAAAGGACCTCACCTGGGAGCCAAATGACAATTTCTTCTATTATCTTGGGCAAAATTGGGCAATAAGTGAGCTGCACAGACTGTATTAACAGATACTGAAATAAAATGAGTAATCAATCTTTCTTCAAACGCATGAGAAGAACACAATCTGCCAGGCACTTTTTAAGACCAGAAGATGAATAGATAAGAACAGAACACAAAAGGAAACCCATGCCAGAGAAAGTAAATATGTTCTTGCATTCTGTGGATGCAACTGGGATGATATCCCTGGTGCATCTCTTCTTTCTAAGAGATTATGTCAAGGGTTTGGTTGGAAGCAGTTTTGGAATAAGCACACAAAATGAAAAGCAACAAATCACAAAGGCCAGATAGTACTAACACATGAGCTCTAAAGCAACTTGAGGATGAAATAGCTGAATTATTAACAACTGCAAGTAACCTCTCACATAAAACTCTTTTGATGCCTAACCATAGGAAGGTGGCAATTTTAAAAAATCCTCCTCTAGACAGCCAGGGAGTTACAGACCAGTAAGCTTGTCATCTGTGTCAGGCAAAGGATTATAAACCAGAATAAAAGAACAGAATTACTGCAGACACTGGAGTGATTTGATCTGCTTGTGAAGAGTCAGCTTGGCTTTTACAAAAAAACCCTTCACTACAAACCCACTGAAGTTCATGGAAAGAGCAAATATGCATATGGATAAAGGTGATCTGGTTAATGCAACCAACTAAGGAGTCAAAGAAATTGTGGAAAATTTCCCTCACCAAAGGCCTTTAAGGTGACCAAGCAGCTACAGTGTAAGAAGGAAGGTCTTTAAATGGCAAAATAACTGCTTAAAAGAAAATGTCGAGTTCTAACAGCGGAAACCTCCAGTGGAGTTGTGCTGATACCTGGAGTGTTCAGCATGATCATAAACTATTGAGAAAAGAGGGTAAGCAGAGAGATAAGAAAGCTTGCTGGTGGCACTAAATTATTTAGAGTGAGCGGTAAGGGTGAGAGAGCACCGTGAAGAACTGCTGCAGAATGTGTCTTATGAGCCTGAATGACTGAAATTAAGTGTAGATGAATGTAAAATGCCACATGGGGAAAAGCCTATCCTAATTTCACATAAAAAATGATGAACTCTGAGCTAACCATTACTATTCAGAAGAGAGACCTTAGATTATAGTAGGTAGTTCCATGAAACAGTCAGCTCAACACTCAGTAGCAGTTAAAAGGTAAATTAAATGCTAGTACAGGAGTATAGAAATTACAGTTATGCCACTGTAAACCATAGTTCATCTACAGTTTGAAAATAATGTAAAGTTCTACCTCCCTCATCTCAAAAGGGATATAAAAGAGGCAAGGAATGAAACTTCTGTATGAGAAGCAACTGAATAATCTGTGAGTCTTCAACCTGGAAAATTAATTCCTTCATTGGAATAAGAAGAATGTCTATGGAATCACAAGGAATGTGTAGAGAAGGTAAGAAGAATCAGCTTTACACAGGCTCTTCCTGGGCAAAGACACACTGGGCACCAAAGGAAGCTAGGTTTGAAGCAATCAAAAAGAGATGACACCCAGCAAAGGGAGGGTGACCTATAAAACTTAACACAATAAAAGCTGTGGGTACTGAAGGCCTGTGTGGGATTACAAACCGAAGGCGGGAAAGCACAGAAGAAAGAATCCACTGAAGGTTCCTCTATACACAATACCACATGTGACTCAAGAAGTCTTTGACCTGAAGCCCTTCGGGGTAGAAGCACTGTATATGTTTCCATTATTTTTATTTTTCTCCAGGCATTTCCTTCTGAAAAATGTGGGAGACACAACAGGTGGATCTTTCATCTGAATAATTATGGCCATACTTGGATTGTTCTTGTTTGGTCCTACACAGTACAGGCACACATTATGGAGCACCTGCTATATTGCAATAGGAAAGGCAAACTTCATCTTGATGTCCTGCAAGTTGATACGTTTAAAACCTTTTTTTTATCCTCTGGCAGAAATAAGTAAATATTTACGTCAGTGTAATGAGGCACTGGAAATCTTCCCCCTTCATTGTATGGGCAGTTCATCTTTATAGCCCTAAAACATTAAATTGGAAAAAAAATATAATAGGGAAAACAAATGGTAGAAAAAATGCTCAGAACAAGCAGGGAAAAGAAAGTCTGCCTCACCAGAGAAGCACAGGAATGCAAAGAAAAAAGGAAAAAAACTTACGACTACTATTTATTAAAAAAGAGAATAAAGTAAATACCAGCGAGACAAAAGGAAAAATTCGATAAAAGATGCAACTGTTATCAAATGATCATTACTAAAGTTAGGATAGAAGTTGGGAAAGGGTTTCTGACCAGCAGCAGGAGTGAAATGCTGACATAAACTTCAAACAGAGTTAGCAGGGCTAAGAAATCCAGCTCAGAGAGGCAGAGCTTTCATCTGTGTAAGGATTTGTACAATGCCGTTACTAGCAACAGCATGCAACCAGATACTATCACCCAAGAGGTCTCTAGCAGATCCCTCTCCTACACTCATACGATATTTTTTAACTGAAAAATACATTTAAAAATATTCTATAATGTCACTGTGAGGAGATACAATAAGTTTTATGATTGGATTGTGTCAGAATGCTTCAACAAACAAGGAAATGTATTTCTGTCAGACCGCTAGCTGTAGCTTCGATCACAGTTACAGAAAATTAAACAGAACAGTTGTCAAATACCAGATCATTTGATGTTTAATTCATGTTCACACACCTACTCCAGTAGTTTTCAACTTTTGATGCACTAGGAACTGTTTCCCAGAAGTGGTCTCTATTCAGAAAGTGAGAAAAACAGTGCGAACTTGATGGCTGAAAACGAGTTTGTTTTGCTAGCATGAAAATGTCTAATATGCTAGAAGCCAAAACTATATGTTTCTCTTGTGATTAAGATTAAGTAATGCAAATATTTGCAATTCTTCTTGCCCAAATTTGAGAAAAAAATCATGGAAATCAGGGAATTGTCAGAGTTGGAAGGGACTTCTAGGAATCATCTCATCCAACGTCCCTGTTAAAGCAGGATTGCCCGGAGCACATGGAATCATAGAATGGTCAGAATTGAAAGGGACCTTAAAAATCATCCAGTTCCAAAGCCCCTGCCATGGGCAGGGACACCTCTCACTAGAGCAGGGTGCTCCAAGCCCCATCCAGCCTGGCCTTCAACACTTCCAGGGATGGGGCAGCCACAGCTTCTCTGGGCAACCTGTTCCAGTGCCTCACCACCCCCACAGTCAAGAATTTCTTCCTGATATCTCATCTAAATCTCCCCTCTTCCAATTTACAACCTTTATCCTTTGTCCTATCACCAGACTTCCTGACAAAGAGTCCCTTCTCCAGCTCATACACGCCTCTATTATGAATTTTCATATGCCTTAGACTATAACAGAGAATGTTGCAGCACAATATTACATACATTCCTATGCTCTTAATATTCATATTACTTCTCTATTCAAAATTTTACTTCCTCTCAGAGATCCATTTTTTTAAAAGGTGATGATACTCCTAATTGTAATTTCTACTCTACGTGCAGTCGACATTTTCTTGACAGTGACAGGCTTTTCTACAAAATCTAGGGGAGTAGCTAGCACTTGGTTATTCAGTTTCCCAGGTGGATTCCAGGTTCCCAGTGTGTTTCCAGTTTCAGACTACACGATGCTTTACAAGGTACTTCAATATGTGAGTGGGGCCACTGTCAGCAGTTTTACAAGGGGGAAAAAACCCACCCCTTTTCTCCTTTAACTATCTAAGCTTTCTTCAAGGAGAGCTTTACCACTTGAACAAGTTTTGAAAGTGCTCCAGGCAGTATGATATGAAGTAATTTAAACATGTTTCAGTACATTAGGTTTCAGGAATAATACTTACTTTTTTTGCTCTAACATTGCCCAAGTCTCTTTGCTAAAATAAACCATTGGACATAAGGAGGATTTGATATTTCTGTAATAGGAAACCGTATTTCCTGCTTGTATTCACGTCCCTTTGTATGTGTCCAATGCTGCTGGTTGTACATCTGCATACACGTACTAAAATATCATTAAAAAGGCCGAAAACCCTGGTATTTAGGAAAAAGAAGAGTTAAAATAACGGGGAAATTCTAGGTAATTTGTTTTTGAAGACCAGACATTTTATTGTTGTCTGAATAGTGAATTGGAAGCTTGAGGAGAAGGAAGTCTATTTTCAATTAGCGCTCTAGTCTTTGACAGTAGATTCTAATTTTGACTTCTCGGAATTTCATTGCATTTTCTATAACTTCACAAGAGACATTATGTTTCTATATTTTTATTAAACCCTGTCAAGCACAGAAGCAACAGGTTTAATCAACTTTGGTTAAGAGTTCTATGTCGTAAACAACACACATGTTTTGTCACCTACTCCATGCATTTTCTCTAGTGTTTGTTAAATAAAGAATCCAACATCTATTTCAAACTTGTACTTTTATTGTCAGTAAGATGGAAGGGCTCTGTCTGTATTATGAGTAGTTTGTTCAGATCTTATTTCCCTTATGTTTTCGTCTTTTTCCATATAGGCACAACGGGCATTAGACCATCAACCTCAAGTAACATCAATCCATTTCTAAGAATTCAGACAAAGGCAAAAGGTCTCATGAAATGCTCTACAAAATTTGCCTTCACTGACTGGGAAGGCTAGTTTAAAACAAATGTAATACTCCTTTGATTTGCCTGGTTCAGTCTTTCTTTTTTTCTATCTGAGTCTCCTGCAATAGTTAGTGTAGGGATCGATTTTTGAAGAAAAATCTTGACTGTGAGGAACTGATCTATCACACAATCTTTTGCTCACTGTCAATGAATTAAGCAAACATCTTCATATAGAATAGTTCTATCTCATTGTTAATCTCCTAAACAGGCCTGCTCAACTGTAGACATTTTTAGAAGGATGGATTTATGCTCTTCTCTGTTACGCTCCTTTATACATCACAGAACCATGGAATTGTGTGGGTTGGAAGGAGCCTCTGGAGATCATCTAGTCCAATCATTGACCTAACTTTGACAAAAAAGAAGAACCCTTCCTAAACCACATCACTAAGCACTATGTCAATCCCCCTTTTAAATACCTCCAGGGATGGTTCCTCAACTTCCTCCCTGGGCAGCCCAATCCAGGGTTTAATAACCCTATACATATGTGTATAAAACCTATATGACTATAACCTATATTAAAAATATACTTTATGAAAGTCACCAAATGAATATAAGCCCAGTAATTTATCTTCAGTCATGACATCTGATAGCTGCTGTTTTGATACACTCTTACCTTTGATGAAAAAGAGACACCATAACCACCTAACATACTAAGCACCTTACACCATATTAAATTGCTCAAAACTTACTCTTGCATAATGTATCATAGATCAGAATTTAGAACCGCTTTCATTAAAATTTCAACTTCAATTTCTATTCATTGTCACTAGAGCAACAAAAGGGCAAGACATTACTCCATCCTGGCCTTGAAGATTTATAACAAAAGTTTAAATAATCAAAACTAATTCTCATTATGTTATAATCTTTTGCTCTCCTTCAGTTTTGATAAGCATGTGATTTAGCAGCAGTCCTTAATTACTCAGAAAAGCACACCTGAAAGTTGTACTGTGAACTTAGAGAAAAAGAGATTTCCACATTGATTTTAAAGATTAAAAATCCCACACACCAAAACTTAATCAGTTTCTGTATGGTACTCTGTGCGCTGTGACTAAGGATGGCATTTCATTTTAAGTGTTCAATACATGATAAGCAATAGATATTAAAAGGTCACAGGCTGTCCAATATTGCAAACTACTGCTCAGTCTCTTTCAGACTGATTGACTTTTCTCTGACGAGTGTTTGCCAGATTGTTTTCTATTCTTTGCTGTATTCTTAGTCATGTTTTATAGATTGAGGGTACGTCTCCAATGTTAACTCACTAATGAAAAGTGTACAGTCTGACTAGAAGATACTCTTTGATTTCGTTCTATTCCAGAGTCCTCAGGTTGTGAGAAAAAAGTTCATCTTTAGCTTTTTGTGCCATTATTTTTATTATTTTATACAGCCATTGTAAGAAGAGCCTTAACTACTCCCCCCAGATGCTTAATACACTCATTAAAATTGTATATAAAGATAATTTTTTTTTATGTATGTACTATTTCAACTTTCATGATCCCAGTATGTCTCGTGAACTGTTTCTGTATCGTCTACCATATACCAATACCATTTCCTAAAAGGAAAACAAGTATAGACACAATAGCTAAATGCAACTAAAACAAACACTGATGCAGAACATGAAATTGGGGAATCTGAACCACACGGACCATCAATCAGTTAATCACCTTTTGATTTACTGCCCTCCTCTAGTGAACAGAGCTGGTGAGTTTTAGATGATGATCTTCTACATTGCATTTGTGAGCAATCTGGGTCATGTGAGCCCTAAATGCCATAAAATTCATATTTTGGAGGTAAGGCAACTGTTAAGATACATGGTGGAATTGTCCGGCCCCACAGGACTGTGAATGGTGGGGACAGATTTGTTAAGAGACCATTCAAAACTTGTTTCTCCATCAGCAAGGTGCTAGAGAATATTCCACGGATTCCTTAAGGAGGCCAGATTAGAAAATAAAAACTTTTACCTTAAAGAACCATAAAACTTCATATCCATTCATTTGAGCCCATTTATCATGAGTATCTAACACATCTGCCCCAGACAAGACAGCTGTGTACTAGCACCCAGGCAGCCTCAAGTGAACCAGATGCTCCATTACTGTCCCACAAGGATGCTGAGGAAGTTCCTACAGCATTGTGTTGCCCTCAGGGCATTCTTCCACAGCTCAGGGAGATCTCACAGCACAGAAGAACCTATCCCATAATAATTACTAATGGACATTTGCAGGAGGGTGGAGATTTAGAGGTGGTGATTTAACTTTCAAAAAACAGTCAAAAAGCAACGGTATTTGTAGGGCTTTATACTATTCTCCTGAAGGACAACTATTTTCACACAATTTTTGTTCCCTCATCGAAACCATTAACCACTAACTCTTGTTTGTACTTTTAAGTACAAGATGGAAATATATAAATTATTCTTTAAGGATTCTTTTAGTATTTCAGGTTTTGCCCTGCAACTGCCTTTCTTTTTCCTCAGGGTCTGCTTTTTCAGTAGGAAAAAAGAACAAGATTCTTCACCATGTACACTTTTTCAGCAGTTCACTTCAGGCACATGACATCACATTCATTCTCCATCAGCTCAGCAGTTTTCTCTAAAGAATTCTCTTCCTGGTAGTGCGGGTCAATTACTTTGTTATAGTAACAATTCCATTTCTGCTACTGTCGCCTCATTTGCCAGCTTTTTTTGGGTCAGAACTTCGACTTAGTACTTCTAGTCTTTCATGAGTTTGTATTTCACATTCCTAACTGCAGCTGAGCACTATAGCTTTTAGACAGCAGAACGCTTTCTATCACCAATATCTCCAAAATCACTTGGCTGCATTTGATACCCTTTTCCTTCTGACTCCTCTGTTATTTGTACTTGGTGTGTGCTAATGGTTTCCAGCAACACTGCAGCGTCCTATGAGGTTGTTCCTGGGCTACTTGTCCACAGACTAGGGCAGGAAGCTGTTGGCTACACTGGCTCAGTCAAGTGTAGATCATTGGGCAATGAAATTAACCTCCAGTATGGAACAGGAATGTATTTCCATGAATTTAGGAAACCTGGGCACAGAAGCAAAGCAGAGTGAATGCTGCACAGTGCACCCTTCACGCCAAAGCTAAGAATGTACGTTTGTCAAAGTATCTTGGGTTTCTGGATATGCACCCTTAGTTCCCTCAGGCTTTAAATTTTTATTTTTTTAAATGCTGTAACTGTATTTTTACTTGCAGCGAAAAAGGAGCACATTTCTAAGACATTTGGATGTAGCTGAAAGCTTATTTCTAGGAAATGAAGACTATATAAAAACAGATGTGTGTATGCATACTTAAACATAAACATATATACTCACACATAAACATAGATGCATATATATAAAAAAAGACAGACGGATTGATTCTATTGGCATGGAAATATTTTAGTACTTTCTGGGAAGACAACTAAACCAGAGAAGAATGTTTCGTCATGTTTTGTTGTTGTTTTCTTTCTTTTTAAAGTGGGATGCAACAGTTTATAGAGGACAGGCTTGCTTGCAGTCCAGCTGATTTAACCGGTTTTCTGTCATTACATTCACAACACAAAACGGCTGTGAATTAAGGAATTCAGCCTCCTTCATTCCACAAAATAATGAGGAGTCTGCCTTTTCTACTGGAACTGTACTTCAGCCATCCTCGAAACAACAGGGTGCAATAGAAGCGATTATGGATTGAAGCCACTGGAAAAACCTGTGATTTTGTTCCATTAGAAATATGTCCCGAAAAAGCTCTAATTTTCTTTCCGGTATGAAACAGTTATTGCCATCTGGATGTGAATAAGAGGCTGGGACAGTATCTGGTACTACTTCTGAACAAACTGGAAGCAGGAAGAAGCAAGAGCAAAGATGTTCCCATAGAGAAGGTTGATGAAGAGGCTCGGGAGATCACCAGGATAGACACAATCTTGATGTGGATGGTGGAGCCTGACCAGGCACCAGGACTGCTCTTCTTTTGTGTGATGAGGAGCCCAGAGGGCAGAAGAAAGAAGTAACTGCTGTGCCCTCTGAGCTGTTTTACTGCATGACACCTACCACAGAAAGGCACGAAGTAGATCATCTCCAAAAGACCTTCAAAGAGCTTGAAACCAGCAAAGAGGAGACTTGAGAAAAGTCCCTGAGATAAACAGAAGGAGATTAAACGTACCTCTTCAATTGCTTTTTTTTTTATAAAACAATAAAACAAACAGACAAAAAATATCCCCAGTCCCATCTTGAGAGAGTAGTGTACAAATACAGCCTATTTTAGAAATAATTTGTAATTTAAACATAAAGGACAGAACAATTAACTTACTTTCCAAAAGTAATGCCTCAGATCGTTGTGGTGATTTTTGTAGCAATATTGTAACAACAGACCTATAGCTTTTAAGTCCAATGAATCCAGAGAAGGGTTTTTGTTTCAGACCATCTACAGTGTGTTTTCAATTTTTGTTCCCCTGCTGTTTTAGAAATACAAAAAACCTCCATGTAGAAATTTTAAAGCTCAGCACAGCTCCACCTTTCACACTTAGTTATATTTGGAAGTAATAAGCATGCATAAGTACTTCTTAAATACTGTCAAGGTTTAAAATAAATTATTCATAAAGCATTCTTCACTCTTAAAGTAAATAAGATTTAGTCTCAATAGGCAAGTAATTACTACAGGGATATAGATATTTTTATAAAGCTAGAAAAGGTTCTGGGGGAGAAAAAAGAACACGAAAAAATAGTTTTTTCTGGATTTTTTCACATCTCTCATCCTCTCTGACCTCTTCTTTGTTGTTCAGTTCACCTTTGACTGTGAACAAATACAGTGTGTTTTATCATCTTACTTTTGCTAAAAGCATATTATCCTATGCAAATACAAAGCAGAAGTAAATACACTTTATTATTATTGTTATTTCTTTATTTTTATTTTGTATTAGCACCTTTGAAAACTTAACCTTCTTCTCCTACAGGAGGACAACTTCATTCCTAGGATTCATTATTTTCTTGGTGGTTTTTTTTCTTTTCTTTTTTTTCCAGGAACGTGCTATACTTCATAACGTGTAATTTCTGTTAACTCCTACCCGTGTGTCTTTCATTCCATTTGCTTTATGTATCTCTTTTCATCTCTCATTTCCATCTTTGTTCTACCACTGGGTAAAGGGAAGCTGCACAGCAGTTACATTCTTTCTGAAGTGTGGAATTTCAGCTATATAGCTCTCCTTAGAGGTCTGATTTCTCATCCAAAATTTTCTTTTGACACTTATCAGCACTTATCCCCTCTTCAAGGAAATTAAGTCACTTGATAAAATTTGATATTATTTTATTTTTACAGAATCACAGGATAATTTAGTTTGGGATGGGCTTCCAGAAATCATCTAGTCAAAACTTCTGCTCAAAGGAGGTCCGACCAGATCTAGCTTTTCAGGGCTGTGTCCAAGTCAGTATGTCCCAGGATGGAGAAGTTGCAGAGTTCTGTTGTCTTCAGTTCTCACAGTTTCCATTCCTACTTTTGTAGCATTCATATGAATAATTTTAATTCAATTACTCTAAGGTTTTTTTGTTTCTCTTTTTAGGTGCTGCACAGTGTTGAAATTCATGATCCTAGCCTACATAACTACAATATCGATCATTGATCAACTGGCATTCCCTGCAGCAAAAATTGCAACTTTTCTTTGCAGAGAAGTTCCACCAGCAGCGTTACAGTCCAACCTTTTCTTTGCTGAAGCAGCTTGCCTCTGCTCTGCTGTGAGCATTACTCACATTATAGCAACACATTTACACTAAGGCAGTAATTTCTTACCAGCAAACTTTTAGAAAAGGCATTCATGCAACATATGATCATTTGTACTGCAGGTAATCTACGTTGAGTCTAAATATGCAAATCACTAAAGCTGCCTAAGAAATGAGCAGGTATCATTGTGCCAGATATTTGTAGTTTTACTGTGCATATCAGCACCTGCCTTAAAATAAATAGTTGGGGGTGTTTTCTAAGTATATTTTAAATAATCTTTTCTGTAGGGGGTGTTTTACTTTCTCATAACTAGGTTTGTTCAGCTTGTATTCATTAGAAAATTATGCCTTTCCCCCTCCCTCCCATTTTACAACCAAAATTCACACCTACCACTGGAGATACGTCCTGTGCCTAAAGCTTTCTCAACTTTCTCAAGCTTTCGGAGAGGGGCCAAATAATGCTTCATTGCAAAGGGTCCAATGTGACTCTGCATGTTGCAAGGATCCCAACGGATTTTTTTCTGGATCAGTTTAATAACCACTATCCATTTATAGGTTTTGGCAACTAAGGCATGATAAACACACTGAAAAGCAAATTGCAGAGGGTCTTTTATCTCTCTCTAACTTGGTAGTGACAAGCCCTGTTGCATTTTATATTCTGATATTTATATATCTGTTAATCTTTAATGTTTTTAAATTTGTATGCCAGAACTACCCTCTAAATAAAAAGTCAGAACTATTTATTTGGCAAAAGATATGCAATGGTTGCCATTGCCATCTCATGACTTTAGCTGGCATTAGGGTAAGGATGTGACTCTGAAATGTAGATCATGCATAATTAAGGTAATTTCTTTATGCAAACACTATTTACAGCTACCACAGGTCTTATTTTTCCATCCATACCAAGTAATCTATACTCTTATTGAAGTAATGGACCATTTCGTTGGGGCCAAAACTTCACCCAGGATCTCTAGATTGGTCTTGCTTAATTCTGCAGTTTACTGTCAATCCCTTTGACTAACCTTGCTGTTGAAAAGTTTGCATTTAAGTGAAAATGCCAAAGCAAACAATTCAGAACAAATGCAGATGTCAGGCTTAGTGATACCAGTACCAGGCCACTGCTGCCCTTCCCTGCAAGGTCAGAGTTAATGAGCTGAGGACAGAAGATTAAGCAACGAGTAAGGGCACACAGGTTAATGCTCCACAGAAAGGGTAAAAGTATGGTTACTATAGCAGTTGGTAAAGAAAAGAGATTTAGCAAAATAACACAAAGCTTAAAGAGATCACATGCAGTGTTGTTCCACCATGAAGATTTCAGAAACCAGGAGACTTGGGGTTCATTAAACATGGTAGACCAGAAGACTCAAAATACTCTTTGCCCTGCATATACTTGCTAAATAAAGTAGTTATGCCTTTACAGCTAAACTGAACAATTCAAACAATGATAAAACACTACTTCCTTCTTTTAAAATCCTGAAATGTGTTGGTAGGTAGAAAACTATGGACTTCAACTATCTGATCAACCTCTGAATGATTCCCATAACTCCGAGAAATCCATAAACACAGACCCAGTAGCAATTATAAAAAAAAAAATAATGAAATTGCTCAGCAAATAGAAGAAATAGAATAGATTTAGAAAGAGTATTTTTAAATAAATGATCAATAAAAAAAATAGGAAACTAAAACTGACCAGTCCTGTGTCTACCCTTCCTCCCCTTCTGACATCTGCAGAAAAGCATTCTAGATTTTATTCTGTCGTCCATGAGATTGGGAATGAAATGCTGCATTTGATCACAAGCATCAAGCAGTAAGCCAAGCAGAAGATACATAAGCGTACACGGTCTGCTGCCTGCTGTGATTGAGCCGGGGAAATCTGAGAGCAGGACCCTGGTTTTATACGCAGCACAAAAACATACACAGCCCCACAGAACAGACAGATGAGTCAGACAGCAAAGGCAGTTTGGGTTCAGGCAATTTTTCATGGTTTTTTTCGTTTCTTTTGGTTTGTTTGTTGGGGTTTTTGTTTGTTTGTTTTAATGGTAAAAAAAATAATAACTCCACAGAAAAAGAATTAGGAAAATGAAAGCCCATTTCCTTGTGGTGGGCCTCCTTCAAATCTGACTGAAATAAATGTAAAGACAACATTGTGTTTTGTTTTCAGAGAAGAAACAAATAGTTAGGGTTATAGGAAGCGGGTAATTGCAGGCATGAAATGTATTTTTATTGTCTGTTTATTTCTACCAAAGTGTAGCTAAAGATTGTGAAAATAACCAGGTAATTATTTTTGTATATCAGGACATTTTGTAGTTTTTTAAAAGCCACTTGAAAGGAGATCAGAGACAAGAGCTGATCATTCTTTCAAAGGCAGAATGAAGAGAAATTGCTCATGAGCAGATCACTCATGTCTCTAAATTCACCTGGTTTTTGTTCCGTTTGCCCTCCACAGTCCTGCCAGCATCTCCCAGTTCATTTCTCAGTGTCCCCCCACTGCTTGCCTCCTACTGGAAATATGGGTTCACTCACCATCAACTCTCTCTGGAGCACAGATTGGTGAAATGAAGCTGTGAAATTACGTCGCTGCAAACCATCCCTATTCTTCCCTTCCCTTATCTGAATGAATCTTCTTGAAAAAGAAACTTCTCTGCAGTTTTGCCCTTCCCCACCTGCCTTCAGACACACACATGTACTATGGGGGTGCTCATTTCAGGATTCCATGATGTGGGTACAAATGGTACCAGATCTCTCAAGGAACTTGATACAGGGTACATTATTTTTTTGCATTAAATTAGTAATAATGCTTCAGATTTCTGAAGTTTTTGTGAGTGCATCTTCTTGTGAAGAAAAAAACAAACCATTTTTTAAGCTATTCAGACGATTCTTAGTCCTAGCAGACTGTAAAATTGAATTTCTTTAGTAAGTGCCAGCCTAATTATAGAGAATGTAAAAGAAGATTACTTAATTAATACGTTTGGCAAGCCCTTGAAAATCACATGAAACAGCTTTTACCAGGAAAAATAAAAATGTCAAATTCTGATGGATCACTAGATACTGAATGATAGGTTGCTTTCATGTACTGAAAGCTATAAGCTGAATCTGAGCAATTTAGGGATAGAAGATACTATGCCAGCAGACAAAGAAAAAAATATTATTGAAGGAGATTGTTAAAAGAAAGGTATTTTCACACAGAATCGACCTAGTGACTTGAAATGTCAGAGACTGTGAAGCTGGCTCACCGCTGTCTTTTATCCTATTCAGTAGCATTAGATTTGAAGAAATTGAGTGCAAAGTGTTGAATGGGAGGCTTAGAAAGCAACGTCTTGAAGAGGTATAAGATGAAGAGAGCTGGAAAACCGTTTCAGGACTAAAAGAAATATGGGTGAGCGAGTACAGGTGAGGAATTCAGACACAATAAACATCATCAAAATCCTGCTGTCCAGTAAGTAGACAGGCAAAAGAGGCATTGCATTTCTCTAGTCCATGTTGTATCTGTAAAGTTGCCTGGGTGATTACAACAAGGAAATAAGACTTCACAGACTTATAGAAATATGACTTGAGACAACTGTCACACAGATGACAAGGAATGATAAGGAATGCATATGTAAATATATGAGGGGGGCTTCAATTTTTTCCCCTAATAGCAACATTTTGGAGTCCACAGGAAGCTACAACTTGTAAATGTGTACTGAAAACTTAGAAGTAATCTGCGTAGAAGTTTTCCTAAAGCTACATGACCTGGAAAAGCTAAGAAATACTCCTCAATTGGGCCAGAGTTTGGACTGTCTTGGTCCTTTCAGTGTCATTTATTCAGGCTAAAATAGAGGAAAATGCAATTTCCAAACTATACAAACAACCTGTTACAAACCCGTTACTTTTGTTTGTTTCTATCCCTGAGAAAATCCAAAAATCACATCTAATATTACTCTCTTCGTAAAAGAACATATAGGAAGTCCTATGGCCGTTGCAGGTGAGTCTCAAACAGCCTGTGCATGAGTACACACAGAACGAGGTTTGCACCCTTACCAGCAACACGTTTTCTGATGTGCAACCACATCCCACGGGTTTCTGAGCAGAAGGGGAGGTTGATGAGATGCAACAGCATGCTTTGGTCAGGTCAGTTTCTCTCAGAGTAGCACGAAGACCCTCTAGTATTGCAGCTTCAGCTCAAAAATGGGAGAGCTGGCACAAAAAAAAATAAAAAATAAGAGGGACTTGCACATCACTTTGCATTGCTGTTTGCCTCAGGTGGCCAGCAGAGACCTGTCCTGCCAGCAGAGTAATATGGCTTGTGCTGAGTTGTGATTTACTGCATTTAACTACAAACTTTTAAAACTGTCCTTCACAATTGGTTTTGCTTCATTATTTTAAATATCAGCAACAGAGCTAGAAAGCTCCTCCCCAACTGCACAGCTCAAAAAACCCCATGAGATCCGTCTGAAGCTGGACTTGCTCCAAAACTCTCAGGCAGGAAGATAGTTTCTATAAATTTACTTGAGTTTCAACTCCAAAATAATTCTTTCTTTCTTTTCTTCAAAGGCTATGGCCATCACCCGCGTTACTGAAAATAACGTAAGCAACTCTTTTTACTCTTGGCAGTGGTACACCAAATAATTGTATTTAACAGAGAAAGGAGCATGTAGAGGAATTCTTACACAGTGAAGAATATATAAAGTGAGTGAATGATCAAATTGCTTACTTCAAGAGAATAAATATTTTATGTTTCCACCCAAGTGGTGTTCAGCAGAAGTTGGTTTCTCTTGGAGTCTGGGCGACTTTTGCAAGCTCCTGCCACATTCCAGCAAAGTTGAATGTGACAGGAGACATGGATTACTTTTGTAAATGAAGAGTGCCAAGCTACCAGCCAGCTCTCCCAAGCACAGGGTTTGTTACAGATGATCCAATAAAATCAAAATAAGCTGAGGGAAGCAGCTGTTCAAACTGACAAAAAAAGTCATATGCCATACATATTGTTAGGTGAATATTTTACGGCAATTATTGGAAGCACTTCTGCTGGTGGCTTCTTTTCTACCCAGTAAGTGCAGTTCTCAAATAGAATCATAGAATGGTTAGAGTTGGAAGGGACCTTCAAGATCATCCAGTTCCAAACCCCCTGCCATGGGCAGGGACACCTCCCACCAGACCAGGTTGCTCCAAGCCCCATCCAGCCTGGCCTTGAACCCCTCCAGGGATGGGGCAGCCACAGCTTCTCTGTTCCAGTGCCTCACCACCCTCACAGCAAAGAATTTCTTCCTAATATCTCATCTAAATCTCACCTCTTGCAATTTAAAACCTTTACCCCGTGTCCTGTCACTACACTCCCTGACCAAGAGTCCCTCTCCAGCTCTCCTGGAGCTCCCTTCAGATACTGGAAGGCTCCTCGAAGGTCTCCCCGGAGCCTCCTCTTCTCCAGGCTGAACAGCCCCAGATCCCTCAGCCTGTCCTCACAGCAGAGGTGCTCCAGCCCCTCATCATCTTGGTGGCCCTCTGCTGGACCCATTCCAACAGGTCCATGTCCTTTCAATGCTGAGGACTCCAGAGCTGGACACAGGACTCCAGATGGGATCTCACCAGTGCAGAGCAGAGAGGGAGAATCACCTCCCTGGACCTGCTGACCACGCTTTTTTGATGTGACCCAGGATGGGGTTGGATTTCTGGGCTGCCAGCATGCACTTCCAGCTCTTGTGGAGCTTCTCAAAACAGCCTGGTCTGCCTCGCTGGAGACATGTTTTCCTTCCCATCATTCAGAAGGCAGCTCTGCCCAGACAAGACAACACAAAGAGCATCTTGTGGGACAATGAGCGTGCAACTGCCCCACTGTGGGAAATCCTGCACGGACACACAACTATTCTGAGGCTTCACAGCCATGCTTTGCAACTGATGCTTTTGGGTTCCCCTTTGAAACACAACAGACTTCTAGATTGTGCTCTTAACAGCTCGCAGCCTGCTTAAAAGTGATTTTCCTCTGTTTTCCAAGCTTCCATGGTTGTTCAAAAAAGCAAAAGTGACCCGTGCACAGATTACAAGAGACTGAGCCAAAGGAAGGTGTTCTGTAGGCATTGATGAAATGCCAGCACTCACCCAGGCTGACAGAGTCATTTAGATGGAACATTCCTTCAGTATCTGTAATCTGATATAGTTTGCTTCAGCTCCAGATGGTGAAGTTGTAAAAACAATGAAAACGATACCTTACCAGGGTACTTTTTTCCCCCAAAATTGCAAACAGAGCTATACTCAAACTACTTTTACTGCCTACGCTTTTTGAAGAATTATGCAACAAGCGATACTCAAACTGCTGTTATTAATCCTGTTAATGGGTGTGTAGGTAGGAGGGGATGTTGGAAATAGCATGGTGTGTTCAACTTACATAACAAATTCCAGAAAAGAGGGCTGACAAATTATTTGAGAATGAGTGCCTAAGAAGAGTACACTTTCAGAGTGCATATAGCATCTTAAGAAAAATATCCCTGAACTGCTAATCCAACAGGCTTTGTATTAACCATGAGTGAAAAAGACAGTATTGTCTGAAGGAATAAGTACAGGACTAAGAAACAAGAGCACAAATTCTAATTCTGCCTTTCTCTTACCCTTTTCTAGGGTCAAACCAGTTAACCCCTCTGGCTTTGCCTGTATATATTTACCTGGCTGAGGTACCATCCCTGGAGGTACTCAAAAGACGGGTTGACATAGTGCTTAGAGACATGGTTTACTGATGATTGGACTAGATGATCTAAAATGTCCCTTCCAATCTTGGCAATCCTATGATCCTATGATTGTTATAATTGCTACTGGCATGGCTTTGGGAGAGGGCAGCTAGCCATCTTTTAAAGAACAGCCATGCCTTGGACTTAGGATGGGTCAGAGGTCATTCCCAATAGGTAGTTTGGTGGACATCAGCGGGCAGGAGAGTACGGTGGTGTGGGCAACTGGATGTTGGATGCCAGCTGGCCTCAGCGCTCAGAGAACAGTCCTAGAGACATTTCCTTTAGCTGTACTAAACTGAACTGCCTCTGCATTCTGATTTTCTGCTTGTGAAATCGAGATGTTAAAGCTGTGTGGCTGACAGGAGCTCATGTCTGCACAGCCTCTGGAAGTGGAAGGAGCTCTGAAACTGCTAAGACTGTGTTGGACAAACAAAAAGAATAAGGAGAAAGAACAGAGAAGATTGAAGAACTGACCCTTGTACCTAAACCAAAGGTGTTCTAGGATATATGGCATTTTCACAAGGAAAGCTCAGTAGAACTTCAAACAGAAGATAAATTGAGGAAGAATGATTTACTTTACTTGGAAATGAAGTAATTCTTTGAAATTTTTCCTCTTTCTTGTCAGTGTGATCTTACATCTTACAATGTTTTACATATTCCGCACATGTTGTACCATCTAGCAGGTTAAAAAGACCATCGTTCTAAAATGGCAAGAGTCAGGCTTGTAAGACTGTGCAATGAGCTTTATGAACAGGATGGATGAAACATTTGTTTGATATCCCCTGCGCTTTAATCCATTTAGTCTTTCTTCTTGCTTTAAAGATTACCAAAAGAGCCGGAGTATAAAACTGGATGAATATTTTAGTTAACGTTACTGTCATATAAGATACATGCCGATAAGAACGAAGTTACATGAGAACACTGCTAGGATTCTGAAAAAATTACAAAAGTAATGACACAGGCACTTAGGTATGATGGCACGGGTCCGATACAAGCAGCTTGAACTTAATGTTGGAAAACTGAACCACATTAAGATGGCAGAAAGTGCAAAGTACTATTGCTTGCTAACATGCAGTCACAAGAGAAATTTTTAAAAAGTGTCCCTGTTAAAATAACTGTACTGGGCAATGGTGGAAATTTTATCTCCGGCTTACAAAACCATCTGGTGGGCAGAGGGGAGGCTGCACTACAACCCCCAACCCAAATATAATAACACTACACAAGGACATCAGTTCTTTAACTTGTTTTTCTACAAACTAAATCTTTTGGGTTCATCTGGATGGGGCTTGGAGCAACCTGCTCTGGTGGGAGGTGTCCCTGCCCATGGCTGGGGGATTGGAACTGGATGATCTTTAAGGTCCTTTCCAACTCTGACCATTCTATGATTCTTATATTGAATCAAATTTTTACATTAAAAGTATAAATAGCTAATTATGTTAAAATACTCTTCAAGTTCTTCTTCATGTTATTACAATATTTTTCTTTGAAATCGTAATATTCCCTCTTTCAACAAAAAAACCCAAATTACTATTTGAAGATGATCCACTGGATTTTTTATTTTTTTTTTGTTAGCACTTATGTGAAATTTCTACATTTTTTTCTAAAGGCAAATAAGTGAGAGTGGGTAGATGTGAAATAATTATTGCTCTTAATAGGACTTGCATCAAATATGGTTTTATACCAGTGTAATGGCACTAAATCACTTAATATTAACCAGTTGGAATAAAGTGGAGTGCCCATGGGCACTTGTTCCTCTATTCAGTTGTCACGTCAAGTGACAAAGGAATGTATGTGCTCATGTAATACTTCAGAAGATTCTTTCTCTTTTTCTTTCCCTTTTTTTTTTTTTAAAAAAAAAAAAACAGAATTAAGACTGAAGTCATTGAAGCAGTACAAGACGGGAGAAAATTGAATTTTGTGCACTGGAATAATGCATGTGGTTTTCCGTGTGACACTCAAAGCTATAAAGTGGAGAGCAGAAAGCATGAAATCTTGATGAGACTAAAATAAAAACAAAAGAAGTGATAAGCCTTTGTAATTCAGATTTTCTGTACAAGAGATGAAAAAATACAGAAACCAGCATCTGCTCAAGTCTCAAGAGATGGGGATATAAATATAAGCAATCCTAGACAAAGATTTTGAATAAGAGAGGCAAGATTTGACCCATGGTTATTGTAATGCCTTTTGGAGAGTGCAGGATAGCGTTACTGTATTCTCACAGAGAATGTTGCATTTCCTACAGAAAATTTATTATTTCATCCCTGTATTTTACTTCCAAAAGCGAAACTGGCTGCCACAAAGTGTCCTGTGTAAATTGGACCTTACCTTTTCTTTATTTTCAATAATTATATAGGGAATAAAAGGCATTGAGGTAATTAAAACAAACAAACAAAACCAACCCAAACAAACAAACAAAAAATCCCCCAGATTTCCCTAAACCTGGAAATCAAAATACAGAAGAGAGAGTAATACTCAGCAGAAATTCACATCTAGAATCCATGCTACTCTGGAGAAACACGTAAAACCATATATATCCACGTTGGAAATAACTTGGCTGGGAAACAGTCTAGAGTCTTAGAACTCGGGTGCGGCATTAAGCAACGTAACGTGATTTTCAAATTTGAGAAGTACTGACTATTCTCTAATCTGCATTTCAGTACCCTACAGGAGGGCGGCCAAAATTCTATGGCATTTTGTGCAACTGCAGGCTGTCATCAAGTGAGTAAGATTTTAGGACCCTGAATACCTACCAGGAGCCAGTTAGAGGTATAGTTCAGCCAACACTTAACACATGCTATCTTAATCAAGAATATAGTTTTGGAACGGCCATGTTGCTGAATAACTGCTCTCACGTTGCAGGATCACAGCATTTTCACTCCTGTACATTTACAATGCTTTAATTTACTTCCCTTCAAGGGCCAACTGAAATGCATCTACCAGCTTATGCTGAAAAGATAAAAAGTCAAATATCTTTTAGAAAAAGATATTTTCTTGCTCCCTTTGTCTTTTCCACAGAACTTATTGTTCTCTCAGATGAAAAACAAACAAACAAACAAAAAACCACCTCTGTTTTGCAGCAGACTGCTTTAAAGAGTACAACTCTTAAAGACCAACTGTACCACTGTAGTAATTAACTCCTTGGCAAGAAGAAGAAAGAGCAATCTATTCATCCCTCATCAAGCAGAAACTTTCTCATTCGCTTTATTCACTACATTGTTCGGTTAAAGAAGCAGAAATTTCAGCTTGTTAAAAAATATAGGAAATAGAGAAAAGAGAAGAATATTGGCCCCAAAAGCTTGCGTATTTCCTCAAGCCGTATATTTTCATTTGACAAAATGTATTTAATTATGACACTTTTTCTTGGATTCCAAACACCCATGATTCCACCCCCATCCACAATATATATCAAAGGTTTTCTTATGACTTACAGGTTTCCTTTGAAAGCTACATGTTACTTCAGAAACCAGACAATGGCTACTTTACAAGAACACAATTACTTTCTAATTATCTTTTAACTGATAAGAATTAATTAAAATCTAATGATAACAATTCTCTCTCCAGCAACAGCTATTATTTAACCCAAATATTTATAGATGTTGTTTGGGCCTTCATTCTGAGGGGCTTGGGATGAAAATGAGAATTCCCAGGAAATGCAAATTCTGTTCACAGTTGGTACGTTTTGGGGACTTCAAAATGTACCAGAATTAGCCTTTATGGACTGCTTTAGCTCTTTCATTACTGGTTCATTTGATAGTTAAGAAGGAACCATCTTTCTGCTAGGAGGGTCTAGCTGGAGGAGACACCTAGCTATGATGAAGACTAGAGCCTGACTTCTGTTCCACATCAACAATCACCACTGAGACACATTTAAATGCCCAGGATGTACTTTTAGCTTTCAGTCATGGCCATCACTGTCACATGCCATGTCTCACCACCTTACCTGGAGATAGACCTATGGAGAAGATGAATTACTTGTACTTATGTCTACTAATGAGAATTTCTAAGACAGTCTTCCAAAGTTTGAAATAAATATATAAACCTTCAACACACAGAGTTAGTGAACTGTTTTAAAATTATCATAAACTTACTCTGCCTGAGTAATCAGTCACACACTAACATTCACTTCCTTTCATCACAGCAGTAGTACAACTGCAATGATCACAGAATGATACGGGGTTGGAAGGGACCATCTAGTCCAACTCCACCAAAGCAGGTCCACCCAGAACAGGTCCCACAGGAACTTGTCCAGGTGGGTTAGGAATGTCTCCAGAGATGGAGACTCCACCACCTCTCTGGGCAGCCTCTTCCAGAGCTGCCGCCCCCAAAATGAAGTTCCTCCTCATGTCGAGACAGAACTTATGATCAAGTTTGTGCCCATTTCCTCTTGTCCTGTCACTGGGCACAACTGAAAAGAGATCGGTCCCTTCCTTTTGACCCACCCATTAACTATTTATTTGCATTGATTACAATAACGTTGTAGAAACCTGATTTTGGCCTGATGTTAAGACTCATCAAGCTGTATGACTCAAGATACGAGCACAGAAGAAAAATCCATATGGCTAGAGGAAAAACACTTCCAGAAATTGTACTGTCAAGACAGGTAAGCCTTCATTAGAACAGTATATGGGCTGCCATGAGGAAGGAATACAGGGAAAATCAGGGTTTTGGAATCCTTGTTCAAAATATTTGAAGGAAGCGGGAGACAGAGGAAGATAATAACTAATTAGCTATAAATTGATTTATTTTTTTTTAATGGGTTGTTAAATTTTGAGGAAATCTATTGAAATCTTAGGATGCTTTACCTAACCTCTATCACCTCTTCCCATTCAGTCCCAATCTAATTCTTTCCTGTCACTGGAACCGGCATCTTCAGAGGTAAAAAGAAACAAAGAGACTAGTATGCCTTTTTCCTTTTTCATATTTACGAACACATCATAAAAAGATTATATGTAATTTGGACTTTGAGGCTCATGATAACAGACTGCACTGCAAAAAAGCTTCTTTTGATGAATATGAATGAATTGACTGGATTTCCCGGCCAAACAAAAAACCATCATTGTACTATGCAAAATTACGTTCGATTGTTTGTCTCTGAACCGTAAGCTCAAGTCAGCATCAACACTTCAAATTGGCTGTGTTATTAAAACTAAAAATCACGTCCATTTTCAGTAAAAGTGGCCTCGTCAGAGACATTCCTGTTTGCTTGCTTTCCTACTGTTCATCTGTTCAGGGAAAAGATTGGTTTGTCTAAGGTCTCCTCTATTTTACCATTCCGAGTGAACTCTCTTGCCATCCAGACAGTAACCTGGGAAGATGCAGGCTGTGAGCGCTGAACTGGCAGAGAGCTGGGGCATGGCAAGATGAAAGCTGAGAGCAACCTGCTGGTTGAGCTACTGCGTGGGGCTCCCAGACCTGCTCCCTTTGATTCTTGGCCCTTTCAACCCATTGTTTAACTGCAATGAACTTCATCTCCCCAGAGAACCGGGAGGGGGATAAAAAGGGAGGGATCTAACAAAACGAAAGCAGTTAGAAACGGGGTGGAGAGAGCCTGGGGAGTAAGGGTAAACAATGAGAAAGCTGCAATGAAACCTCTAGAATTACTCATGGGCTGTCTGGGCACAGTGTCAACAACAGCAACACTTCAAGTCAAATGTTGAGCACACAGATATGTGCTTCCCATGTTGAAGGGGCTTAAGAAAAGCACTACTTTTTTTTTCTCAGCTGGAGTGAAACACACTTCAAAACACAGTCATTTGTAAAGAGTTCTCCAAGAAATGTCTAGAATATCCAAGATTCATTTTTGTTTGTTTTTAATTTCGTATCTATATGCTTACTATCTTATAATATTCAATTATTCAATATATTCAATATATTCAATATATATATTCAATATTCAATCATCTGGGGCAAGAAAGTTCTTCTAGTTATGTCTTTCCACACTGTCTAGTGAAAGAAAGCCTCAGAGAACTAGGGTCTGTCACAAAACAATCTTCCCTCTTGCATACATCTTTTTACTTCATCCCAAAATACCGAAGATTTATCAGTTTCAATGTCCATAAAAGGCACCAAGAGTGCTACAGTAAAGTCTCAAAACCTTTGAAATATTACCTGCTGGGTCAATGAGAAGACACTGTTTATGACCACCACAAACACTCAACACTTCATATTTTGAGTGCTGTTAATCCATATCACTACTTCAGGCTGAACAACAGCATTGATATTTGGCACTGGATGTATAAAAAGGTGTTACTACAATCTCAGAGTACTACTCCTGAATGAGCTCAAGCAACTCCATGAGTTTGGCCTTTAACTGCTCACCAATATTCTTCACACCATTACATTTTACATTGTAGTACAGTAAACCGTCACCACAAAACCTCCAGAGCAATGTCAGCTGCTGAACCAGAAAATTGAGATAACCACTTGTATAGCACATTTTGACTGAGCTCATCACTTCCATAATGCCTGGTGACAATAAGCTCAAGGCAGAGAGTCGGGCATTATCCTGTGCAGAGCTGCCATAGGCACCATGCATATTAAAAACACATACTTTAGTGACAAACTGATCAAAAAAGACATTGATTTAATCACTCTTCACATTACCTTATAAGGGCTGCATCAAAAACTTGACTTGCAGAAGTCAAACCAACCAAGAGAAAATTATTTGTAAATATCTTCATTGATGTAAACATTGATGTAATATTTCATCATCATTCCAGACTATGTGCACAAATGAAGAGGTGAAATTCCTGACCTCCTTTATCTGTCTCAGAGCACTGGGTAGTTGAGGTGGATGAAATCATGGAATCAAGTGATTATCAGAGTTGGAAGGGACCTCTAGAGATCATCCAGTCCAACTCCCCTGCTGAAGCAGGATTGACCAGAGCACAGCACTCAGGACAGCATCCAGGTAGGGCTTGAAGTTCTCCAGAAAAGGGGACTCCACACCCTCCCTGGGCAGCCTCTGCCAGGGATCTGCCACCCTCACCAGAAAGAAGTTTTCCCTCATATTCAAATTGAATTTCCTGTGTTCCAGCTTGTGCCCATTGCCCCTTGTTGTGTCACTGGGAATCACTGAGAAGAGTCCGTCTCCATCCTCCTTCAACCCACCCTTCAGATACTTGTCAGCATTGATAACGTCTCCCCTCAGCTTCTCTCCTCCAGGCTCAAGAGTCCCAGCTCTCTCAGCCTTTCCCTATCAGGGAGATGCTCCAATCCCTTAACCATGAAAGGTTACTCACATTTGTTTCTCAGCAGACAGACAAGACCCTTGGATAATACTTTATGTGAGTATGAATTGAGCATACTCAATTGATGATCCTTAAGGTGCCTTCTAACTCAAACCATTCTTTGATTCTACAATAAAAACAACTTTTACATTCCCAAACTATGATGCCTCTTCAAAACCTACACGTTTATGAAGACTATATTTTGTTCACCACTTGAAAATCGAATTTTATAACAGCTGAATACAGCACTTAAATGTGCAAATTTTTTTTTTGTGGTCGTTTGGAAGACAGGGGCTTGTTATTATTGTTCTGTTCTGCTGTCCCCCCAAACTTCCCACACCTCCAAGCCACAATATTTTCAAAGAGCATAAATTAAGAGGCTTTGAAAAAAACTCCTAAGGAAATGAAAATGAAAACTATTGATGATTAGAATGCACTCTCTTTGTTTGTCATTAGCTTTTCAGATGCACAGTTGCTCGCCTATAGACAATATTGTAGTGATTTACATCTACCACAGCTTCACATCCAGTTGCAGATGTTCACAGTAACAGCTGCTGTCTGAAAAAAATGAAGACACTCTTTAGAAATAAAATATATGAAGCTTTGAAGATGTGAGGCATCCAGCACTTTTGAAGATAATGAATTCAAGGCAGGAGGAGCCTTCTATCACCTTTCCATGTAGCTCTTCTTTGCCAGTTTTTGACAGAAAGTCTGAATTAAGACTGTGGCTAAAATTATCCCTGGATGAATCGGCTTCTCATTGTTTACCAAGCGCTTTTCAAAGCATCGCCCACTTATACAAAAAACAACAAGACAACAACTCCAAGGAATCCTTTTTTTCCTAAGAAGTTTCTCTTAAGGTCTTTTTTCAGCTGTTTTTCATTCTCAAAATGAAGAACTGCACAGAAGTCTAATTTATAGGGGTACAGTGCACGCTTTCCAGCATGTTTGCTTTGGGCTGGCGACATAAAGAAACCCAAGAAAACAGATTTAACCTACAGTGTCTGAAAAGGTTTCCTGCTTAATCACTGACACTCGAGGGTGTAATGCCCAGCTGCTGATGTTTCAAGTCATTCCCTGCCAACACCAGTTGCACTTTTCACTTTGTCGTAATTCTGTCCCAATTTGGTACAAAACATTCCTGAGAAATTTTCATCCCAGCAGCGTTTGTGGGTCAGGCTGGGGGTGCTCCATGCACAACACTCCCAAAACATTCATAAATCTTATAGTCTCTTCCTCTCCTTTCCTTTTTGGGGGAGGAAAGGCCACCTGGTTTGGTAATTTTGGTTGAAATCATGACACAAGATGCCAGAGCAAATCCATTCCACATTACAGCTCACCTCACTGGATACACTTTCTCCTTTTCTAACCAAATATATTACGTCTCTGCCTGTTGCAACGTAGAATCATAGAATCATAGAATGGTTCGAGTTGGAAGGGACATNACGTATGGTTTCAAATAGAACACCTCTTATGATATAACCTTGGCTTTGAAGACTTTTCACGTACAGGGTTTCCTGATGGCAGGGAATTTTATCACGGCTGCTTTACAAGGAGGAAAACATGGGCACAGGAGACTTAAATCTTTGTATTTTCAGATTTTTACAGCAGGAGGCCTGTGGAGCTGGCAATACCAACTGAGGAAACTCTAGTGGAGTCTAACTCCCTGTAGTTGTAACTATGAAAGAGAGGATTGAATCTGTGCTGCTCTCACAGTAAAGTTTCAGTGCTTTGTATCCCCTAGGATTTTGGAAGGGGATAGATAGTGTGAGGACGTATCACATGATCGAACACACATGTTTAAAAGGTGAAAATAAAGCTTGAAAGTGTCAAAAGCACAAGGTACAAGGGCACAAAACAGAATGACTTCTCCTGTACCTTTTCTTTCTTTTTTGAGAGCTCAAAGGCCATTTCCTAGGGGTATGTTCTTAGCCATCCATTCAAATGTCAAACCAAAGGGATTTTAACACCCATTCTTGAAATGAAGTGGTTCAGCAGGCAAAAGGATAAAAAAAAGAAAGCAAGATGACTTCTCCAAGAGTATCATTCAAATTCTTGATTATACACTAAAAACAAAGGAAAAACATTCCACCACTTCTCAAATGCAAGTAGCTCAAATAATGATGGCAAAATGAAGTGATTTAATAACAATTTAAGAAAATACAAAATGTGATTCTTTAAAATTTCTTTTAAATTGTAAAATGTGCCCATTCTGTAAGCGGCTGACATAATGGCAGAGAAATGAATATGAATTAGCAACAATTTAGGTAAATGCCAGGAGATTGAGTTGTGAGTACTTTGAAATCTTTCTGAAACTGTAAAATTCATTAGAACAGGACTCGGGCAGAAGGCAAAGCCACATCTAGGACTCAGCTTCCTGCTGGGAACAATCTTTTAATAAAAGTATTAAAAAAACCACCCTGTGAAGTACATTTTAAAATCATTACATACACTCTGTCCCATAGAAACCTATAATCTTCACTTACATTCTTTTAAGCTTGTGCTTAGGCAAATCAGTCTGCAAGCAAGCCAAGTGCCCAGTGGTGGATTTGGAGCTCTCATGTTATTCTCGCTGTTGACACGTTACACCAGGCAAAAAAATACCCCAGGAAAGTAAATTCTTTACGAGACTCTGTCCCATGAATAAATTAAAAATGCTAGTAGGAAAGAACAGAACAAGGAGATGAAAGAACTGACTGGGCTGTACTTTTATGCCACAGCTCAGTATTTGGTACATGAAGACTCCTCACGAATTTGGAAAATTGAAGTTCAGCTCCTAAGGAGATGTGCAACTACTCTAAGATGGCACCTCAACTATCAGCCAAAATATATTCTGGAGTAGATGATGGTCTACCTGGCTCACAATGAGAATTTTGCAGCTTTTCCCATGAACCTTCAGCCACGACAACAGATGGCTGGTATACAATCCCACTGGGGCATGTAGTAGATGCCGGGAACACCAGAGAAGCCTCTTGGGCTACTGCTCTGCTCCTCAGGGTGAACTATCTTTCAGGACCTCTCCCATCTGCCTGGCAGGCCGGGTAAGTATTTTAGTCAAGGCAGAAGGGTTCCCTAGCATGAGACATCAAAGGAGGTCCATCTCAGGGAGTAAAGTCTAGGGAGTTTGGAAACTCTTGCAAGCGGCAAGGCTCATGTGCCACTGAGCCCATCTCTTATGCTGCTTGAAAGAGGATGCAAACCATCGGGATATAAAACCACATCCTCGTCACATCTGTGCTGCTTCTTCCTTTCCAAAAGGAGGCAAGGGTAGACTCAACACACTTAATTCCCTGGCAACTGATTTCAGGAGATGGTTTTTATGTTTTTGCTTTATTTTATTGTAATTGCCAGTTAGTCAAGAGAGCTCCAGGATCACACAGAATCAGGTCGTGATAACCCACAGTGAGTGGAAACATGAAAAACACAACCATGTCTGCAGTGTCATACCCGAGAATTAAGGCTAGAACTGGAAAGCAACAGGGAAAACTACATTATTAGTGTAAACTATAAGTCTGAGTTTAAGGATCATTATTTTTAACTTGGTACAATCCCACTATGTTGTTTTCTCAACCTAATAGCTACTCCCCCCCACCTAAAAAAAAAGAAATAAAGACAAAACCAAACCCTTTTTCTTCTTCAAAAAACAGTTTTGACATTAAAAAGAACTGTCTACCTGTTCAAAGTGATCTTCTCTTTTCCTCCTGATCTACTAGTGCTATCACTGACAGATAATAATAGAATATTATTATAATAATATTAGAATAGAATAGAATATTAGAATTAGAATAGAATATTATTATCTAGATAATAAGAATAGAAAAAATATTTTAATTTACTTTGGATTATTTAGTGTCCAGAAATCAAAAATGTTTCTTTCCAGTAACAGATATAAAAATGAAGAAATATATCAAACACAAGTTCTCATTTTTTCTAGACTTTAAAAGTCTCTTTAATTTACTTTGATTGTTTTAGATTAATTCTAAGAAAAATACTTTTAAATATATGTGTACATTTCACTGTAGAAATGAGTTTACTGTTATGGCTGCATCAAACATTGCTGCATGTGTGCTTAAAGACTACATTCCAAAGAACTCTATATTTTACCATCATTATAGAACACAATTTTCTAAGTATAAAAAGAAGAATGTAAAGCAAATTCCTTTTTTTTTTTTTCAAAAGGCTAAGAAAATTAATTTTTTTTTCTTTTCCTATTTTCTTTTAGGAGCACTCCTCAGGAAAGGGTTCAAACAGAGAGTTAAGGGCCCCAGAGAGCTAAAGCATAAGAGGAATAAATTAAGTAGTTGCAGGAACAGAAAAATTATTTGATGTATCACTCACCCCCCCTAAAAAAAAAAAAAAGTTCTGGAGCAAATACCAGTAGAAACAACCACATAAAAAGCACTGAAAGAGAGCATGAGACATCCAATTCCCTGCAGCAATTGCGAACTCACAGTTCCACAATCGTTCCTGCCATCCCTACTTGCTTTATTTTCAAAGTTATACGATGATGGGTAGGAAAGGAGAATACTAGAATGTCTAATTATCCTTACAGTTAGAACAAGCTTGCTATGTCTAAATTACAGTTTCTTTACTGCCACTTCTGATTACAACTTCTCTTATGCCTAGTTAACACGGAAAAGGATTTATTTCCTTCGCATTCACAGCTTCTTTTACATATGTGAAGATCTCTAACCGGGCTTCCTATGAGTCATTTTTCCCCCCCTTGCTCAACAAGCCCAGTTCTTCCACATTTTCTCCACAGAGCTTGTATATTCTATGCTTTGGCTCCAACTTGTCTCTGAGTAAGCACTTAGGAAAGCATCTCGGTTGGAAATAGCCATGTGAAAGCACAGAAACCCTCATGCATAGTGCTCGCTCCTGCTGGAATTCCAACATTCTTCGAGGTAAATGGCCCAAAGTCTTGACTGTCCCTCTGCAGGAAGCAGCATAAGCCCTGCTTTTCCATTAAATGTTAACTTAAATTGCACCCCTTGAGTAGAAACAGGCAGATTTTCTCTTCAGAGTGTAGGAGGGGGAAAAAAAAAAAAAGGGCCCAAAAGGGAACCATCAGGGTCTTCATATTTGGAAGCAAACAGGAGAGTGAAAAAGCCCAACAGGATTTTCAATACATCTGTGTTTTCTGAGGTATGTGGATTAAAATGCTTTGCATGTTTATTTTCATTTATGAAATGAGATCTGTTACAGCAATCATGAAAAATTAATATCAACTACATTAGGTATTCAGATACTTAATTGGAACATAGAAGTAGGAGGGTAAGATAAAAGATAATGAAAATATATTATCTGATTGTGTAAAGTTTGTTTTGTAAACCAGGCTGTTCTACAAGTGGAACTTCCAACTGGAAATACAAATAAAAATGAAAATGACAAACAATTCATCTAAGTAATTTAATAATCCATGCTATACATGCAGAAAATCTATTTTTCAGAGGTGGTGTAATGTTCTAATAAATTGGTTGCTTAAAATCAATACCTGGCTATAAAGCCTGCTTGTAGACAACACAAAACTGCCTGTGCTGCAGTGACGGTGGTGGTTTGACACAACTGGGGATGCAAACAACTTCTGCCCTCACAGCCAGACTACAGAGACCTTGGAACATACCAAAGGCTTTCTCCCTGCCCATCACTTGGGTTTTCTGCTGCTAAGACCAGGATCCCCAAGGACTTTGTGAAGACAGAGTAGATAATACAGCAGTAGATAATACTTCTCTTTTTCTTTTTTTCTGAATCTGGAAAGGACATCTGAGAAACAACCCAAAGTATGGCACGTGCAATAACTTTGCTTCAATTTCTAATAGCACAATAGTGCTCAAATACTTGTCCCAGACTACAGAGTCTATCGGACTAGAAGAAACACCTCCACAAGAAATGAGTTTTTCTCTCTCCTTCCCTCTAATTTAATAATAAAATATATGAAGGGAAAAAAGTTGAAGCTCATTTCTTGATGTATGCATTTATCTCTTACCTTTGAAACACAGAATTTTTAAAAATCTCAATTCCTAGCAAATATTTGCTTTGCTGTTATTAACACTGCTATTATTATAAACACAAAAGAATGGGCCATGCAGGAATAGGGGTAGCTAATCCATTAGTCCCTGGGGCACTGCAGGTCACACTTTGGAACATTACAGATCTAAAACCAGCTAGAACTTGAAGCAAGGTACTTTTCCATACCTAATTATTTTTACTTATCCCTGTCTTCCCTGCCCCCTCCATCTACTAATCCACTCTTCTACTTTTCCTCTATGCCATCTTCACTCTTTTGTAAGCTTTTTTCCTGCTATCCTCATTAAGCTATCAAAAAAACCCTGGTTCCTGGATATATTAACTGTGTCCTGATGAAACATGCTCACGTCAGACTGCCTCCCATCTGTGCGTCCGACTCTGTAAACCTTTTCTTATTTGAGAAGTCTCCTGAAATAAACTCGATCCAGTAAAGCACTTTAGTGCTCGAAGTCAATAGAGCCATTCATTGCTTAAAGGTAGCCATGAGCCCTAAGTGCTGTTACGGGGAGAGGGGGGGACAAGAAAGGAAAGAGTATTCGTGCCAGTAAGTGCTTTTCAAATTGGAACTACACCGAAAAGCCTATTAGGGTTACATTTACAGAGTGACTGTTCTTATGGAAACCAAGGAGTGAATTCAGCACCCACTTTAATTCACTTCTAGAAGCTGCATATGTGGGAGCAGCAGAGGGCTGTGTCTCTCTGCAGCCCTGAGCGCTTACAAAGCTGGAACGAACAAGAAAAGAGGAAACTTTAGAACTTTCATGGACTCTCTCACAATGCTTAGCTATTAATAACAGGCAGTAAGCTAAACCCAAACCAATTCCCAGGCCTCACACATGACATCTACCGCTACAGAACAACTGAGGTCTTTTAATTTTAGTTATACAACACACACAAAATGATTTGTACAGCGGCGAGTTAAGTTTCAACAGCAGTTTACTCCGTACTGCTTCCACTGCATTAAGGTTTAGGCTGCTATTAAAAAAAAACTCCAATTATAAGTTACATTACAACAAACAGAGGGAGGATCTCAGCTTTTGCGGCTTGTTTTCATCTAGCAGCATTCTTTTATTGCACCAATAAATCACAACTGAAATCCCTAAGCTCCAAGTAAATTCACTTTCTCTGCCCTCACCTTTTTTTCTTTTCTTTTCCTTTTTAATAAATAGTGACAATTACCAAATTTCTATTCAGGACACAACTTAAGTAACATCTGTTCTCCAAATACGACACAACAGAAATACATTGAACTGTTCAGTCTTTGAGCCTCCAAACATGCCGTCACTGGGTGACTCCTCTGTGACTTCAAGTATCTGCTCTTCAGCACAAGAGAATAAAAATGATTGCACGCTCCAATTTTCTAAGGTATCCTCAAGGCTAAAATTATAGACGTTTTTAAGGCCTGAGAGGTAAGTCACAGGGGTCCCTTGCTGTGTATTGATTAAGAAATAAATGGGATCGTTAACTTGTTAGCAAAGTTTCATGAGGAGAAGCAGTCTCATGGAATTTCAGGAAATCAATTTCACATTAAAACTAATTTCTTTTCTCACTATTCTATGGAGACAAGGTCTAGATCAGACGGTCTGAGGACATGATGAGGAATTACAAACTCCAGAGTTCAAATTCAAGGCTGATACCAAGCCAGGCTATGGCCATAAACCAGAATATTAATATCTTTCTAAACAGAGAACACAAACCGGCTCTAGATTCTACTCTGTGAGAGCTGAAGGATCCTAACCCAGTTATTCTGAAGAGGGTTGGAGTTTTGCTGTTGACTTAAACAGGAGCAGAACTGAGAACCTGCGACTGCAGAACACTCTGAATGTAAAGATTGCGAGTATCTTTCATAATTGTTGTTAACGAGAAGAAACACTATGGTATTGGTTGCTACATTTTCCCCTTCACATAAAGCTTTATTCTAGATAAGCACAGAAAATCTAGATCATCACTTTTAAAAAGTATTTAAAGAAAATTAAAAAAAGCAAAAAGAAAAGCCCAAACCACAACTCAGCGTACCCACTTAGAGCCTAAGTCCTGCTCCTCTGGCACACCGGGTCTAAAAGGGCCCTAATGAACATCTTGTCACCAGAGGGCTGGAACAAAGTCTATTTGTCCAGTTCTTTTAAGGACCTGGGACTGTGCCAGCAAGAGAAGAGGTGCAGCAGCCTCCAGAGCCCCAGGGATCTGGGAAAAAGCCACGGGTACCCACACAGAAAGTGCTAATATAATGCTTAAAATTACTGGAGCAATTTCAAGTCTGGTTCCCAAGCCCAGTGATAAAGAAGATCTAAACTGTATCGTCCTTCTACTTCTGGTTCTCTCAAAGTTTTGCTATATACCACTCCTACCAGCTTCAGACCCACACCTTTCCTTGGAATCACAGATTTGGGTTTGGGCCTGAAAAAAGTCTGGCAAAACTGAGCTTAGAAAAAATTACTGCAAGCTAATTTGTAATATTACAGAACACACAGCTGGTTCTGTTTTACTTCAAACCGGGACATCCATCTTGTTTTTGACTAACTTGATCCTTGGCATATCATACAAGCTTGCTGGGAGACAAAGACCATCCTTCTGCTGGACTTCCACCAGTGCACAGTAAGTACAAAGTGGTAGTGATCAGTATTTTTGAAGGAACTTATAGAGAAGGAGACACTGAGAAAGGTAATGAAGCAAAGGAAAGCTTTCACCTTCCTTCCTCAGGTGTAGTCCATATATTGGAGGAGGCAGACTAGCAACAGAAGTGTTCTGCAGCCTCAGATGATCTGATTTATGGCCCATGGGGAAAAACAAAAAGAAAACACAAAATGAGCTACTTCAGTTTTGAGAGATAATACTTCAGCAGTCCTCTGTGCTTGCAGGAATATAGTCAGTAAACCAGAAATTGCCATAATCCTAGAAGTCTGCTTAAAGCTCAGTTGGTCTATGGGAAAGTTTGGTTCTGCTGTGGGGAGCTGCCATCTATGGAAGCTGTGAGAGGAGACACTACCATGAGGTGCTGGGAGGTTTGAGAAGACCATTTTATTTGTCAGCAGGCTGATGAATCTTGGTTCTTTCTGAACTTGGTAACTTCTTTGAAGAAGAACAAAAGTCACCAAGACAGTCACAAGTATCACAGCTACCTTTGTTCATTGAGGGAAGAGCAAGATGATGTAAAAGAAGATCTTAAAATCCTGCAGGCAAAAGCTTGAAGAAAATTATGCCCTTTTCAACTCTCAGACAATCCAGTCTTGTATTCAAAATTGCACTCATCCTTCGTGTAAAGATTTATGAAAGGGAGAAAGCACATCTCAAGACTATTACACTACCAGGATAATCCCAGTTGTACCAGAAGGATGATTTTTCTTAGACTACTCCTGCTCTACCTATAGCCAAGTAATTGGTCAAAAGGGAAACAGATCTTGTATGCAGAATTAATTTAATGCTCTGAACACACTTGTGCACCACACCCAACAGATAACCTTCTGATTTTATCAAGGATATGTGGCATCAGCTGCCAGCCCAGTGGCCTGAAGCCAGGTCCTTGCCACGTCTCCCACCTCCCCCTGCAGAGTGCTGCTCTCCTTGCAGGGCAGTGCTACGGAAAAGGTCTGCCAGCCAGGAAAGGGCAGTGAGCTTCTACATTTATGCAAAGTAATTCCACTGTAACGGGTTCTCAGATACTTATAGCGCTTCCTAATATCCTTTCACATTACAATAATATATACTTAAACAATACCATAATCCTGTAATAACTGTCTGATAATAGATTGGTCAAGTTTCATATTAGAAGGAATACTGAAGAAATCTTTTTCTCATTCACGTGTTACTATTCTTTCATTCTTTCCCATAGAAACATACTCAGCACAGGAAGGGCACGGACCTGTTCCATGGACCTCCAGTGGAGGACCACATAAATGACCAGAGGGCTGGAACACCTCTTCTGTGAAGACAGGCTGAAAGAGTTGAAGAGAAGGCTCCAGGGAGACCTTAGAGCAGCCTCCAAAGTCTCAGAGATGGTGAGGGACTCTGTCAGGAAGTGTAGTGACAGCAGTAACGGTTTTAAATTGGAAAAGGAGAGATTTAGATTAGATACTAGAAAGACATTCTTTACTGTGAAGGTGGTGAGGCACTGGAACAGGTTGCTCATAGCCCCATCCCTGGAGGTGTTGAAGGCCAGGCTGGATGGGGCTTGGAGCAACCTGCTCTGGTGGGAGGTGACCCTGCCCAGGGCTGGGACGCTGAACTCAATGATCTTGAAGGTTCCTTCCAACCCTAACATTTCCATGATGCTCCTATATTCAACCTCTTAATAGTTTGTTTTTGACTCCTGGTGAACTAGAGAAGGCAGAATCATAATACACTAGATCAATAAAAAAAAAATATATGCATGTATGAAATATATATACATATATATATATATATATGCATGCAGGACCTGAAAAGCTGACTTTAATTGCCAAAAGAGGTCTCCTCTTCCTCAACCCCCCCAGCACACCAGATAAAGAATGCTCTGCAATTATACTCAAAATTCAGCTGCCATTATTTCTCCAACTCCCTGTAGAGTGCTTGCAAGAGCATTCATAAACTTACACGGGCACTTGACAATAAATAGCAAAATTTGTAGCAGCTTCCTGTCAACATGATGCCAGAGAACTTTTACAAGTTTCTGAGATCATACCAAAACTTCACTATCAGTACGCTGCAGCAGCACCTTACAATTCTGGTATCAAATACAAGTATTGACATGCTTCCTCTTGGGACATTCTTCCAACAGTTAATAACTAACACCCGCAGTAAAACCAGAATAATTTCTTGGATAAACAAAGCCATGAATAACAACAAAGACGACTACCTTCACGCAGAAACAGTGGAAAAACTGAGCACGCAGAAGTTCAACAGAGAAAACAGGCTTATGGGAAAATTAATCACAGCATCATGGAATGCTGCAGGGTTGCAAAGGATCTCTGGAGATCACCTAGTTCAACCTCCCTGTCAGAGCAGGTCCAGCCAAAACAGGTTGCACAGGAACGTGTCCAGATGGGTTTTGAATGTCTCCAGAGATGGAGATTTCACCACCTCTCTGGGCAGCCTCTTCCAGGGCTCTTCCACCCTCAAAGTGAAGAAGTTCCTCCTCATGTTGAGATGGAACTTCTTATGTTCTAGTTTGTGGCCATTTCCTCTTGTTCTATCACTGAGCACCACTGAAAAAAGACTGGTTTGCAGTTCTAGCCATTCCCTACCTCTCCAATCCTTGATCTGACACAGGCATTTCCTAAACAGCCTCAATCAATATACATGCTGTCTCAGAACTAGCAAAATATCCAGGCTCCCTGGAGAACTTCTTGCTAAAGTTTTGTGGTGCCTCATAGGCACAGAGACCATTAACTTGGTTGGATTGTACCAAATTACTTACAGTACCCTTTTTGATACCAGAAAAAAACCCACAACTTTTCCACAAGGGAAAATTTCAAAACTCATTTGAAGGATGAATGGAGATGGATTCCAATACAAGTGTCTGCAGAGAACAAAACCTGTTTTTAATTTATTTAAACAAAATAAACAAACCCAACAACAACAAGTAAGGCACAATCTGCCATTCTGCTATTATTAAGTTTTAATCTCATCATTTATTTCCAACCAACATGGAAAACACAAATAAACACCCCCTGCCTGGCAATTGTATATTGCTTTGTTCATATGGTTGAAACAAACGCACACCAAGAGACCACCACTATACTGCACAACATATTTATTTTCCTTCCTGTGGTTTACAAGTCTATTTAGTGCATTTTTCATATAAAATAAGTTTTTTGCAAAGACTCCCCAACAGATTCATTGCAAATCTTTCATGAAGCTTTACTCCAGTCCCAACAAAAGCCAAGCATTTATGGATGCTTAGCGACATTTTTACCTTGTTTATGTAGAAGGCTAGGGACTGGAATAAATCTGTCCCCTTTTTCAACTCACTCCATGCTTCAGGGCTGTTTTGGGGAAGGAAAAGAGGTGCCTGGTGCAGGCCATTGGTCTGCTGACACACTCTCATCATTGTCTGTCCTTCCACATCAAGAGAAAGCAGATGGTTACAGGTAGGAAGCTTTCAGCTGTTGCTCATGGTATTCCCCAGTGAAGGGGAAGGTAAAGTTTCTGAGTGTCTTCCTTCTGAAGAAAACCAGAAAAAACTACAAAAAAAGATTTGGCCAAACCCCTGGAATCCTGCCACTGCCAGAGACTTCATTTTGTACTTGAAATCCTCTGTCATGAATAAGAAACTTTTCACTTTAATTCTCCTTGTTCTTTGTAACTTCCTGTCATTCTCATGTAGAATCACAGGCCCTGATGGGCAGCAGACACAAATGTATTTCAAAAAAACCTTGTAAAGTAGGTGAATACACATCGCTTCCTCAAGGAATTCATTTTAAAGGATTGGGAACACTTATGTTATCAAACCTTCACCACCATGACTTGGCTGTTCACTATTAACTTCTAAGGCAAAGTGATCTAAAGCGGGCCAAGGTATTTCCATGGCAATTTGAGACCACGAAGGTCTTTGTATTGCCACAGGGGACACCTTGTCAAGTTTTCTCTATGCAGTGCTGTAAAACATCTCAGGAATCCTCTAGTTATTACAACAGATGTGCTTATACAGCAAATGAGAGGCAGCATCTTTCAGCAACTTAAAAGAAAGAATCGCTGCTGGCTACAGGTGCTGAGCTTTCCATCTAGCCACAGACAGAGAGAGTTACCATCCCTGTGTTACTACCCAAAATCTAGCCACTGATCTAGTTTTAATCCATTTTCTCTGCACCTAAATTCTTACAGGGAAATCCAAACCCTGTGAAACCCCAAACCCAATGAATAAATTAAGTCCTACCAGTCACGGACACTTATTAATGTTTTAAACAGAATAATGAAGCTATTAGGTCACAGGAAAAGGGCAAGATAACGTGAACTAGTAAAACCTGGCTGACAAAGAGCTGAGCTCAACTTAATCATGCATTCAGCTACGCATAGGTTAATACAGCATCTACACCTCATTTAACTCTTTGATAATGTAATGATTAACCTGGTTATCCTTCTTAATTAAGTTCCATTTGCTTAGGCTAACATTGGGTAATATTTATTCTACCAGTGATAGATGGTAAAACATGATTTTGTGCCCTTTACAGCACCTAGAAAACTTAACACTGCTGCCCTATCCTGCCTCCCTCCCCTACTCCTCCAGCTTTTAATGGAGCGATTATTGCTGGTGGCATCAGAATGCAAAGGTTTTATTATCAAATGGGCAACTGGCTCATAAAAAAACTAATCAAGCCTAAAAATGGGTGCATAAAATACAAAGTTCCAGGGAACCAGCCATAAACAAGAGAGCTGAAGGTAGATTAACTTTGGCATTTTCAGAAGGAGTGTAAATGCATCAAGAGTTTATGGAAGATCTGTGAAGGATTTGGAGACAAGAAGACATATCTGATGACTTAGTTTATTGGATTTCTTTAAATAAAGACTAGCACAGAGCAGTTAGGTAATACTCTGCTTCAGTGACAGATGAGAGGGGAGACTTTGGGGCTAATAGCAATGCACGTACCCTGCACACTGGGTATTGGCTCCACCTCAACCTCCAAACATGTCCAAAAAATCATGCCTATGCTCAGAAAGCTGTCTCATGACAGCTGATCCACACTCCTGAAGAAGAGGGCAGCATAGCCACACTCATTATTCTCCAGGAGAACGGGAATCTGACAACCATAGAAACAGAGGGATAATTTCCAGCTGTGTTGAAAACCAGTCAGGAGCTGCCCAGCTCTTAACCCATGTCACCAAACAGCATTTCTGGCAGAAACTGCAGAAAAGCTGGCATTATGGCTACAGATCATATGTTGTAATGAAAGCAGTTAAGAAGTAAAGTCCTTGTTTAGACAAAAGTGCTTCAAAGAGCTGTTAATTAACATCACGACTCCTTCAGTGAGGCTACAAAACAACCGTCGACATAAAACAGACTGGCAAAAAAAGCAAGGCTTTAGATGTGAATTTCTGGTTACTTCCCTGCTCATTTGTTTTAGAGGAACAATTAATAGAATCAAAGAATGGTTGGAGGTGGAAGGGACCTCAAAGATTATCCAGTTCCAACCCCCCTCCCATGGGCAGGGACATCTCCCATCACACCAGATTGCTCCAAGCCCCATCCAGCCTGGCCTCGAACCCCTCCAGGGATGGGGCAGCCACAGCTTCTCTGGGCAACCTGTTCCAGTGCCTCATCACCCTCACAGCAAAGAACTTCTTCCTAAGATCTCATCTAAGTCTCCCCTCTTCCAATTTAAAACCATTACCCCTTGCCCTGTCACTACTCTTCCTGACCAAGAGTCCCTCAGGGCCACCCGCTTTTCCGTCCTTGCTTCCACCCTCTATAGGCTTCCTTTTTGATTCTGAGCTTGATTCTGATTCTTTAGACGAACAGGCAAGTTTTTTGCTCTGTGTTTACAAAGCGGGTGGCCCTGTGACTGTTGCCTCTGGGTTTCATTATGACACTATTCATACTAGTAGATTAAGGTTATTGCATTCACATCCCAAACGAGGAACAGCAAATTACTTCTGACATTAGGCAGATCAGTTGCCCCATTTTGGTCAAATTAGCCTGATCAGCAAATGAGATGTTCTGTACTTTGAGTTAATGTATCTTTACCACTGAAAGGGGCTGGTGGGAGGTGGGGGAGAGGAAAGGAATATGTTCTATTTCCAGAACAACTCTGCAGTCCTGATGTGCTTCAGTGACACAGCAAAGAAAAGAATGCCCCCCTTCTGTAACCAGCAGTCTTCAAAACAGACTGCTGCTTTGAGAGACATGCCAACTGCCTTGAGCTGAAATCACAACCTGGTACCTGCCTCACTAGACTTCTCTGATTTTTGTGTATTTGCTCAGCAGAAGCACTAATGCTGGGGGATCCTGGTAGGGGCTACTGTGCAGATGTAGCATACATCCTGCCCCTTTGTGCTGTGGCCCTCAAATGCACACCATAGAGCAGTAGCACTGGAAGAAAATAGGACTTGGAAAGATTATGGCAAGCATCACTGAAGTTTGATGATGGAGGACTCACGCTCCCCCAAAGGTTTTGGGATAGTGTTTTTACCTCTGTCCATATTATGTGGAGAATACTGATGGTCAGCTTACGTATGTATGATGATATCCCAGATACTTCGGTTCCTTCCACTAGTTTTCCAAGTCCCCCAGTTATTTTTATTGTAGGAGGGAAAACATTAAAAACCAAATCCAAAAGATCCCTAATTAACACCAGGCAACTTTGGTATCACTGTTCTAGCGCAAATCGAGCATCTGACCAAAAGACAGGTAGGATATGGAGTCCTGGGAAAAGTGGTAGAGAACTTGCTTACCATACAGGAAATTGGGTTTTCAAATCTAATGAACCATAAAAAAGCAACCCCGCGCTTTGGAAAGTAATTTATGTCACTTTTTTGGTTTATTGCAATAAGTGGGTTGCGACTTCTACATGTTACAGACACTTTGTTAGCTCACATGGCACGGGTGCTATTCTCCCTGCTGGTTCAGATTACACAACCTGACCATTACTGTCATCTAATCCCACCATCGTTTATGACCCTTCCCTCTTTGCCCCTTTTTTAGTTCCTGAATAGGACAAGCCGTGGTTTATAGACACCAAAGAACATTTTTCTAAGGTCCATGATCTCAATTTACTTACATGACAATGCAGTCTCTGGAAAAGAAAAAAATAAAGTATAGGATGACTAATATTAAACAGAATAACTCACTTCAGTAGATATCTTATATGTGGGTGGAAAACTACTTTAGCATTGTGGAAAAAAAGTAAATGGAGGATTAGCTGTTAATGCTACTTGCTCAATGGATAGCAATTATGAAATCTATTTTGACAGATAAATGAAGAGTAAAAATTATCCTGTAGATTCACAGAGGTATCATTCCATAAACTCAGATAGAAGCAAGCTGAGGTCTCAGAAGGTGACTTGATTCATAACAAATCCCATCTGGACCATCAGGAAATGGTTTGACCACTAAAAGAATAGATGTTTCCCTATCACTGCAATGAAAGATTGGTATTTTTATGCAAACAGACCAACAGAAATGGCTCTGAAAGGGTAATGTTTTATTTCTAAAACACATTGCTGTGAACTGGTCTGGTATGGACAGCGATCGGTTTGACAAAGTGTGCCTACAAAGAGAAGTAATACAGTTTTTTTATGCAACAGCTATGCTTGACAATTGTTTAAAAAAATAAATAAATCTACAAACCCCTCTGTTCAGCATTTAGAACACCTCAGTATCTCTTAAGGTGCGGTTGGATGATAAACAACTTCTTGCTGAGCCAAGGAGCCGAGATGAGAGAAAGCTACAAACCTACGCCCCCTGAACTGTGGCGTTAAGTCTGTGAACTCCTGTCATCTGACTTCAGTTTGTTCATTGTCCTCTGTAGGAGCAGAAATAGTAGTGGTTCAAAGACCACCCTGACCCTGCTTTATCAGTGAGGCATCTCAAATTGACTGCTTTTTCTTACCTGCTCCAACATAAATCTATTTGGTAGTTGGTATTTTATTGGGAAGTAAGCAAGTCCGTCCACACAGATCAACTTTTTCATTAACACATGCTCCCACATTTATGCCCTACTCTTGCTTTTCTCTTTACTTTTCTGCCAGGGCCATGTAAGACACCTTGAGGGCATTTGTTTCGTTTCCCAGATATTAATAACAAGCTTCTGCAAGGAAAAGACTGGTGATTCTGATGGAACATATGCAATACGGAGCTACTTCTGTCACTTGGTGACAGTTTTTGGCAGACGCTACTTAAGGACTCTTCAAGTTCTCTCAAGCAAGCAAGGCTAATGTGTTATGTCTTCCCTTATGAAGTCAAACATCCACAAGTTGTGCAGCAACTGATGACGAGCTGTCCTTTCCACTCTAAGTTGCATTAATCCATTAAATATGTCTTCAGTGGTATATGAATAAATTCGCTGTGGGTTTTTTCCTTTTGCCATATTCTTTTGATAGAAACAAGTGTCTAGTCACAGCTATGACCTTTCCAGAATATTCATTTAGGCCCCATACCAATGTGGACAACGTATGAGGTTTGTCCAACATAAAAAAATGCAGAACTGACTGGAGAGAGCGTAAGACATGCTAAAGCAATAAACCCCATGAGGCTGCATTAGTCACAGAAAGAAATCTTTCCCTTTAGTGAAAGAAAAATCTTCCTTTTTAGAGGATTAATGGCAGATTTTCTCTTCAACAACCTGTCCTGTACCGAATGCTTTATCTCACTTTCAGGTTCAAAATGTCTCCCATAAATCAAATTCATGCAGTGAGCGTTAGTAATAATATTTCCTTTTACAGTCTGCCCCTTTAGTTGCTGATTTGCAATGTGAGCATAGATAGCCCGGAAAAAACCTTGACAAATCCATCATTTCAAGAAGAAAACATCTTGCCCTTGCACATGGTCACTGCCAATGAATAGTTTCTCAACAACAAAACTCACCAGCAGCTCTATATCCCATCAGCACATCCCTCTATGGCTACCCAAAGACCCATCCTGTACCTACGAGGTCCTGGTTACTCAGCATTAAAATCCTGAGCTCAGGTCTGTTCCTGCACAAGCTGTCCTAAGCAGAGTTTTTCAGTCATCTTTCAGGACTCTTGCTTCTGCTCTTGTGATACTTAGGGATATTAAAATTTCTCATTAATATTAGACTTTTAACCCAACATCATTTTACACTGTTAATCATACTTCTGGCCCTTCAAGCCAAGAATGGACCCTTCCCAATTAGCGTTGGAGGATCAAGTAGTCTTTGTTCAGATCAAAGGGTGATTTTGAAAGCTTCACGCAGTTTCTGTGAACACAGCATTAGAAATCTCTCCTTAATGCTTCCCAATTTCTTCCCAAAGGCTATCCAAATTCTGCTGTAGTTTGAACAAGCATCCCCTATTGAATAAGGGTTGTTAGCATTTTAATGACCTTATCTCAACGAACTTCTTTGTTTCTCTTTCTGAATGATTGATTTAGCAAATTTCTTTCAGAGGAGATCTTGAATCTTCCATTCTTCTGTAATACTTGCAATTTATGTAGGACAATCAAGACTAAAATTAATACATAAAGGTCACGGTGCCTAGTGAAATAAGAGATAAAAGAGATGATTTCATGTAATGCAACAAAACAGCAGGCTTAGCTAAGGAATGCAATCCAAATCTGGACCCAACTACATCTTGGTTTTCATAAACTTTGTGTGCAGTGTAATTGCACAACACCAACACCTGTAGGTTTGTCATTCAGAAGCAACTAACTTCAAGTTAGGAAGTTATCATCAGCACATTTCATTATGAAAATCACTTCAATTTGGAAATTCAGATTATTTTGGGATAATAAACATTCTTTTCACTTTACAAGAGACACTTTCAAGATTAAGACAATCAATGTTTTAAATAAATTTTCCAGTAACAGGACAACGAACTCTCAAACTGGGAGCTCCAAACTGGGAATTCATCGTGATAGCTCATGGCTTTAAAGAATACCTCAACAACAACTAAGATTTCTACCTGTGCAAGCAGACATATACCATTTCTTTACCAAAATTCTATTCATCTTCTACAATACCCTGTTTCCCTTCTCCACATCCTTTCCTCTTCTTTCCCCTGTTTGCCAGTATAACACCATTGGCATTGTGTGACATGATACCATTTCTAAAAAAATCACACAAATTTATTTCTTTTCAGTCCCAGTCCACTGACAAGTTTGACTTCATACCAATAACACAAAGCATCAGACACACTGCAAACCTCACTCTCCTTCTTGCTCTCTGCCATAGCTTCAGGAAAGGCTCATTTTATGAAGATTACAGTGTAAATCTCCCGAAGTTATTTTTTCAGGCCAATTATTCTGCTAGTGAAATGGGATTTCTGAGTACTGTTTGATGTATTCTGGCAGTGATCTCTTAGTTCATTTATTGTGTAAAAGGTCTAGCTAAAGGACGTTAAGATAACCCTGCCAAACAAGTCCCACACACTACAGCTTTCTCAGATTAAGATGACTAAGAAGCAGCATTTCTTCAACTTAACTTTTAGAAAGCACAGAGTGAAAGTGCTTTTATATTAGTAGCACCTGAATAGCTGGCCAGACATGAAAAGCTTGTGTTTAGGGGGAGAGGAAGAAACAGACTACAGGTATAGAAGTATTTTTCCCACAGTGCTTAATAGTTATGTTACCTCCAATTTGTTTAACAGAGATGGAGTTAAATTTAGCAGCCTGGGCAGAGATACTTGACAGGGATAATGGCAATGGCGGCATTCAGCAGCCTGCAGAGCAGATCGGTATGGTGACTCCACTGACCGGATAACTCCAGAGAGACAAGAGTAAAATGAGAGGATGTGTGATGTGCACAATTTCATTATCAGTGAGAAAACAGGAAATCTGGCTCTTAACATCATGACTTGGTTACTGTTTCCTCACTTGGTTTAGTTTTAGACTTGCATTTCAACGTATTAACAGTCATTTTTAGCTAAGCTGCCTTTGGTCAGGCACTTGTGAGCCATTCAGTTCTATTCCCCCGGCACTCTCCTCCAGCTTTCTGCTGCCTGGGAGTTACCTCGTGGCTTTCCAAATCATTTTGTCCTCCATCAATGAGCTGGTCCTGAAACCAAATTATCAGAGCAGCATCATTATGAGAAGTGTTTGGTGCTACAGTAGCACGGAGATAACATTCTCTAAGCATCCCCCGAAACAAACAGCTTGGGCTACAGCCTGTGCTGCTCAGCATGCTAAGTGAGGAACACACACGAGTTACTAGTGGCACATTAAAAAAAAAACACAAACAAACCCACTAGTGACATACAAAAATGATGGTTCAGATGTCTGACAGTGGCACTAATTGCAATGACTACGAGACAAGTGTGGATCAGGCCCCACGGATGATCCTGTCACCTTAAGATGCAGAGGGAAGATAAGGGATTTGTCTTTAGAGGGGGGAAATCCAAATCAGATTTATATACTCAGTTAATCAGCCTCTTAGCATCCAATTTTGTGTTACCTCTGACTTCTTTTAAACTTCTAGCACATCAAGATTGGCCACTGACTAGGTTTTCCTTAGCCTTTAAACTTTCAGTTAAAATGAGTGGGAGTGAATGGGGGAATACATCTACCTTTGGCAGCAGTTGGTGGGTGCTGCCAAGATGTCATCAGAGGTTGGCTGGCATGGGGATATGATGGAAAAAGATCCTCATGTGGCCTGATGGGGAGGTAGGGGATGGGGAAGGCAGCTGTTACCAAATAGGCCTGTGGCTACATGAAGGCAGTAGCTGAGCCAGCTTTCACACAGCCTGCTCATTGTGGGCCAAGCAAAAACTGACTGCAATGGAGACAAGTGAAAGGGGGAGATTTTACTTTTTACAAAGAAGAGTTAAATCCGCAAGTAAAGGCAAGTTTGGGAACTAGTTCTGCCACACCCAGGGAAGAGGTTGAGGCACCGTCCCTGCAGGTATTCAAGACAGGTTGACACAGTGCTTAGAGACATGGTGTAGTGATGGCTTTTTGTCAGAGTTAGGTTGATGATCGAACCAGATGATCCGAAAGGTCCCTTCCAACCTAGACAGTTCTGTGATTCTGCATCTATACGAAGAGCAGAGGGAGAGGAAGAAGTCAATGATGCATCTTTGTTTCTTGCTCTCACAAGAATTTCTGCTAAAAGCTAAGTTAAAACAACACGAAGATTGCCAGGTCACACAGTAAACCCTTCTGAAAGTTGCACTGCCCTTGTAACTCACTTTCTGCGTTAAACATTTCTCTATAACCTGCAGGCAATAGCACAACATTAATTTTTCTGCAATACATTTGTTACACACTAGTCATTTAATGACTCGCTGAGTGTTAACCCCCCAACTAATTTCTTGAATGAGCTAAAAGATAACGAGTGCGAGCAATGTAAGAAATTGGAGGGAGAAAAAGATAACGTAATGGTTCAGGAAGATTAAGTGTCACTCCAGAGAACTACAGCCTGCTTCTACAGGTAAAGCTGATTTCTAATATAAAGCTGGGCTTCATATTTGCATTCAAATATGCCCATTTGCATTAATCTCAAACTTCAGATCTCATGACTAAATTCTTACGTAGCTTACAAAGAGAGCTTAATATGGAGATGTTCATTTTCCAAAATGACAGACAAGTAAGTACCATTTCTTGCACATCAGACTTGATAAATATTACACTTTGAATGTAGTGAAGCTCTGCAGGACTGATGTAGCCAATACCAAAGGCATCCATCTTCACAAATGCTACTTCGGAAAGTTGTATCTCCTATATATGTATTTCTGAAATCTTCTAGAAGACTTACAAGCTTTTTTTTCTGGTTTGTGTGACAACACGTATTTCTCTGGACTTCAGCTTTCAACAATGAGTAAAGAGACAACGCTAAGTAGCACCAGGAAGCTCTCTTCAGTACCAGTGACATTACACATCGTCTACCCACACCAAACATTACCGTAGTACAGAGAAGTGAAATCTCTATTACATTTCCTTGACTCTGCCACTGATCCCACGAGTCTATTTTTTTTGAGAATGTTTAGTAACCCACAGCTGTGATATTTACTTTCTCCATCTACCACACACACTGGTTTTTAAACAAATGAAAAATTCTTCATGCTGAACCACACTCCCTAACGTACCAGGTTCAGCATATTCATGCCATTATTTGCAAAAAGTATTTCATTTTACAATAAAATTTATAGAAAGAGAACAGCCCCTTTTAAGTATCACAATGGACCGCTGAAGCATTAATATATCCCTGCTTTACCCTTTAAGTGCTTCAAGGCTTAAGGCTCATTCTGGTTAGATGGGGCTTATCATAGTCTGTACAACCACATATAAGAAATAGTAGGTTTATGAAATATGAGTATTCAGTAAATGCCCCCACAATACTGAAAATAATGAGTCTGAAAGCAGTTCAGAACTAATGTATCTGCCAGTTGCTTCATGCTAAACACAAAAGCAATAATAGAAGCACTCCACTAGTCACATGCTTGAATGAAATGTGGGGAAAAGATCTAATCAATAGGTTGCCTGGTGAGATAGTCAAAACTGAACTCTTGTCATTGATCTATTTGATTCACAAGTGAAATGAACTTTTTATTTTTTTTTAAATTTACATTTATTTTATTTTAACTGACACAGACAGCCCAGCCACGCTAAGAAGCTCTTACTGAGTTCAGCTTAAGGTCTGTCATCAGCACCTGCTCTCACACACTCAGAATTCTCTCTTTCCTGGCTTATTTCCACTGATTAAATACTTGAGGTTGACAGATTTTCCTGTCCCTTCTCTTCCCTTAAGCTAACAGTTACCTTTTTTTTTTTTTTTTGGAGCCACTTAATATCTGCAGAATTTTTGTGGTCTCGTCATCTAACATAGTACAGTGTGATGTGTTCTTTCTTCCCCATGCTCCTGCAGAGAACCTACCTTTGTTATTTCAGTTAACTAAATATTAACTTAGTCCCTAACCTCTGCTGCAGACCCTGTCTCAACCTTTTCACATCTAAAAAAAGCCTGAGTGTAACATCATCATAATCTTCAACTCTCAAAAGGCTTAAGTCACTCCTGATCACACTTGAATTTATTTTCTTTACAGAAACTTGCCAACAGTGTCACATCAGCAGCTTTGCCTCATTTCTTAGAGCACTGGGAGTTATCTGATTTGTGGATATGAACCCTTGATGGTTTTGAAAATGCTGTTTTTAAGAGGCACATCTTGAATACGTTTGTCCACCAGTGCTCTCCCTCTCCTCCCTTGCTTCTGGCTCTCTGGTAAAATCTATCATTAATTAAGAAGGTTGACCTGATGCGAAAGTTCAACCAGTTTTGCCTGCAAATGCACAAATGCAAACCCTTTAATAGCTTTGTAAGTTTGTCATTTCAGGTAAATTTGTGTACATAAAGTAAACCAATGCGATAGGCACATTTGAGAGACTGGAAACACATTAAAGCAGGTTTTCCTCTATCTGTCTACAAGAAATTAGAATTACAGCACTATTAATCCACACTAATTCTTCACTTGAACAGGTGATGTCCTGATGGACTGCAATTCAGAACCTTCTGTAATTTATTGTCTCCTTTCATTCACGTTACTGAAACAGTTTTTAGTAAAGATTAACTCATCATCTGTGTGCATAAGCACACAGACTATAAACGGTAGTGAAATATATTATTGAACCAGGCATAAGCAGGTAGACTATAAACGGTAGTGAAAAATGTTATTGTACCTAAAATAGCAGCTATTTATAGCAAATTACGTTATAAAAATTTTGTAAAATGCCACAGAGAGTATAGACTGTGTGACAATAAAACCCCAACACTTTCAGGAAAGTGTTAAGCATGTATTTAATTTCCTCACACTTTCTATTGAGCCTAACAAGAAATAAGTTACAGCTAAAAGTTAAGGGCTTCTTTATATACCTTTCCAAACAGAATCTGTGTCAACAAACACGTCCCAGCTATCTTAATGAGTCAGAGGATATTAACAAAAAAAAAATATCTGGAATAAGAAGAAACTTTAAGAAATAACACATAAGAGTTTAACTTTTTCACACCGTAAAGTGGATTTATTGCTTATGAAAAGTTCAGATTAAGACTCCTCGGGCTGAGGTTGTCTATACAGCCACAGATATGTAGTGTACCAGCAGCACCTTTGTCAAATTCCCCCTTAAAATGCCCCTCTGCTCTGAAGCCAGAGTTTCTACACTGCTAAAGAGGTGGGGGGTGTTTCCCCTCATCCCGTCCCCCCCTTATTTTATAATTTTATCTTAAATTCTAGAAAAAAAGAACATAAAGTTCTTTTCATCAAGAGGTCCACTGGCTGGTGTTAAGGGAGTTTCAGATCACATGTACTTGGGCAAGTAATCTCACTCGAGTAACTGTGTTGATTTTGAAGTTGATTGGGAGGATTTGGTCTTAATTTGCCAGCCTCCCCCAGAACATTACCTCCCTTTCTTCTGCGCAAAGCTCGGTCTCCTGATTTAATGATGACCAATCTCCAGGCAGAACCAGAGGCTAAAAGGTACGGCTCCCCAGGTGCACAAGACCAAAAGTTTACACGGCAGTGAATGTCTGTGAATTCCAGCATCGCTTGCTCCTGGGTAACCGCGCTCATCTTCACCGGGAAGTTAATGCCTAACGAGCCAAGAGGCAAATGGGAGACGACCATTTCAAAGCCATGCTTCCCATGCACCAGATCTCACTGGCAACAGAAGTAATACGGCAAAATGCCTTGGGTTCTTCTCTTTAGTGAGCTTTGTGCACACTGCCACTTTTGGTCGGAATGAACATCTGAAGTTTCCTAACATTCAGAGATATTCTGTGATGCATCTCACTATAGAAACTGAGGCCAGCTACAAATTGCAGACAGAAATGAAAGTCACACGCATCGAAGAGGGGAGGAACACAGAATGTATATGGGTTGATTTGCCCCCTCATTTCAACAGTTAGCAGTTTAGGAACATCTCAGACACCATCCAGAACCACAGGCTGGAACAAACTTCTGGAGGTCATTTGGTTCAGCCACCTGCAACCAACCTCTTTTGGAAATCTGTTCTAGAGTTTCATCACCTCTATGGGGAAAAAAATCAGAAGTAACTAAGGAAGTTCTTAGCAGATCAGCTTTTCAGCAGCGCCACAGACAGCTACGTACAGAAGTATAGTACATATATCAAATGCACTGAAGAAATATTTTAATATAAGGTAACTCGATGGCTCAGTAAGTGGGAAAGACTCATGATTTATTGTTCTACATTTTCTAATTTAATTTAAACAGATTTTTAGTCATATGCTGGCCTTCTGCTATAACAAGAGCCAGATAAATTACTCAACATATTCATAGATGGTAACCAAACAAGAGGGTTGACGAGCAGCAAGGAAATCATTACAGTCCATTTAATTCAGTAGATTAAGATCTAGACATTCATATGCACGTCTATAGAGAACTTGGAAAAATTCAAAAGCTTTGAAAATTCAGCTCTGGTTCCATCCCCTAAGCAAGCATTCAGGCTTTCTAGAATGGATTGAGGGCAACCTCCGTAACTCAGCTCCACATGTACCAGTTGAGAACTGGAAGCATTACCACTGTGCTAGCCTGGTGCAGCACTTTGAGTCTTGCTCAGTGCTACATAGGGGCTCCAAAATCTACATCTTAAAAAGATTTGATGATGAGACGTGATGCCATTCAGCCATGACCAAGAGTATTATCATTGCTGAGCTGATTAAGTATCCAAGGTGGGCTTGCTTAAGGGCCTGCACGCGGTGCCAAACACGGGATGATGACTATCTAAGATATTTGAAAACCAAGCCATCCGAGAGCTAAAAAACCAACATTCAGGTGCCTGCCTTTTGATATCTGTGTCTAAAATTGGGTGGTTTAACATAAACAGACAAGTAGTCCTCAGGTGAAGAGCAACAGATTAGAAAATAATCCTTTGGAATGGGAACGCTCTAGTGGACAACCGTGCAAACTTCCAATGCATTGGTGCAATTTTATTCTGAATCAACAGTTTCTACAAATTCAAGGAGGTCTTAGACACCGTCTGCCACTGCACCAGGAGGAATTTTGTCTTCTGTCTACTTGGCACACTTTTTGATAGATTAAAATAGTTCTGTTTGTGCCTCTGGAGGTAGTCTAATGCAATTATAGTATTTTTCTCTAGAGAATCTGTCTCGCTACAGGATGAGTACTTTAAAATTACGATATTTTTTTCACTGCAATCTGATCAAAACCATTTCCAAAATCCTAGTCTATATTTCCCTTCAAAAAAGTTATTTAAAATTACAAGCAAACTCATGAACCTATGTTTCTGCTAAAAAAACCCTGAAAGCATAAAGAGTCTTTCCTTCCTGCACAAAATATGTAATTTTAATGATCCTAAACAAAAAAAATGTTTGGAATGTCTTATAACCAGGCCATAGTTTCATATGAAAAATATATTATTAGCTAGAGTACTGTAAGTTTCTATGTTGGTTTTTTGAAAAAGTCAGATTTTAAAACTAGCATTACAGTTTATCTCAATTTGATGTTAATCTTCATATTTCAACATTTAAAAGGCCATCAGATCTTCTGTCATTTTAATCCAAACACAGTGTGTGGCTGTGACAGCGTTGGGCATAGATACATTTTGCTTCGATATTGCAGATAACCCCAAGTGTGTTTCTCTAAATGTGTTAAGAATTTATACGATTTCTCTTAAGGTTCCAGAGGGCGATGAGGAAACAGGTTTCATCAGGATCACGCTGATGTTTATCTGTAAAGTTCTGTTCTTCAGGGTTTCTCAAAATTCCTTGCCAGCAACCGCCTGAATTTCTAAAGGTGTCCTATCAACGCTGTCTTGTATTTTGTGACGTAACAGCAAGCAGAGACTGTTCCATAGATTGATAGCAGAATTGAGCTTTACCACAGCAGATGAAATATTTTCCTCTGTCTATACTCTTTCAGTCACGTGCCCTCAATGGACAGATTAACGATGGGCACTAAGTGCTGAGCCATCCTCACTTCAGCAGGAGTTACACCACCTCCTTCCCTCAAGACACCCATAAAAAGTGGTTCTGGCTGTTGTGAACAGAGTCATCTTTACAAGATAAAGGTGTGGGAGACAGGGAGTCAGAGACACAACATCCAGGCAAGCGAAGGGCTAATGAAATTAGTAAAAGACACTCAAGAGATTGCAGGAGAAAAATGAGATTTTTTTCTTCCCCCCCCACAAGAGGAAAGTTAACATTTATAAAAAGGTGTTTCTAGTAATAAACTAACTGAAGAACTAAGAGCCAGTAAAAATGACACTGGTCACCTTGCAGGCATTGCTATGGAGACAGCAAGATACTGGACATAAAAATCCTTTCAGACAGGATAGGTCAGGGCATCCTTAAATAGAAAACAACAATAAATTCACAACGTTCCCAAAAGACTCTGGGGCCTTGCTATAAACACCAGTCAACACTTTTGCACTGGCTAATACATCAAACCACTTTGTCACGTTTAAACAGGTCTGCACAGCACCCGATATCCTACCAGGAGCCCAGCAACAACAAATGGCAAGTCACAGACCATCCAGATCACCTTTTTTTGAAACACTCCCATTACTGCAAGTAATTATAATGTCATAGAAAATAAAGCAGGGTAAGTAAATAACTTAATTCAATAGAAGTACTTAAAAACAAAACAAAAAAAGGCAAAAGAAGGTAGGCACATAAGTACATCAACCTAGCAAATCTTTCTATCAACCTAGCAAATCTTTCTATGACATAAGTTTCCACTCAAGATCTCATGGAGTAACCACAATAAGGAGAGCAGCACTAAATACCAAACTCAAGAAGTCTTTCGTAGTGTACTTCATAAACCTTACTTGGTTTAGGGTCATGGAAATAAGCTGGCTCTCAGGGAGGAAAAAAACCCAAACAGTAAGCTTTTGTGAAGCAAATAATCCTTGCACGTCCTAACAAAGCGAGTTAGAATTTATTCTTCACTTCTAGTTGCTACAAACAAATCCTTGTACTCCAAGACACATGCAGGAAGTCCTCAGTTAGCTACAAATGATGCTCCACAGAGCTGGTGGAAGGAACTGGGAATGTGAGATGGCTTACAGATTTTTCTCTCAATAACCTCACCAGAATTAGCACATCGGGACAAACAGAAACACTGAGCAGATGGCTCCCACGTAATTCCCACTAGCTAGAGCTGCAGGTGACTGCCTTGTATCTACCTAGATATTAAATGGTATTTGTGCTCTGGCTGATGGTTAGTATTCCAAAGGCACCCAAGAGCATTAAACGTCTGAAGTCTCAAAGAGCTTGAAAAAGTTAATCATCCCACTCACTATTGCTTCTTTTCACCATCAGTTTTGACGTCAAAATACCCCAAAGTGCTCATTTTTCTACACAAGTGAAATCTAGTGTGCTCTACCAGCTTCCTTCCCTTCCTTCCTTCCATACAAAGGAGAACCCTGTAAACGAAGAGACTGCATTTTTCAAACAGCAAATTACTCCTCAGTGCCCAGAGAAAAACCAACATTCGTTCATTTTACAGTTAATAAACCGGACTTTTCATTATTTCACTTAAAAAAGGAACAGAATGAGCAATATTAAAACAAAAAATAAAGGAGTTGTGCTTAAAGCTAGCTGGTAAATAGATAAATTCCTTTTCAAAAAACATTCTTCATGGTGAAAACCATGTAGTGACTCAGTGTCTTTTCAGTAATAAAAATACTACAAAAGCAGGTATTATGAATAATTCACTTTAGTTGTATTGTTCTGGTTTTGGTTTCCTTTCAGTTGAATTACTTTCAGCTGAAGCAGTGGCCACTTCATCCAGGGCTAAATTTTCTGTAAAAAGGCAAAACCTGGTTTCATTTATGTCTTTGCAACTCCACTGATGTTCACGGAGGCTGAAGATAAGACTCAGTTACAGAACGTAATTTGGAGGTTACGTGCCAAGGGTCTGCATCCCAACTTTCCCATCAATATTTTTTGGGAAACTGATAATTACATTAACACTGTAACTACAGTAACTCCTTCATTGCCCCACTATTTCTATCCACAGGAACAAGAAAATGAGACAGATGAGAGCTGATCACAAGTTCTTACCGGAGTAAGCAAATTTTTTAAAGAAGATACCTCAGAAGACCTCTTCAGTTGTACCAAAGGTATTTTGGTTTCCTTTAGGAAAGACCTGGACCTTACTTAAAGGTGCTCAGTTTTGCCACCAGGACTTTGAGACTCGATGTTTTCATAAGATGGCAGTATTTTCTCGTTATTCCTACAGGGCATATTTGCATTATACTCAGCACAAGGCATTTACATCATCCCTACTTGAGTTTGGAAACAGAAGCACTATTATATGTAGAGGCACGTCTGGTATAGATTCTTTAAGCCAACAGACAGATGGCATTGATGTAGAAACCAAAATGAACATCTATACCACAACAAAGATGAAACACCCCAGCGGATTGACGTATAAAGGGAAACCTCATGACCTACCAAAATTAGAATCTCAGACTACAAGGTAGGAGATGCGATCAAAATTCTCTGGTTGCTAGGCGTTTTATGGAAAGAGGCCACATTCACTCATCTCATTAAAATTCATGGAAATTGAAAATATCCAAAAGCCCAGGAGGGGTGGGGTCAGAAAAATCTATTTCACACAACTGGGAAGCTTACTCTAAATTCACCTTGAAAGCACTTTCCCCATCGCAGATTTCCTGAGAGCTTTCTGCTTCCTCTTCTATTTAGCTGATAATTACAGAACTTTTTCTCCTCCCTGACTAGTGCAATACCGAAGGGGGGCACTTCAACATTTTATCCAGATTATCATGGTTTGTTCTTAACTAGATCTTTGTTGGAAATGATTTCTCTACTGTTGTCTCTCCAAATCATCAAGCAGCCTTTTATTTTATTTCTATTTCCTCGTATCTCATCATCTGGTTGCATCCTTTGATATCATAACTAGTTTAGTATTAAATATTGCTGAACTTCCCACTCCTGTTTTCCCCTTTTTCTTTGCTTTCTCCTTTAAATTTACTGCAGTCAGGAAACAATGACCGTCAGGCATGGGGATGATGGAAGAGGGGCATTAATCTTAGGCTATATAACACCATCCTCTTCAGGATAGAACTTCTAAAGGGTACAAATCCAAAGGGAAAAGTGAAATACTTCCTAACGGATTTCAAAGGGCACCAGAATCAATTGAGGTTTTTAAGACTGTCACAGCCAGGAAGAATCTGCCTTTATGAGTTCAGATTGCCAGTGCTGGATACTCAGCTCCCAGCCGTCTGATCTGGCCCTCACAGCTTCTGCTGCTTTCCATTCCTTGCACAAAGTGACACCAAGAGGGAGATGTGATGGAAAATGCTGCATCACCACGTTCACACCTGGGGAATTCTGTCTCCTCCTACCACTGCTTCATCTCGGCCACCTCATCTACCCTTGGGATTCCTTAAGACTTATTAAAAGTGAATAAGCCCAGTGTTTTCACAAATAAAGTGAGGCTCAGACATCACTTAACAACAGAAACAACAATTTTAGACACATTAGAAGTAGAATCAAGACTCCTAGGTTGTTTTATTACTTTTTTTTTTTTTTAATGTTAGCAACTTTGCTTCATTCTTTAAAAGAAAGCTGGGACAGGCTGGTTTGTGGCTGAGGTTTCTGTGTTTTTATGTTGGTTATTTAATTATTTTTTTAAAAAACACCTGCTTTTCTTCTGTTTGATAAAAATTGCAGAACACAAGCAGCAGGAGTGCAGCAGTGAGCAGCTTGCTAAGTATATCCCAAAGACTTAACATTCCAAGAAGAAGCAGCTGGCTTCTGCTTAACCCCTCCCGCAGTTTTGCAAGTGATACTGATGGTCAGTAACAGACCAACACTATCCTCCCTGAATTCACCAGTCTACACTACTGCCAATAAAGATAAAAATGAAACAGTCTTTGATGAAGAAGTCCTCGGTATTTCTGTGTTAAGAAATAATATAAGAACAAAGACTTTCTAGAAAGCCCTTAGAAAGGTGGGTGGCTTCAGAAACAGTCACAGCTGGGACTAATTCAACCAAATCACACATGGTTAAAAGTTGTTTTCCTTTAAGGTAGGAAGAAATACATTGCTCACTCATACAGAAATATATTGTTGACTATATGTACTGTTCGCTCAGCCAGCTGTACAGCCCTCTCCCATTCCCCCAAGACAAATTATTCACTATTTCAGTAGTAGCTGTTGAAGAAGCTTTTCTCCTCCACGATAACATAAACACTAAAGGCTATAGGTATTTTATATACATAATGTGGCCTTTAAAGAGGAATTTTTTTATATTCATTAAGCTTAAGCACAAGTTCCCCCCAACCCTGATGAACACCATTCATACCACCACGTCCTAAGGACAGCAAAAGCAGCAACCAATGTTTTCTCTTCACTCCTCATTTTCCTCTGGACTTTAATTTCTCCTTCTTCCCAAACCCTACCTGGCACATGGAGGAGACTTTCTCAATAAATCAATACTCTAATAAAAAATGACTGCCTCTATGTACTCCACATATTAAGAGAGTTTTTCTTATACGGATAAAACCATTCACCTTATGCTCTGTATTTGACATTCATTTTTAATAACAGACCTTAATAAAAGAAGCACCTGGCAAAAAAATGTGGTGCTGTAGAATAGGCAACATGAAATCTTGTCTGCTTTGACAATATTTTTCAGATGAGGCATAATAACTAATCAATTTAATTTGGTTGCAGAAAGAATGATAGCATTTTGCTGTTTTCAAAGTATACTTTTGAAAAAGATTAACCACGCGAGAGAGCTGCAATGAGGATAGGCATGTTAAGTAATAGCTATCATTTTTTGTCAGCAAAATGGAAGGCTACCGTTTCCAGCAAGAATGAAATTAGCAGCTCACCCATGATAAATGTAAAAGAGAAAACCAAATTATATACTTTTCACTAAAATCATTATAGCATAAATATCCTTGCGGCGCCTCTAGGGAAATCAACACATACATGATAAAACTGCTCCCCAGCTCACATACACACAAAGGACAAGCTACCTTCCAAAACATTATCTTTAAGAGCTAAATTTCACAAACTGCTTTTGTGCAGAATTTCCAGAGCTACTTTTGTGTCTCCCACTTACTCCGTCAAACGAGTGAAAAGGAAAAGCAGGGAAAGGAAACCCTGAGCAGAAGAGAGTTGTTTGAGGAACACCAACAACCAGAAACCACCTACACACTCCAAGAACTGCCATCATCCCGAATGGGCTTCACTGACCCAGGGAGAGACCTCCTGACAGCAACCACACACTAAGTCGCTCCAGTTTGTCCTAAGCTCTGTTCTGCCCTCACCACAAGGAGCCGAAAAGGCACACAAGGTGCACAGTTCCTAAAAGCACCATTGCTACAAGGTAGGCTTCCATTTCAAAGCAACCACTTACCCAGATGTTTCCATCCTGGTGGTAGGGTTTCCAGTTTCTCCCCGTGTCGCTATAGAGCATCCGATACTGAGTGACCCAGTCGGAACTGCTGTACCTGCCCTGGGTGGCAATAGCACTCAACTGCTTCCTGCTCCCAAAATCCACCTGCAGCCACTGATAATGATCGCTGTCTGATGGGGACCAACCGCCTGCACCTGGTGGGTTGAGAGAGAACAGAGAGATTTAGAGCTCAGACACTGGTTTTGAAGTCAACTCGTTGTAAAGGTGCCAAGAGGTGGAAGGCAGCCCAGCTGAAACCAGTGTAATAACAAAAAACCAAAAGCAAAATGAAGCACAGTGGTGCCCTTCCACCTATCGCAAAGCTACATGAGCAGGGTCAGTCATTCCTTGCCTGGGTGGCCACCACAGCATTGTTTGGCTTGTGATACGTACCCAGAACAGCCAAAGAATGTCGGATCTGGGCTCATGGTGACAGCTCTCACCAGCCAGGCACTGAGTTAAAACCAGTGCTCGTCAAGGGGCCTTGGTTGGTAGGTATGGTGCCTGGTCGGCCTGTTTTCATGCTCCTGACAGAACTAGTTCTTTCTGCCTCGTGCTTGAATGTGGTGTTCCTCCTCCCTGCCTTCCCTAGCCATGTGGTGCCTGTGACACGTGTGCCTTAGATCATATTATTGAGCAGGGCTACCTGGTGCTGGGCCACGCATGGGACCAAGTACTAGAAAGGCTTTGCCAGGGATACCACAGCAACTGTGGGAGTGAGGACAAGTCCAAACAGCACATCACACAGTATGCCCCAGGGATGAGACTGGGACAGTCCAGGGATACCGTAAGGGTACCTCTGTCATAAAGGTATGACAAGAGTCAGAGGAGATGATCCTGTGTGGGTCATCCATCATTAAGAAAGCCTCAAGAGTAATGTAAAGTGATAGTCAAATTCCTGCCTGGGACCACTAATGCTGGGAGTCTTGTGATGTATACATAGTTTTCGTGGAGTTTTCTTACAAGTTCCAAAAGCATGAACACATTATCTAAATACAATGAATACAGTTACAACTGTACATCACTCAGCCTGAAGCAAGAGAGAGAGTGGGCTGTACCATGCATCCCAGTAAAGTATTAATATAACAGGAGGTGTACCAGCTCAGATAATAAAATATTCCTCATTCTCACCCTTGAATGTAATTTGTTATTGAGGCACACACAAAAGTTTGAACATTCCAGCTCATTTAAGGAGTTAGGACCCAACACTGTACCACAGCCACTGTATTCCAAAAGACTGAACATTCCTATTAATCACAGCTTCCCACCAGATCCAGAGAGGGAATACTATAAAATTGTTTAATGAATAGTGCGTCTGCACTGAATAAAGACAAAAGCTCAATTTGAAATATTTGTAAGTAACTTTTAAATGAAAAGGCGTGAATTCTTATTACATGTTTCCAAAAAAAGTATTTTCTGCTGCTATTATGGTATACCTTCCTGGGATAAATGTGTGGTTTGCAGCTTCTACTTTAGCACTTTTAGCACTCACACTTTACGCTGTAACATATGCACAGACACAGTCTCTTTTTCTTGTCGATCTTCTTTTGGATATGATTTCTCAAAGCTTGTCTACACAGGGAAGTTAAGCAGCATAGCAATTCTGGGATAACTACTCTGTGATAGCTCCCTGTGGACACTTCATTGCAATAATAAAAAAAAGACTTTATTCGGGAATAATTACTCTGCATTGTGAGTGGAATAATTATTCTAGAATAAAAATCAGCCTAATTCCAAATTAAAGTGTGTACACCCATGCAGGAGTTTTTGTCTGTTTGGGATTTTTACCCCAGAATACGACTAATGTAAGAGAAAGCTGGAACTCTTTTTTTTTTCCCCTGGAATAGCTATGTTAGACCATTTTCCTTTTAAGATAAAGTTAGGAAAGAAAATGTCTGTCATCTGGATCCTTGTTTGTTTGAAGTGCAGTTTTTCTCAGTCCAAAATATTTGTGTTGACAGCCAGTAACAGGCTGATGGGCCTTTCCTTGACATGATTTTTATGTTCCCTGGTAACAGGGGACTTGTCCTCCTCAGCATATTTTTCACATAGGAAATCTGTAGCTAAAAGCCAAAGTGTTACAGATATTATATTGTGGGATCATGTTGGAAAGTATATTCTTTTTTTTTGTACATCTCTAGAAAATGAGAACAATTGTCTCTGGCCCATAAATCCTAAAGAGTCAAATCATGATTTGTAAACACATATCTAATAGTGTTTTGTCCCTCCTTTCTCCCTAAATGCGACTGGCTATTTAGTTTAAGCAATTAGGTAATAGACAGAGATATGAGAAGGCCATGATGGTTTGCCTGTTAAGCAAAGCTGAAATAGCCGTCCACCTGGCCAAGACACAAGCCAACCACAGGCATCTTTCCTGGTTCTTTTATCACTGATCTTTCTCCAAGTTCACTCAAGCATTCCTTACCTCCTGTATTTATGACCTCTCCTGCCTTTGTATTTTAACTGGCTCTGCTCTCAGGCTGTGGGTGGAGTGAAATGTGCAAAACCACCTGCCCATGATGCTGTGTTTCCATTCAGCTTCAGGAAAAGAGGTTTATTCAGTAATTAAAAACCCTTTTTTGCCTTTAGATGTGTCTAAGGGTTTCTAGCAGAAACATAAGTCACGCAAACAAATCCATTCCTCATTCATCTTGCTGGCCCACCTTTTCCTTTTAAAGACGTAATTCTGTTTGAAGGTGATCTTCAGGGTCCTTTCATAATACGGCCTTTCATTTCCCTCCTTACCCTTTAGCATTTTTAAGTGGTCTGGCTGTTTCAGACACAAAATGGGTTCATGATACTACTAATGTTTAATGCATAGTCCAGTGGAGATATTTAAACCATCACATGAACCATAAGGAGTTAAATTCAACTGGCTTCAATATGAATCAGCTTTATGTGCAGATAAATTGCCAGGCAAAGAGCAAACTGCAAATGTTGCTCCTGATTCTGTGTACAGCAGCATTTTTGGTAATTTTTAAACATTCTATATTATCTTTTAAACAACAGATGGTGTTAATAAAATTATAAACCACACCCCATAAAATGCCAAACAGCAATAGCATTTTCCACGGAAATAATACAAGGTATAATATTTCCACATTTATGAAAAGCTGAGCATGAAAAACATTCACGTTGCAAAAGATAAGAACCAAAATACTCCTTTTCATTTCTTGTTAATACAGCTTCAGCATTTTAATTAGTATCAATTACTGCGAATAGAGTTTTGGATGTGTTTTAACTTGTTCAAAAGTTTCAAAAAAGAAAGTTTTTATTTGTTTTGCATTAGTCTTACTGCAAGTTCAGATGTGCAATGCAAAGGAAAAAAAAAGGGGATCTACTTTAAGAAATAGTTTGCTTTGAATTAGTTAACATGAAGATGGATGACATTTTAAGTTTTCTGTGAGCTCTGAGTATTAAATTACTTAATAAAGAAAAGTTAAATTTGGCAACGCTGAGTAAGTAATCAGAAAATAATGAAAACACTCTTAAATAGGTGACAAGTCAAAGCTCTATCAAGGGCCCATTCTTGTTCCAGGAAAACACACATTAACTTTGATGGAAATGAGAGCTTTTGGTACTTCTACAGATGGAAAAGAATACAGATTAGTTAATGTAGAGATGTTTAATGTAGAGATCTTTATTCTACTGACATTTTTCAAAAGTTTATCAGATAGATGGAAGCAGACTGGCTTTCCCCCTCAGAGTAAACTTACAGTTTGAATATCACTCCAGGAGAACACTACAGTAGTTTCTCAGCTACAGTATGGAGACATATGGACAAAACAAGTGTCTTCTATACATGCAGGAGAATGCAACCAAGCCTGTCATCACTTGGGTCATTCAGCACTTCCTCTGCCTATTTTGAGCCCAGCCTGCTGCCTTATTGCATTATGCTGGAGGGAGAATCTGTTTCTTCTCTCCTCCATCTATCTTTTTGATATTCAGAAGGCAGTACTCTTACTCCCAAGAAGTCCAGCAGTCATGGCAGCTCAGCTACTTAAAAAATGAAAGTGAAGTGTTTGCTAGAGAGCTGGGCAAGAGGTCTGATATTGATGATCCGAGTGTAGCTAGACTGTAGTACAATGAGGTGTGAACCCAGTCAGACTCTGCACTTAATTATGGAAAGTAGTGATTATGCAGGATGAAAGTCCCGTCTCATCCAACTGCTGCCAGGTCTACCTGTCTTAAGGTGTTCCAGCGAGGTGTGTGGCTAAATCTTCATAGCTCCACCCTCCTTTCACAGTCTCCTGTGGCATGTGTGCGTCTTCATTTTACAGTCTTCAGGGCTAGTCCTCTGAGCACAGTTTATATGAGTCAAGAGACTCACACTGGCGTTACCGAGATCAGAATCTAGCCATTTGTATGTCTGAGCACATACTCTCCTTGAAACAAGTTTGTGGTAGTATATTCAGGAATGTTTCGCACTTGGGTTCAGATCTGGTTCCAGCTGGAGTTCCCTTGTAATGTTCCAAATCTCATTAAGTTAATGAGTGCTTTTTTCCAGCAATTTCAATGGGATTCCCTGTTTCTTTGCCCACATCCTCAGCTCAGCCTTGCACACGGGAAGCCAGGGCAAGTGTCGGGAGCAAGAGGTCATGCTCCATCCCTGCCGCTGCCTTTGCACTGGGACACTGAAGGGGGCTGGCAGGGCCAACCTGCCAGAGGTGACCAGTAGCCACTCTCGCCTGCCTCCCTCATGCCTTGCCTTTTCCTGTTCCCCAGTTTTCTCTGTGTTCTGGTATGGTCAGAGATCTGGCTTCAGGAACTGGAGCTGGGAAAGTTGCACAAGTAAAGAAAGGAAAATTCAGCAGGAATTGTGTGTGTTACCAAGCTTGGGGAGTGCACACTGACATTACAGTGATGAGCAACAGTAAGACACCCACATACAGGTCATATTCAATCATTTAACACGTGCTCTTTTCCTTTCCAAGTATATTATCAAATTGATATGTCACATTTGGCTGCCTTGCTGACCATCGCAAAAAAAAAGACGTTGCAGACATGAAAGATTGCCCTCAGTTGAACTAAGGGACGGCTGGCGAAAAAGATGATTTATTTTCATGGAAAGAAGACTGCAGCAATCAGGACAGTCAAACCAGTACCTTTAATGAGAACTAGATTCACCCACACAAACAAGTTGTAGGGACTCAGAGATACGTATCTTCTCATATCCAAATCATATACTTCCTATTAGCACTACAATTATTATATAGACTCACTAAGAGAAGACAATCTTCCTAAATATTTATTTAGTGTTGATAGAATTGCTTACAAAACCTCTCTCTCATTCTGAGAATCTTTTACAAGACTCCCTTGTTCCCAAGTTCATTATAGCTACTTATATTATTACTGTAAATCTTTCTAATGCCTGAAATGTTTGGCTCTGAAGAACATTTTTATAATGAGGGTGGGGCAATGCAAAACTTTTCCCTTCCTAATTCATTGCTAAATTGTATTTGCAAGTTCAAATGCCAGAGTGATGAAATCACAATATTGGATTTTGTTTGATTATTTGGTGGTGGTGTAGGGAACATATCTATAAAACAACATAAAAAGCAAAGCAACAGAGCTTTAGGGGTTTTCCGGAACTTCTCTTCCGCGCACATCAATTTCACTGTATGACTGTCCTGAAAGATTTATGCTTTGTGTTTTGAGGGCCAGGTTTTAAATGGCTTCACAGAATAAAAATATTAAAATTTAAATGCAACTTTAAAAATGTGTGTTGGACCTTTGGGCCTCCTGAAGAGGTCAAGTTCAAGACACTTATAAAAAGACCATTCCCAGAGAGACTGCATGGGAAAGCCTATTAACATTACTGCTTTCCCTTTATTTCCCCTTTGATCATAAAATAAGGTTATGGGTGGCAAAAGCTGTAATGGTGGGAAGATCCCAAATAGGATAGTATGATTTAATCTACTGAATATAAAAAAACCCAAACCACCAACAACAATATGGTGGGTTACCAAGCAAGACTATGACTACAAAGTGCTTTGCTAAGGGAAAACAAAAACAAAACAAAAAAAAACCCACACAAAAAAAGCCCTGTGCAAGTCCACAAGAGGAATTAAATTCATAAAGAAAAAAAGAGGAAAGACTATTTTCATTCTACTTCTTTAATTAAATCTCATGTTGTTCATATGACAAAAAACATAACTATTATTTAAAGAGTTCCTAAATCCTGAGTAAAAATCAACAAGTTCCACATCTGGCATAAGAAATGACAAAGGACAATTACCTGTTTAAGGTAGGGACATGCCTCAAAATCTCCATATTCCATAGGGAGAATACCAAAGCCCCACTTTTCCTAACTTCTGCAGGCCTAATAGTGACAGTAACAGATTTAGGGGGAGAAAGGGAGAATATACAAGTCTGCATGAGCACTTCTGGGCTCATTTTCATCCAATCAAACTGGGTTTTGACTCGTTATATATATTTTATTCTAAGAACTGAGGGCTTTTTCTCAATTTTACTGTATAAGGTAAAATTTGGGAAATACACTATATGAACTGTCTTTCATTCCTGCTAAGGCCATTTTTACTATAGACTCAAGATCATTGATTTTAAATAGTCCCATAAAAATAAAAGTAAAATTTGGCTCTGAACACCTCTAGCAGAAAACTCTTTTATTGTCATGAATATCTTAAGTGTAATCGTTTTTCTTTTAATTAACATTCTAAAGAGAAGAGGAAGTTGGAAATCCAGATAAATCTGTTATGAGTCAATTAAGAAGCCAGGATTAGCATATGCAATCCAGATGGGTGCAGCAAGATTTCATGGAAGAGTTCATGAGGAAGCAACCAGGATGTATCATTTGCATGGGCAACCTCTTTGGTTTGTGTTCTTCTCAACCTCAGTATTGTTGACTTGAGTCACTGCATGAATATTGCCAAGCAGTAGCAAACCACGATTTCATTTTCCTGCATGCAGAGATAAAACTTAACTCAACATGCGGTTTTAAAAAAGAAAAATCATATGAACTATGACAAACAGAAATGGTCCTTTTCTTCTTTTTGCAGATATCCTTTTTTTCTTTCTTTTTTTTTTTTTAATAAAAACATTTTCTAAACCCCAGTTATATAAATATCATCAGTAAATATTGCAGACTGTCCTACTCTTCCTTGATCAGATAGACCATATTGAATTTCCCTCAGGGACAATAAGTGGGATACTTCACTCATAGGTCACCTGAGCAGGTGAAGCCTTTTTCAGGGGGTGACTGATTAGTGGAAGATATAATAGGAGTTGATGAACTCACACCGGTTACTATCAAGATGAGAATAGGATGCTAAACCCAATGTTAAATTTACAAGAGGATGCATCACTTTTTCTTTTTGTCTGTGTGTGTAATAAACAAAAAAAAACCCATGAGCTTTATGGGTGCAAAGCCTGAAACCTTTAACATTTTTGAGCCGATTATTATAGAATTGGGTCATCATGGAGAATCTTACAAGTCCAGTATTCATGGTGTATCTTTTCAACAAATACACCGAAGGCATGAGTCTCCTGGGATGAAAAGCTAATGTTTACCTAACTTCACATTTCACAGAAAGAAGAATTCAAGGCTTTTAAAATATGATACTCAGTGGAAATAAAAAGAATGTAATACATATCTGTGATCTCAGTAGTCCTGAAAAAAAGGTGTCCTTGGCACTGCAGAACAATACAAATGTAACACAACTGCTGATGGACGGTCACTCCTGAACTCATTTCCAACATATGGCATGATTTTGCTTAGATTTACAGACGGAGGAAGTTTGATGAAAACTAAACCATTGTTCATAGATCTCAAACCTCAGTTGCCGTGGTTCATGGGAAGCCATATACCTAATACCAGTTAAGACGACTGCTTGTTTTGTAATGACTACAACAAGAGTGTAGAACATGAGGAAAATAGACAAACTGATTTTCAGCCACCAAAGAAAATGCTATGTTAGGAGAAGCTCATGTCTGCTTTTGCTGAACTTCGTATTCAGAAGTTACTATAAGCTTTGCATACCACCACTTTCCCTCATATTGACCACAATAAATATTGATATTAGGTTAACACAAGATGTCATCCCTTCAAATTCAGCAAAGAAAATTATACTACTTCACAAATGTACATCCCTAATTTGAAATTTCCTGAAACAAAATACAATATTGGGGGTTTTTATTTTTTTATTTTTTCTTTTTTAAAACATGCTGCACAACTGGAACTATTTCAATGAATACAAAAGATTGCATGGCCCTGGTGTTGCAGTAAAGACTGACCACTATAATCATAGCAATGATAAGCCCTAATTTTAAGACAGAAACTTCAAAGTTTCAAAAGGAACACACCTAATGGACTTTTTTTTTCTCTTAATGAATCTTGCTCCATTGTATTTCTGTCCATCATAGCCAATCTAAAAGGAAAAAACCAGTAAGGAGCCCTACCCATCAGAAATGCTCTACATGGACTGCATTTTTTAGAGGGTGTAAACACATTAGAATATATCAATGTATATGAACAAATTAGGGTAGAAGGGTGTGTTTCAGATGCTTTTCAATGTGTGCACACTATTAAAATCTGTCTGAGATCTGTTTGGAGAAAGCAACAATTATATTTCTTATTAAAGAATATGCAATTACAGCCCTCTTTACACTTCCTGCTTCCTTCAACAATGAAGACCTGTCTGCACTGAAGATTATAAAGTCCTGCACTCTTTCACTAGGTCGCCAGACTAAACAGGCCAATCCACTTTCAAGGCAATTTACTCCAGATTTTCTCTTTTGGGCCAACTTTAATAATAAAAGTGTGCCTAGCTGGAGATTTACAGCGTTGTCATTGTAGGAGAATTAGCCCCTGTAAAATTAAATAGAATGCTGTTTTAACTTAAACACCAAAAACTTTCATGAGGTTCCTAATGCATTATTATCTGTCCATTATCCCTAAAATCTTCATCAGACACTGAAAAATACGATCTTCAGAATTCTCAGCGTTCCACAAAAGTTACCACAGCCATAGCTGGTGCAAACACTTTATGTACTAAAATACTGGTTTAGATCCTTTTTGTTTATGGTATTTGTCTGTCATCAGAAAAACCAGAAAGTCTACAGTTCAGATTTCTCAGGATCATAAATGGTTTGATTAAACTACAGATGTTAATTAAGACCCAAATCTGTATCTTCATGCATAGCCAGAATAACCAGCTTGTTAGCTAGAGAAAGCCCATGATACTTAGAATATTCCATATTGCAGGATGCAGATCACAAGTGGAAGGGTTCCAGGGCAGCTTTGTAACCTCCTCTTCAGTTGTATCAAGCAGGTTTGAGGAAGGAAACGTGCATGGGCCAGACTGTCTGAACTGTGCCCATACATCCTATACGTGGCAAAAGCAGTCAGTAACGCTGTGGTAGGGGAAATCTGTGCACTGCACAGCAATCACTTTGCAACCTTTGTTAGGAAGAATACATTGTCCCGTGGTTTTGGAAGTTTGCAAGTAGGCAGAATGAAATAATTTTTAAAGGAGAAATAAGCATCTTTGAATATCATTACACTTTTCCTTAAAAAATAAAAGTCAAACTTTTAGTACGTATTTTTTATTTAATTTAGTTAAAGTCCATGAAAATGTAATGCTAGCCTTCTATCCCACTCAAACCAATGAGTGTGTAGCCATGCTAGCCATTACAGCTTCTAATGGGAAACACAGTGAGAATTTTCATTATAAATAGTATGCAATCCAAAAGTTTCCTGTGCTGTCCTTTGTGATACAAAATAAAAATGGACCAGAAAATCTACTTGAGAGAACAGTTACCAGCAAATACTCAGTACTGGCGTTAGTATGAAACCAACTGTTATAAATAAACAGATACTGGTTTATATGGCTTATGGCCTAATCCTTTAAAGGAGTCTGGTGCTCCAAACACTTTGGTGCTCCCACATCAAATTTTTCAGCCCGTGGTCCCCTACCAGGTATTCAGAGTCATGTTTTTAAACTGCAGCTTTCCTGTGGTGTACATGGAGCCTGGAAAACAGCCAGCGCAGTGTGTCCTGACCTCAACATAGGCTGCCTGGAATTAACCAGGAAAAAAATTAGGTTTGTCCCAAATCTAAAAACCTGCCTCCCTCTAAAGCCAGGGCTCTACCTGAGGGTTACCTCTAAAGACAGGGCTCTGCCCAGGGCTGTCTGAGAGATGCCTCCATCCACTCAGTATCTACACCCTGATTCTTTTTATGAAAATAGGTTCCTGTGATCTTTCCTTCAAAACTTATGTTTTATTAAAACATAGCTGGAGGAGAAGCTGGCTTCCCATCTCCCTCTGTATAACAACTCTGTGATTAGAGCACTCACGTAATCATGGGATTCATCTCTCCTGCCCTGAAAGGCCCCAATTCACAACTCCTCTCACCCCAGGGAGGACTCTGACCATCAGGCTGATGGTTATTTTAGAAAAGGCAGTCTCGACCCTTTTGCTGAAACAGTGCCCTTGAGCACAAACAAATTCAAGATTCCTTAGATCATAATCTAATGTTTAGGTTATTCCCAGGGCCAGGGCACACACTGAATTTTCTTGGGATTATTTCTGTCTTTGCTATGTTAAATTGTTGTGGAATATGCACAACACCCCCCTCCAAAAAAAAAAAAANTGTGACCTTGCTGCATTTTGTCAAGAGGCCAGTTGTGTCAGGGAGTCTGGGGCATGCTCCAGGAGTGGTCAGGAGGTCAAGCTGACCAGGACAATTGGGTAGAGGAATGCTGTAGTCCTGGGGTCCAGAGGACTTGGCCATGAGCACTTTTGAAAGGATAGTCAGGAGTCCCATGTGCAAAAGGAACTAACTCCAAGGCATAAATCATGACAGACAAACGCGGTGCTTTGAGGTTGAGGCAGCTGCTTAGCAGAGGTTTTCTGACTCACACCTGTTTGTTCACATGTCCACCCGAGTCCCACCTTTCCCACAGTCCAGAGCCAAACACAAGTATTGACAGAGACATCTTTGTGCTCACCAAAACGTCTTTTTATTTATGACACAAACAGCAGCAATTAATTGTTGAGGACAGTTAGCACTGAAAGCATTGAGTTGTTACCTTCACACCATAATCCTTGTTGTAGTTCAGCTGATAGACTGATTATTCCAAGTATAGTGCACCTATGGCTGGGAACCATATTGCAAGGCTTAGGGCTTTCAATAAAACTGCCCTGTCTGGAGATAAACCCTGAAGGAAGAATTGTGCGTAAATCCTATTTTCACTTCACAATATTCCTGAGGTGAAAATTTAATTTTGCGGAAGTAAAATGTTTATTTTGACATTGTGACTAATGTCTTCCACTCCATGACAGAAATATTAGCGGAAGGCCTTACTAGCTAGATGTGGTGAACTCCAGACCAAAGACACATTGCTTTAAAACATCCTTAGTCTGGGCATGTTCAGTTTAGGCCTTACAAAATCTCTGTATTTCTAACGACAAGATGTACTTGCATCTCTAAACAGCTCAGTGGTGAGGTGTTTCTGTTATCATCTATAGCAGGAAAAGTCTTTCCATTGGACTTACCAGGAATATAAGAAAAAAAGGTGACTTTATCTTATTTCTTCTGTTTTCACAAGCCTATTCACTAAGTTCCAGTGGCACACCTTCTAACTCCTAGTTAGGTATTCAGATTAGCAACATGCCTATAAGTTAAATATAATTTGTGAAATATATGCCATATTTGATAAAAAATGCATGTAGTCAGAATCATATGATGATTTAATTTGCATAGATGTAAAACCTGAATTTATTATACACAACCTATATTCGTAAAAGTAGACAGTCACCTGGTTTCTCTTCACTGTTTTAATCTGCCAGTCCCTTACTAGAGGCAACAGAATTTTTAAAAGCAGCCAAGATAAACCAGACACCAAATGGAAGGAGAAAAGAAGAACAGACAATGTGCAGGAAAAGTGGTTCACACAAGCATTAATGCAACTCCTTCAATTCTTTCAAAAAAATGATAATTTTAGACTGACAGAAGATGGAGAGGGCAGTCAGGCAAAACATAAGTGAGTCTAATGCCACTGATGCACCTCCAACAAGTTGATGTTCTCTTCCATAAAGCAAAAGTTTTAAGAGGGAATCTATAGGATTCAGTTCACTCTTTTTAGGTAATCAAAAGATCTCCGGTAACAGAGATGTAGAGCAGAAGGTCGTTACCATCTTGGAAAGAAACTGAAAGGACTGTGGTACTGTGTGCCATCAGGGCCTGGAAACATGAAGCTTCAATGAACGATTAGAGGAAAGTGAAGCCAGTCTGGAGACGGATGGATGAATTTATTATTATTGATATGATGGCCATGCAGTGGGCAGTGAACAAATTTTCAGCAGAGACATTCAGGTACTGAGGCAGCATAGGCTTAAACTCAGGAGACTGGTGTTTAACGAACAAAGAGTAGAATAACCAAAAGACTGCTGAAATACACTGAAAGCAGCAGCCACATTTAGAAAAAGACATCTGATTGTCTTCCACTGAGCCACCAGTGAGGTGAAATATCAGACAAGGTTATTGTACAGCTGATAATGGCCACTTGCATTTAAGATATGCACAGAAGGACACTCATGGCTGTATTTTTTCACTGCCATTTCCACTTACAACAGATACAGCTAATACCAGTTGGAACATAGCTACTCAAATCAAGTCTTAACATTTCATCAGGCTTCTGAGACAGCTGTGTGTAGACCATGCTAGTTATCAGGGTTTTTGCTGCTGTTTCACAAGTGCTAACATACAGATTATAAAGCTTAGGCTACTGGTTTTGTATGTTAAGAGGGAAAAAAGACTCAAATGTTATTTTCAGTTTCTGATACACTTAGTTTAAAGCAAACCATGAAGAAACCAAGCCATTATAAGAAGCAGCAGGTGGAATGTAGCGTTTTTCACTGCTGTAGTATTAGCCATATACTACAAGCTGGAAATAAACCATACTTGATAAGGTACATATTACTTGGGAATGACTTTAGTGTCTGAGCATTACTGAGAGTTCTGCTGATCATCTGTAATTTCAGGCAGAAGATGGCCTTCTCTATCAACCATGGGTCAACATAACTCTCAAGTATGTACATGTTCATGCAGCATTTCTTCTTAATAATAAACGATTCATTTCAAGACCCAGCTAACATCAGATATGGAAAAAAAACCCACATGTATTTAGTTGGTTCCTGGATCTATGTGGATGCATTTAACCCCACTTCACTCCTTGCTCTACTTCACTTCCCAACCCTCTCTACTCATGTCTAAACATAAAGATATTTACATGTCTGAAAGGAACTGCAAAGCATTTGTGATATTTCCCAGAGGATCTGATAGCTCTTCTCACACAAAAGTGTATTTCCACATCATTATGTCACAGTAGCACTCCAATAAGGGGCATCTCCGGAAGGCCCTCTGACATAGCTTCAGTTAGCAGATTCACCACTTTCCCTACCTCACCAAAAAAGAAAGATTTGCAGAGAAATATTTTCATTTAATATTGTCCTTTACTTGAATCGGACATGTCTGTAGTCCTTATAGGATGGGTCATTAATTAGATGGTCTTTGTATAAATGTATTTTATCTTCAGGCATTGTTCAAAGTCTCTAAAACTCAAGGGACATTGAAATCATGTGGATTTCTGGTGTTCCTTGGCAGGCTCTAAATCCACAAATGCATGAGTGGCTGTGTTACTGTGATTCATATGCCACTTTCATTTTTGGCAGGTAATGCTAATGGTATTGGAGAATGATTATTTGAATGAGATCTGCACCCACTTCCCTCAAATTAGGACTCTAAAAAAACTCAGAATGGAGCTTTGAGCATAAATACATAAAAATATATGTGAACACTTATTCGGTATGTGGTTTGGCTGTACAATTCCAGCCATCAGGGATGAGCAGGATGAGCAGGACTTTCTACAGTTCCTGCAGAAGGTTGGTCAAGCAAACATCTGGGGGTGGACATTGAGGAAGAGGAAATATCTACGTGTCAGTAACAGGAAAGTTATATTGTACACCTGCTTTTTAGGCATGCCATCTGCACTCAGTCATACCATAGCACAGCTTTGATGACATCCCACAGCTAAAGGGCAGGTAATGCACATCTTGCTTCAGTGACATGAATTACACAACTTGGTAAAACTTACCACTTTAATGACTTAAATCATAACTCTTAAACACAGTGTATGGTTGTCCTGTATGTTTTTCAACGTTTAGACACATGCTAAGTACTTGGATACTGAAAGCACTGAAGGAGTGTTAGAGTGAAAGCTGATGCACACGAGGTAGGCAATAGCACCTTATCTGTACTAACCTGGACTTCTCATTATGTTTTGCTGGCCTGTATCTACACCGTAACACCCAGTGAACATTGTTTACAGTAACCTAATAACGAGCAATTCTCTTCCCATTACTGCTCACAATCTCATACTAAATGTTTCTTGTTTCCAAAGTAAACCGCGCTATGAAGTTGAAAGGTATCAGCATGCTTTTGAAAAAGCTGCTGGATAAATCTTATCTTTAGAAAAGAAAATGTGATCTAAAAAAAAGTGTGTGAATTTTGACTAATATAAAAAAAGTGATGAAAAATAAGGTTTGCATTACATTTCTTTTTTAAAGAAGCATTTTCCATAGTGCACTTGAGGATCTTTAAGAGGGCACTTTGTCTAAATTCAGTTCCAGTCCTGGATCTACTCTTAAATCCATGTGTGGCCTGAGGCAAATGTGTTAATTTTTCCTGTTTCTGTTTCCCTGCCTTTAAAGTGGGGAAAACACGACTAACCCAAATAGCTTAGCTGCAATTTATAAGAATGAGTAACGTGATTATTAGATTTCTGAGACATGAAACAGGAGTATTATTAGGATTCACTGACCAGCCAGTCAGAAGAGTGAGATAGAAATAAAGGAGATGGGTCTTTGACAATAGAAAGATGCTGGTTAGTCAGTCAGGCAGTCAGTCAAGTAGCTGTGCAAGGAGGCAGCTCTAGGGAGCAGATAGTTGAACTCATAAAAGTGAGAATGCCCCCTTTGTACTGACTTTCTGTTTACTACCCCATGGTACCTAAAGACCATAAAAAGCTAAGTCCTCTCTGAGAAATGAATAGGTCCAAAGCACTACAAGAAATCAGCTGCAGGCAAATAATTTTTTTTCTGTGTAAGAGAGCTAGATGTTATTTTCTACTGGAAATGTCAGAATTGATTAAAGACTTAGCATTTCTGTTTAAAATGAGAGAGTAGTGGATGATACATTTTAAAGGCAGAAAAAGTCAGAAGCCCGGTAACATGGAGATAATGGCGTAAATTAATTTCTGGTGTTGCTGCAGTAATTTGGTACTTAACATATTGGTCCAAATTTACAACACAGTAAATAGTATACACAGGAGTGCCTTTTAATAACTATGACAAAAATACTCTCCCCACTGGCAAGGTCAATATTATTAATTGTTATTCCTATTATTAACCTTTGGGCTTGTGTATCCTCCATGGATTAATGATTATTCAATAACTGTGCTACAAGGTTGCACTTTCTAATAGCAATTAATAGAAGGGTGTACCACTGGTTAACTAGGAAAAGCACTGACGTATCAGCTTCGTGGTCTTGGTCTTGTTTCTGAGATGTGCACAGGTGCCTACAGGGATTGTACCTGTCAATTCCCAGAGCTGAAAGAGGAAATCTGCCTCAAAGTCAAAACAAACAAAAAACGGAGATCGGGCTTGCATCCAGGGTCCCCTCTCTTCTCAGTCTCCTAGGGAATAAAGGAGCAGCCTCAGCTTTCAGGGAAAGCTGCGCTCACTGCCAGGTTCGCTCTCCAGGAACTCCACTTCCAAATCCTGCATCAGTGAAGATGGGAAAAGAAGGTCTTAAAAACAAAAGAAGAGGGAGCAAGTCCCTCCCCGAAGAGAAGTTACAGGGGGNCAGGGACGGACACGCACACAACATCCAGATGCAGACACACAGCCGCCGATCGGTGTCGTCCCCCCTTCTCCGCCGCAGCCCCCCGCCGCCGCGCAGGCAGGAGGAGGCAGCGGGCTGCGGGTGCAGGGCGCGGAGCCCCGTCCCCCGTTTCCCCGTTCCCCCGGCCGCAACCGGGCTCCTCCCGCCGCCGCGCTGTCCCGACGGCACCGCCGCCCCCTCCCCCGGGGGCAGCGCGCACCTCCCCGCCCG
>VXBW01008153.1:233972-249948 GCA_013400375.1 Thinocorus orbignyianus
GTCTGTGTGCTCCAGGATTTTTTTTTTGTTTTGTTTTGTTTTGCTTTTATTTTCCGCTCCGGCTCCAAACCCGCCACCCGGGCTTTTGCTCAGAACCGTCGTCCTTTTGTCGCCGTCTCCGCTCGGTTCCCCGGGGGAGCGCTCCTGACAGGCACCTGCCCGGGCCGGAGTTTTCCCTCTGCCAGTCCTCAGGCTTCTCTGACTGCCAGAGAAACTTCGCTAAAATGCAAGTTTGATGAAATACTTTGCAGCAGCTCCTAAGCTGAAATTGAGTTGAAACTGACGAAAGCTCTGCGCTGGTTTGAGGCAGTCCGACTCAGTGCAGCGCTTCTATGAAAACAATTCACAAATTCAGATGCGGAGACTCCAGGGCATATGATCTGGTAGTGCCCTTTCCTTCTGGTCCGTGCTACTTGGGCGAGAGTTACCGGCAGCCCCTTCTTTCTACTTTGTATTATTTGGGTCCGCTGCATTGGTATATTTGTCTGCTGTAGTCTGCTGGCAAACATTAGCATTCAAGCTTACATTTTTGACAAATGTGCAGACAGGAATAGCATGAATAGGCATCTTAAATATTAACAACCTAAGCATCTGTTGTGAAACAAATTTAATATATTTACTCTGTTTTTCTCACATCGTTAGAAAAGGTTACAATAAGTGTAAAATTTCAGCTGTAGTTAGCACAAGGAATGCTTGGGTGTTTCACTATCTCTTCAAGCATTTAACACAATCACCAGATAGAAATGTGTCAAATCAGGCGCACTATTCAAAAACAACTTGAAACAGTAAGCGTAGACTGTAAAGACATGAATGCAGGATGTTCTCTGCAATTTGTATCTTCTAATTACTCTGCAGCACTATTTGTAGAATTTTAGAGTGCTCTTTTCAGCCCTGTATTCCTATATGTCTTTAATACGCTTATACATACACTCATTTTCCAATTCATTTTCTATTTGAGATTGTTATTGGTAATACTTTGCTTTTCAAGTCGCAGTGGTTTGCACAGAAATGTGTAATAACGCAGAGTAGGTAACAAAACGAGCAGGCAGAAAATGTAACGTGTTCACATACAAGCATGTGTCTAAACAGATAGCACACACACACTTAATAAGGCAACAGAAGAGAAATTAAAATCACTGGCTAGTATGCTATGTATGCCCACTCTTGAATACAAACAGCTAGTGGAAAAGAAACAACTGACTCCAAGGAATTCCTCCGTCCCTGGAATAAAACTGTTCCGAGTAGAACAAGAGTACAGAAGAGTGAAGTCTCCAAAAAGACTGTAGAGTTATTTCAGGAATCAGTGCATTCCTTCCCTTTTTCCCACAAGTTCAAATATGTAATAAATAAGTCCTTTGTATGCAAAAGAGTTTACTGGAACAAAAAATATTTAAATGGAATGCTTTTTGTGCGTACACTTGGCAAAACTGGCCATTTCCTTTTTATATTCTTTGTTCTTAATACTTTAAATAGGAAAGTAACTCTCGCAGTTTCTCCTCTCCTGTTATTTTAGTGATACACATGAACCCTAACCTGCTGCTGCGCGCTCCCGACAACACACTGTATAGCAGAGAGAACCGATCTCTAACTTGCTTCTGGGACGGTGCTGCTTTGGCAGAATGGGAGGCAGAGAGGGTGATACACCATAGCCCGGGTTTGTATGGGAGCAGGGCATCTGTTTGGTTTGCAGCGTAGGCCCAGTGGGTCGGCTGACGAGCATCTGCCCTCCTGTCGCTGTGCTTCCCCTGCCTGAAGCCCTGCCTGCCAGCATCCCACGGGCATCTCCACCTTTAGTCCTGCAGAGAACGCGGACACATCCACACTATCAGTGCAAAAACCTCATGAGAGGAGGAAAGTCCTGAACAAGCAGCAACTCAGCCCACATTTCAGGTCTGGGACAGAGAGGGGTTTAAACGTGCACAACTGCCGTTCAGAAGATGATCAGCTGCAGCCTGGTTTCTTGGAAAAAAAAAACCCAACCAAACCCAAATATTTTAATTTTATCAACTATTCAATTTTTGGAAGTATTGTCACCTTTGTATTGTCACCTGTTTTTTAATCTAAGCATTGTCAGGTAAATTTGAAGTCCTTCTTGAGGTTTCCAGTTGCATTTAGGGAGAAAAAAAATCAAGGATATTCCTTTATTAATAAAATAGTTTACAATATATAGAAAAAAAGATATTAAAAGTAGATTTCTGAATTAAAACTGGAGGAAATATGACTTCTGAAATATTTTAGTCATATTTCTGGGAACTATGCTATTTAAACACAGATACTACTGGAGCATTTTATTGCCTTCTTGTATATAACTGCCATTGCTCTCTCTAGATATATTTAATATATATCCAATGAAGCCACAAACTTTCCTGCTACAACAGTTTAAACACATCTGGAACATTTTACTTTCTTATAATTTATGTTAATAGATGTAGAGTGTATATACAATCTTCTCAGAAATCATTGCTTTTTCCAAAGGGGAATTTTTTTACTTTCAGTCAGGGAATATATTTATAAGAACAAAATAAGTCAAAGTATAGGCAATTCTATATATCATTTTATGTTCTGTTATATTAGGTTGATTATATAAAGCTCTTGTTTAGAGCGATGGGATGATGAAATTACAGAGGAGTGATTGGCTTTTGTTGTTTGGGTTTTTGGGGGGTTTTTTGGTTTGGTTGTTTTTTGTTTTGTTTTGTTTTGTTTTTTTTTTCAAATGGATCCAGTTGAGGGCTGCAAAAATGACTGGTTTTGGTAAAGTTCTTTGAGTATGTACTATTTGTCATAGAATTCTGACAAATTAATTTAATAGAAAAGCCACAAGTCTCTTAGCACGGGAAGCTATATTTTCAGGTAAAATGGAAGTTCTGCTTTTGCCATTATAGGCATCAGGCTTCAGTAATCTGCTCCTCTTGTGGAATGAACACTTTCTACTTAAAGCTATCATGCACCTACTGTTTATTTACGCTGCATTAAACTGACAGCACAGCAATCAGAGGAAAAATATGGCTTACTTTCCTGAAGTAAACACCAGTTTATAGGTTAGTGCATATATTTATATTCCTGTCGCCACTAAATAATGGCTGTCTCCATTTTAATATCTACCTGTAGTGTTATCCAGGGGTGCTGGCTCTTCCTTGTTTAAAACTAGGAAAAAAGGAAGGGGGGTTGAGGAAGAAAAGAGACTTGTGTTATCATTCCACTCCAAGAGGAACTTAATAGAAAAGTGATTCAGTATTCCTTTCTGTGGCATGCAGAAGCCAGTTTTAAAGACATAGCATTCAGTTTTACTTGATGTATTTGAATTGCATCTCAAACAGGGAAAACAGAATTCCTTAACAGTATTTGTCTATCCAAGTCACTGAAATTGTATATTCAGGCAACGGCAGATTAAGGGCAGAAGCATTTTATTAATAACTGAAAGCACATATGTGTGTGTGATGAAAAATGTTCTGCAAATCTGTCACTATGCAATCAAGTGCATTTTTTAAACTTTAGTTGTCACAAAGTTGCTACTGATTCTATAAAAAAAAAAAAAAAGTAAACCAGTTTGATGGTTAAAGAGTAGCTTACAGTTCTTACGTTCTTACTGCTTGCTATATTGAAATTTTGCAACTTTGTAAAGACCATGTCAGAAACCCCTGTTGATGTTACTTTTAATTTTGGACTAATACCTCCACGTAGCTGGCATTTAAACTGAAGATAACCACAGTCAGAATAACCCAGAGTTTGGAGAAAGCTTCCCTATATTCTCCATCAGAAGATTCCAGTAATAACCTCTACCTGAAAGGTCCATTTTTTCCTCAGATTCTGAAATTGTTTTAAGTTAGCTTCTGTGTCAGTTCCCATGTGAGCGATATCATGAACTCTCAACACCCTGACCACAACTTGTAACTGTTACTTCAAAAACGGTGCACTGTAATGTTGCCTTAAAAATGTAGGTGTTTTCGAACATTTGCCATCCTGTAGCACCTAAGTTTACCACAGTTATCACCAGCACTTCATTACTTAATTGATATCCGTTTTGTTGCTTTGCAAATTACGTTCTAATGGTTTCTGTTGTGCATTGCTGTCTGTAAGTATAAATCTTTATAGAGATTAATTTTAAAGAGACTTGCCAGTACTGATTTTGTTCATATGCTCTGATCTGGTCCTCGTGCCACGTACCAGCTGTAATCTACCCTTAATCTCTGTAATCTGGTGCAATATAGTAGGAATGGCATAGTAATAGTAGAGTACAGTAGCAGAGCGTAGTAACATACCTCAGGCACCGTCTGAATTGTAAATACCTCCTTTTAAACTTGCTGGGCCTGACTTTCCTCCCATGCTCGCTGGTGTATCACTGCAGTGGTTGGTAGACCTTAGTTTTCACAGTCCTGGTAGGGGATCGGTGTCAGGTGTTCAGATGGGCTGAGGGATACACCAACACTTACTGTTTATGCCAGGGTTACCTTTTAGCTATTTATTTAGAATACAAATACACAGCCACCTCTTTGGACATCTGTTTTCCTGTGAGACCATGCGCATTTGTGTATGCTGGGGTTAGGACAGGCTGTAAGAAGGCTTCCTTTCACTGGAGTGTAGGCTAGCTCCTCTCTCTGAGCTGTTGTAAAGCGTCTCTGGAAACCTGTCGCTGGAAACCTGTCTCCACCTCTGTAGGTTCACAAGAGTTATCTCTTGCCACCTCGTGCTTTTCTGTTGTGAACTGCAGGTTAGATAGGCAGAGGAGTCTGCTCGCCTGCAGATGGACCTCAGTCACCCCAGCTGCACCTGGGTGCAGAACATCAGGATGGGCCACGTCTATCAGCTGTGTTGGCCTTGCATAACTCCCAGCAACTATCTACTCCATCTCTTTCCCTTGGCACCTTATATGACATGATATGACCTGAGGAGATGAGGGAGGTGCTTTAAACCTCGAATGCATCTCATCTTCCCAGGATCCTGCTCTGACAGGATTTATTTGGCCAGCAGCAATCATTTGTGTGTCGTTCCACTTGCTGCTCGCTAGAAGTGGTGATGCACTCAGATCATGTATACCTGCAGGACTGCCTCATAAGATTTTCTTGTGTCTGGAGTCCTGGTTCTGGTTTCAGCCATGACAAAAATGTGTAATCTTGGGTAAATAACTGCCAATGCCATGTTTGCAATCCTTAATGCCATATGCCTGATGTTGAAAATGCTCAGCACTCAAAGCTTCACATGAAAGAGGAAGCTGGAGCACAGAACCTCTCTATAAACGTAGCCCTAATATGCCCCTTGTTAATTTACCCAGCTATAAAATTAGTAATATATGTGTTTTGTAGAACACTGAATGATTAATTAGTTCTTTATATTTGTAAATCAGTCTTAGGGTGGAAAACATCGTGCAGCACAAGTGCAAAGAATTGCTGCTCTGAACTCAAACCCACATGCAAAGGTACGACAAAGGTATTTCCTTTTCAGTAACTGCACTTAGAACATATGTCTGTTTGTAACAGCCTGGTAATTAAAAACAATTGCAATGAACACGATAAAAATTCTAAATATTATACAGGCTCCATATTCCCAATTCCAATACATTCGATGAAGGACAGAGAGGAGGGGGGGAGAGAGTGTGCAAGAGTATGCATGCACGCAAACTCACAGAAGGACCAAAGGCAAAAAATTAAGTGGAGAGAAAACGCAGAGTGGATTTTCAAATGTTTATAATCAAAGATTAAATTAATATTTTTGTGGAGAGTCATATTAGAAAGAGTTTTAATCATTAACGCTTTTCATCCTAGGTGGGCTTCCTTGATAAATGTAGGAAGTCTCAAGAATAATTAAAGGCATTTTAAAACTTAAAAAATGACAGTTTTAGCTTCTAAGGATTCATTGTAATATAATAATACTGTATGCTTCTTAATGTTATTTCTGCATTAGACATTTAATTACAGTCTTTGTGAGACACGTTATCTGTATAGTAACCAGTGCATAAAAAGAATGATATATACTTTTAAATACAAGCTCATGCTTGCCAGCTTTCTTTTTAAGGTTATAGATTAAATCTCCAATCCAGAATGTTCATGTCTTTAATGAAAACAACTTAATTTTACACAATTTTCAGGAGGAATGGGGCATTTATTGTAATAGGATTTCTTCTGTAGTTACACTTCTTTTTGCAGTGATAGTTGAACTGTCATTTAGCAGGATTGGGGTGGGGTTTTGTGTGCAAGGTCCCAAACTCAGTGTTTCTTTGCCTTGTTCAAAGGATAGATCTTATAGCACCAAATAAAAATGTTGAAGTTGTATATTGAGAAATAAGATTTAAAAAAAAGTACATCTAAGAGTAGTTTAGTAGGTTTTTCACATGTACAGCTTAATGTTTACAGGAAATTTGGAGCTTGCCTTTCCCACGTCAGATACTGAATGTTGTCTGAAATATGTTAAGGATAATGTAAATTCATGGGATTCCTCACTTGGTCCTCACTTTGTGGTGCAAAAGTGAGTACATTTGCGAGGAAGATCAGGTGCATAAAATGAGAGTTTTTCTTCTGATACATCTGTGGATTCCTGTAATTGTGCAGCTTGTGAAAAGTGCTCCTCCACACACTGAACTTCCCACAGTTCCCCGTGTTTTGTGCTGTGGTCACTGCAGGACGAGGCACAAAGGGAACCGCATCCAAGCATTTTAGAGCAGAGCTTTTCAATCAATCCTATGTGTGTCCTCTTTCGGGTTTTGTTTTTTGCTTCTTAACTAGCAGTATTGTGCAGGAACGGTACAATATTGGTGTTGAACCCCTAGTTTCGATATGCTTTGTAAGAAAATCTCAAAGTAAAATCAATCAATCATAATCAATCCCTGTCCCATTGACTGTATTTTATTGACTTTCTTTTTCTTTCTTTTTTTTCTTGACTTGACTCGCTGAACACCGTAAGCCTTTTGGCCATTCTTAAAGAATTTTATTATAATCTTTTTAAGATAAAGAATGCAATAATTTTATAATACCATTTTTATATGATTCCACTACTTTCTTCTGCATGTCCTATGAGAAGCTAGCTTCTGCATTGCCACTTAAAATGACAGTTAGGATACTCATAGGTGTAGTTATTATTTTCTAGGCATTTCAGGTGATTTTTATAGATACCATGCAAGAAAACTGAACCAGTAGAATTTTTTTATGTGTGGTATGATGACAGGTATGCCTTAAGAAGCATTATACTGTCTGATAAACTGCATTTCCAAGCAGTATTTCATATAGGTTCTGTCTCTTTAAAAATGCAGTCTCCTCTATTTGCCCTATTAATTGTTGATATGTTGCCATCCACGAGACAAAAATTAGAGCTGTAATTAAATAATCATGTGATGCTCCTTAGTGCCAGTGAGAGCAAACTCATTTTTCCAGGCCCTGATGGTCACTGATTATTGTATTACTACTGGCTTGCTTTATTTTTCTTTAATGGCTCTATATTGCTGGGTTACCTAACCACTGCTCTTCTTTTCAAAATTAAAGGAATTGAAGAACATTAAGTCACTTAATTGGCCAGTGGTCTATGGGGACACAAAGTAGTCGTACCTTCCCTGCTTTTTGGTCACTCAATTGGTTCTACCGGGAGAACTACATCAGTGGTGTGGTTGCGTGCCATTTAATTTACACTGCTGTTTTGGCTGGGATGGATGCATATAGGGAATGCCAGGAGAATTACAAAAGGAGCAGGGTATTAAAATTCAGAAATGATTAAAATTGAAATAAAAGGATGCTGCTTCTTTGCCAGTACTCTGGCAGTCATAATGACACATAGAGATTAGTTTCCACCTTCATCTTTTCCTTCTTTCTCATTTCCTCTTGTTTATTGTTGACACATTTTCCTTATGTCTCTGCTTCTCAGCGCTTTTTTTCACTGTTACATGTTCCTACTTTTTCTCTTTCCTTAAGCATGGAGAAGCTTACTTAACCTTATTATAACAATAACAGAATAGGTTATTAATATTTAATATGCACATGATTAAAATTTCTCTCTTAAACATAGGTCAGCTCTATTATTAACTGACATGTAATTTTTCATTAAAAAATTTTTATTCTGCCCTTACGGTTTCTCAAACACCCTTTACTTTGGTGGTGATTTAACACATAATGTTTAGAAAACTGTGTTAGGCTAGTGAAAAAAAAGAACTTACCAGTCATGGATAATCAATTATGCATGAATTCAGATATAACAGATGGAAACTGGTGAGTTAAAGTTTCTCTTTAGCTTCGTGATTTTTTTGTTTTGTTTTTGTGACACCTGTCTCTTATGTATAGATAAACATCTAACATAGCATACTGCTTTTCATGCATCTTTGTGTTTTTTGCTTTTTGAGTTTGGGCTTTTCTTGTTTCTTTTTGGTTTTGTCGGTGTGGTATAAACTCATTTTCCCCTGTTTCTAACTTACCATTTTTAATTTGTTTCTCTGCTGACATTTCTATACTGCCTTCCTTTTCTAGAGCTAAATGGTCCTGTGATGCAGCCAGCATTTAATCTTCTAATAAATTATACAATGTCATTTAACCTTAAAATTGTGTCAGCACAGTATTTTAAATTGTATGAGTTCACTTCTGCCTTCAGTTGCTCATGGCCTGTAGTATATTGACATTAAAGCAACAGGGTAGACAGTGGCTGTGCATATATATTCATGAATGCATATACGCACATTCTTGTGATTGTGATACTTATATAGGCATTCCCTCCAGAGGCATTAATTAGATTTCTTTCAATCATTTGACAATGAAGCAGATTGCTTTACTGCTTTTTATTAAAAAGTTCAGTATGGACTGGGCATAATATTTCTTTTGGTCCTGGAAAGATGTTCACAGACCTAAATCAAGCAAAAAAGACTGTAGCCCTTTGTGATATGCCCACAGCAACAACGAATTGGTATGAAGTAAAAGAAGAGTTAATATGTTTCCTTTTTCTTTTCACACAGAAAAATAATAAAAAAAAATTATCAAAAAACCCCAAACAAAACAAAACAACAAACAAAAAACCTAAAAGAGATTTAAGCATGGGCTTGGATGACAGGCTTTGTGTCGTTCATTCGTGGCAAAGTATTGAGGGATTCTTCTACTTGAAGGTGTCCTGTGTTTCAGAAACACAGGGGTAAATTGATTTGGACATTACTTTTCTATGACTGCAATAATTTGGAGCATTTCTTCACCTGGCTTCACCCACCTTTGATGCAGCATGTTTTCAGATGTGGTGCAGAGAGATTTTCCATCTGTGTATCTGGGAAAGAAAAATGAGTTGAGAGAATGCACCACATCGTTTTCATGAGCAGAATACTTCAATATTTCTCGTGAGCATCTTACCAACATTTCTGAAGACAAAACTCTAATACAGGAAGGATTTTGTAGTACAACCTGCCAGAAATAAATTATATAGAAGAGATCCTAAGGAAACGAACATGGAAGCTGTGAAAATAATTAGTTTCAAATGTTATTTCTTCTGTCACAGCTGAAGCTATGTTAGGAAACTTCATGTGCATGCCTCAGTTTCTTCCTATTCAGCTATTCTTATGTCAATATAAAATACATACTTTTCCCTCAGATTTTTGTATTTAATGCAGGAACTCATTTTTACACACTTATTCAGGCATTTCCTTTTGGGACTTGCATGAGTATAAGTAAGCTATCATAAATACTAACCTCATTTTGCCCTAAAAATACCGTATATGAGTGGGTTTCCAGCTGCTGCTCTCAATCTTGGTTTGTTTCCATTGCAGGAAATCTAGAAACATAGTTGGTTTAGCAAATAAATACATTAAGTACTTGAATAAATGTCTTTTTTTTTTTTTTCTTTTTCTCCCTGTTTTTCTAAATCAGGACACATTTTGAACATTTACAGGGTACTTGGAGTAACATTTTGAAGTGACTTCTTTTGGCCTTATGATGTTTGCATTTAAACTAAGCATACTCTGACACACGTTTAAATGACCTTTATCTTAGCGACACTGCTTAGCCAAACCTTTTTTATGTTAGTGCCTAAATATTAACAGGTACCTATTCCTTAAAAGAGCTGTGAATATTAACAGCTAATTGTTCCTGAAAAGAACTGTGAAAACCTCATTCATTTAGTCTTGGTTACTGTGGAATCATCCTGAGTTTGAGATTGGAAGAAAAAGAGAATTCGGCCAAAACCGCCAACTTTCAATTTGTTTTACACCAAAACCACACATTTTGCATGTATTTTATGTACAATGAATATTGACTTCTGTCAAGTTTGGCTGTAATTAGATACACAGTTTTACTTAAAAGGTTTTGAACCTTAGAAAAAGTGTAGCAGAACCTGGGCAGAGTTCTGAGTTAACAATGAAACTGGAAACAGGACATTTCATGTGGTTTTGGGTTTCATAATGAAAGTTTGACATAGTTCAAGTCATCAATCAGTTCTAACCATTTCCTTAGGCTTAAACTGGTCCATGTTTTCAATTTTTATCAGTAGACTTTACGCATACTATCTGGTCAAAGAAAAAGATGACTTCTTGTCCCGTTGATGAAGTATTCCCGTACAACAAGTCACTGCGGTTTGAGCTCGACAGTGCGAGCGTCTAAGCTCTAGCTAATAGTGCTGGAATAATCCTTCCGTAGTGCTAACCGCAAGGGTTCAGACTGTTCTCTACTGTTATGTACAGCTTTGCTTGGGCTGTATGAAATTCATCTTCACCCAGAATTGTCTGATTAAACTTTTGTATTCCTGAAAGCATCCTTTTTTTTTTTCCTTCTTTTTTTCTTCTGGGAATGAAATGCGGTGGTTGGAAGGAGTAAAGAAAGGGAAGGGAAGGGGAATCAGTCAGCAGCGTTGCAAAACATTTTGGAGACAACTTGGTGCTGCTTTGCTTTTAGCAAGTAGAAGTAGAATTCTATGATTCTAAGTAGCTGGAGGTCTACTGATTCATATGTCTGGGGGTCATGGTTAAATACTGTTAAATTATGTTAGAGCTTCTATTCAGACACATCCCTAAAATTACTGCTTATTAACCAGCTGTTCTTTTAGCAAACAGTTTTAGGCCCATCTCATGCTTAGGAGTTATCTAGTGCTGTGATGATCAGGTTTTTAACAGGAATCACTCATTTTTCACCTCCCCATGTCCCACATTTAACATCTTCACATGAGAGGCCTTAAAATTATACCTCTGGGGAGAAAACTGTGAATTTAGCGACTTGCTGAACTTATGACATAGGTAACTTGGCTGATCCTAAGATGCCAGCTTTCCTCCTTTCTTCCAGCTACCTAATTGCATTAAATATTATTATACATTTTTTTTTGTTTGTTCTTTTTTATGGAAGCAATTGGCTGTAGCTGCTACATGGAAATTATGAGCATGACTCACCAAGGTCCACTGTTACGGATGGAAGAGGATATGGTCCACAAAATGCTTGAAGTTGAAGCTTTTTATTTGAAATAGTTCTGAACCCCACAGTCATAAAAATATTGGCTTATATTAAAGAACATGTAGCTAGTGCTTGTGGAAGTTGCAATGCTGATACACTTCGGAAGTGAACTCAACTTGTCCACATAGCAGGTAGAGACTGTGGAACTACAGGGTAAGATTTATGTGATTAATCCATTAATATTCATTGCTGTGATCTTTTATGGGAAGGTAGACACCTGTCTATTGCAATTGCAACCAGCTAGGGTTTCTTGTGGCAGCTGGAGGTGAAAGACTATTCTCATTAGCCGTCACGTTCACCCTTCACTTCATCACGCCAAATGGTTTTGTTGGGTTTTGCTCCATAATTTTCCTTCAGCGTTTTACCTCTGTGTGACTCGTTGTGGCACCAAGGGGTGAGTTGAAGGGGCTGCCAGGGCCACATCAGTGAGTGTGTGTGCAGGTACTCCAGTTGTACCTCAGTCAAAACAGACATACAGCTGTGAAAGGGACTTAGGCGTAATGATACAGTAGTTTGATGAAAAGTAACTTGTTTTATCCAAATCAACATTTTGCATGTTCTTATTCAACTCTGTTTTTAAAAGAAGATTCTGTGATTGAAATACACTGCAGAAAATGTTTGCAGGAGTAAACGAGCCTCGTCACAGAGGCAATCAATAGGGAGATGTCTGTTTGTATATGATTTTACATATCTGCAAGCTAGCTGAGACATCCAAATACAAAGTGCTGCACCATGGGACACTGTGTAGATATCTGATACTTTCCAAGGGATTTGGGGTCCGTAAACTAATGAATGCACTACGTGTAGCCATATATGTAGGTTTTTCACCTCTGATGAATATGGTAAGGATAATTTACTGCACTTAACAAGCAATTAAGTGCAGTTCAATACGGCTGACTATTGTAAGTTAAATATTCATTTTACGTAACTGTTTCAGGACATCATGTGTGAGAGAACACAAACGAGGAGAAATTGCTCATGCAAAATGTGAGAGGGGACGACAGCTTGTGTGCGATGCCTTTCAGTGCTATGAATTTCATTTCATAGCACTTTTGCTTTTTGACAGGCATCCTATCCAGGCTGGGGCAGGTTGCAGTCAAAAAAAAAAAAAAAAATCTGGGTTGGTATGTAACTTTGGAGCTCAGCGTGGGGGATGTCACACAACGCTGTGATTCACATCAGTGCGCATCGGCTTCTTGGATCGTATGTAAATTGAGATTGCCGCAGTCAGGTTGGTTCAAGCGCTTTGAGGGGTGTCAGGCATTGCTGTTTGGTGCAAACTGGAGGGGAAGTCGGTCTGAGGAGACTGAAAAGCAGCTTCAGTCAGAGGAGCAAACTTAATGGGCCGCGGGACTGTTTCTGCAGCATGGCGGTGGCTGTGCCGAGGCTGGCACAGATAGAGATGGGACAGGACAGCAGGGCACATCCTTCCCCTTAACCCACACTTCTGGCTAACTCATGGCAATTAGGCACAAGCCCTCCAGGGAGCCATCCACCTTTTGGCCATAGATGTTTACCTTCAGAAAGCCAGGGACTGATGTTTTCATTGCCTTGACAGCCAGCAGTTACCGTTAGCCGTAGATAGGTGCGCATCACCCCTTGCAGTGGGGAAAAGACATTCAAATCCCCACAGAAGCAAGTTTCCCAGCAGTTCTGCTGCCACTGCACAGCTCTGCATCACCTCGAGCATGGGCTGGTACTTACCAGTTACCCGAATGGCCACAAAGTTGTCAAGTACATACGTATAAAACCCAATCAGCCTCATCTCCCCAAAGAAATCTGATAAAAGCGCATACACAGCCATGCTGGTTTTGCTCTGCTGCCAGGTCATTTCTGTTTGCGTTGCACAAGAGCCAAGCCTCAAGACTTGGGCCCATATTTCCTAATTTATTTTGAACAAGAAAAGATTGGAATAGGGGCCTTAGGAGGCGCCGAGGCAGCATGCCACGCTGGAGAATTCATTTTGTTTTGCAGCTACTGAGACTGCTGCTCAAGAGTTAATTCACCCTGGGGTTGAAAAAACACAGTCCAACTTTTTCAGTATTTGTCTTATTTCAACACATCCTCGTGCAAAACATACTTATATATCATAAACACAGAGCAACAACTTTATTAAGGATTAATAAGCTTTATTAAGCATATATTTGTCTGCTGTATGTTGACTAGAAGCTATGAAAAATGTGATGTTACTACTGCTGCATGTTTAAATGATTGCCTGCATATGTATCCATGACAATATCTATTCATCTTCTGTTCTTTATATATGTTTTTATTATAAATATCTTTATTCTAGTGGAACATTTTAATATCAAAGTTGACACAGTGAAGTGCAAATTGGAATAGGTCAAATGAAAATCAGATATCTTGAATCTTGAATTTATTCCAAGTAGTTTGGTATTGATAAGAGAAATCTGATTGTTGTCTATATGTCAAGATGCAGCAGCCCTCGGTAATTCGTGCTTTCTAGTCAAAGCAAAGGGTTCCACGCTCAGTCTTCCAAGTCTGTAGTAAATACTTTACCAGGCATCAGTGATGCACGGGAATTAGATTAATCCATGTTGTAGGGAGTTTATAAGGTTTAGCACATATATGCTGTTTCAAGAAGAGAGTTATTTTCCATAATCATCCATCTCAAGCATAGGAAGCATATGCATGATTATATAATTAACAGAATATTTGTTTGTCAGTGTTTGGTTAGTGTGCATAATAATATCATTATTAGGCCTTCTGTGCTCCTGTATTATCAGATTGTTATCTCCCTGCTCCTTTAATTCACTGTCTCTGCTTTTTAGATTAATCACTTTGTTTTAATCTGAACATTTTAGGGGGTTTTTGACCATGAAGGGAATGGCTTGTAAACACCAAAGCAAAAGTTATTTTAGAAAAAATATTAACCTTTTTTGCTGTTGTTGTTGTTGTTATTGTCACATCTGGTAATGTTTTTTTAAGGTGGTGGTTAAGTCCCAAATCTTGTTCCAAATCACATTTTAAAATATCTGTTCTACTCTAATCAGCCCTGCATCTCTCAAATTATCTTCGCTGTCCCTTTTCCTCCATCATACTTCAGGCAGCACACAGCCAGCTGACACTCTCTCATCTTTCATGATTCTCTTCTTCAGTGGTCAGTCTTGCTCACTGCTAAAGTTTACTCTACCAGGCTTTCCTGGAAAGGATCAAAACTGATACAACGTTGATATTTTCCATTGTGCCAGCAAAGTTTGAATTCAACTAGTTAACATCGTTTTTTCCTCCAAGTATTCAAATATGTTGGGAAATAACAATTATCTCTTTTTTAATCTTTTTTTAAATCTTTTTTTGAGGGACTAAACAATACTTTGTCTTATTGGAAAAAAAAAAAAATTGGTTTCTAAATAAACAACCCACTAGATAGTTATCCCTTGATCATATGGTACGGAAGATGTCATCTACTTTTTCCCTTGTTTTTCTTTGTGAAACATGCTGCATGGGGTTGTTTTTTTCCCTTTTCAGCACTCTCGGTAACAATCTTAGTAACCTTTTTCAGGACATGCAACATATGTGCAACTTTCCATGTTTCCTATGTGTTCCACCTTCACTTGCGCCGCTTTGAACAACAGCCTTATGGAACAGCGCGCTCATTTTTGAGCAGTGCATTTCTTTGCTTCTGAGATTATAATCTATTTTGTGCGTTGTTGAACGTGATAAATATTTCATGTATTTCACACTATTACCATTTTCTTTTTCCTCCATGCCCTGTATGCTGTTTGTGTTCATTCCGGTAAACATCAGCTTGTTTCTTTACCTAGTTTGGATACTTTCCTCATGTTTTATAGTAATATAGCAATAGTGATAATTCTGCTTTTCATAGGTTTATTGATTTGCCTTTTCTTTGTTCAGAGGCTGTGCTATTTTGTGTATTACAGAACAGGTGTTAGCCTTGCTACTTGCCTACTTTTTACTGCTGCTTCAAATGTGCAGTTCAGTATGGGGGTTTTTTGTTGTTTAGTTGTTTGGTTTTTTTTTTTAAGTTACTACCCTAAACGTTTTGGAAATATATCTGCCCCTGCGATGATTCATGTTTGCTTTGGTTGATGATGCAACTTTGCTTTTAGACACGGTATATTCAAACACTATGCATTTTATCAATAAAGAAGTTTAATTTTTTTCCCTTATCTCGCAGCTTGTACAAACTTGTTGCTTTCAAGTTTGTCTTGTTGGGTTACTTTCTGCCCCCCCTCCCGAGTGCATTGTGGGAGGAAAAAAAAGAAAAAAAAAAGTTATGCCTGTCTCGCAATTATTTATTTTGTTGATACGTTACCACTTTTCAGCTTTTTCACCTTGTCCAGGTGGCCTTGGGGTCCCGCTCTGCAGAGGTGCCTGATGCAGGGCAAGAGTTTTGTGGCATCCCGCAGCCATGTACGTATTTGTCCCCGATCTCAGGGCACCCCGTGGGGGTCATCTGCCCACCCTGACCCTTTCTCGCGTGAATGATGTCCCCCCCGCGAAGGTGGTGGTGGGGACACGATGAGGACGGACGGGGGGGGACACTATCTCTCGCCAAACCTTTACCATCTTTTCAAAACGTGCCTCATCGCTCATCGCTGAGGATATCA